>CM032659.1:12761373-12804686 GCA_019095985.1 Streblospio benedicti
TCGCACCATTACACACAAGGTACAAAATAATGACTTGCCAAATCCTTGGCTGACTAATTTGTGAAGAACATTGATCGACAGGCAAGCAACTTTCTTAATTCTGTCCAATGGACATTATTCACATTAGAACACTGTTTATGGTTTGTCACACAGTGTCACTGTAAATGGCCGCAGTGTTGGTCACACTGTACGTGTCTTCATTTATAATTGAAATAAATAAATAAATCACATTTTAACCATGATTTAACCATGACAACCTACGTTATGTCTAATACAATGTGGACGCGACTTAACACAATTTATCTAAAAAAGAGTTCACACTTTAAATAAAATGCCAAAATACATGTAGTGTGTTTTACGTCTTCACTTACACCTAGAACTCCCAATTACAGTTAATCTTGAAACCTCGTCTAACACATACCCGCCCCCAAATTTCAATGACTTGTATTCTCCACTAACTCATAACAAAATTCAACGTCTTTTGTACCCCTATCTAACACTTAAACCCCCCAAATTTTAATGAGCTCTGTACCCGCACCTAAAAACACACATACCCCACAAAAAATAATGGTTTTGTACCTTTTATAAAACCCCAAAAAAAAAAAAAAAAAAAATCTGACGGGCTTTGTACCTTCGCCTAACACCCGCATAAAGTGTTCATTCTCACGGTTCCAGGCTGAGATGAAGCAGATGAGCCGTGAGCGCGAGGCAGCAGCCATCGCTGAGTTCCGGACGGCGCTGGAGGATCTGCTACCACCGGACTACGATGATGTGCTGGTCAAGAAGTGGCTCAAAGGTAGGAAGTTCAGAGTGAGCTGAGTGGCTCCATTGTTTAGGTCGGGTCGAGGGGTGTATTTTTATGGGAAAAAATAATGCAGTTTTCTATGCAATTAAGACAAACACAAATTAGATGCATGTTGCAATTATTCTAAGGTCATATACAGTAGAACCTCCTTATTCGGACCACCTTTGGGACCAGTGTTAGGTGGTCTCAATAGAGAGGTGGTCTCTATACAGAGGCTCAAACTGGTAGCTTTATAATGGTTTGGAACCGTGAAAAGTGGTCTTATTATAGAGGCGGTCTCAATAGAGAGGTGGTCACAATTGAAGGCTCTACCGTAATAACATGGGTGTATCTTATCAGCACGTTTTGAAATATTACAATTTGTATGAGTAACATATTTTAAAATGAGACACGAGAAGGTGTGTAGAGTTTTTTTCGAGCCACTGTTTTTGAATCAGTGACCCGAATGTTATATGATATTCTATATGGATTCTATCAGGACAGTTTTTAACAATCCCGCCCTTCAGCTGAAAAATCTGAGCATTCAGCACCGTTCTTACAGTTGTTGAAGACATTTCATGAGAAAAGAACTTAACATTAACCCACATTTACCATTTTAGTCCATGGAAATAGCATTTTGACTATGTATTATTATTATTTTTTAAATTTTTGTAGCAAGAAGTTTTGATGTCAACAAATCCGTAGCCATGTATCGATCAGTAAGTTAACATTTTCTTTATCATGTAAATGTATTATAAAAATTATGAAATGATAAAATGAAATTGACTTTTTAATAAATTTCCAATGTTTTCTGTAATTGAATAGTTTTTTGTATGCACATGATAATATTCTACAATGTGACTGAATACAATGTTCATTTTTTATAGAGCCATGTGTACAAAAAGAAAATGAAAGTAGAAACACTCATGGCTGAATACCAGCCTCCCGAGGTAAGGAAAATAAAAATATGTAAAAATCACGGTCTCGTTGAACAATAGATATTATAACTCGATACAAATTGTCTGGCTGCACACAAAACTATCAACCAATCAAGCAAACAATCTATTATATTACATGTATACAGGAAATAATAAGTCCTGTTTCTTTAGGTTCTGCCAAATTGTCTGCATCATTTTATTTTAACTGCAGTATTTTTTTCTCCCAACTGCATACATGTACATATTTCAGTTTTTTATACTGTTTGCACTACGGATTTACTGTATTCAATTCTTCATGTTGAACTGTAGTTAACGTTGTAGTAGGAAGCAACTCCTGAAACTCAATGTACTGCAAAAATAACAATCTTTTATACCCCACAACCTGCAGGTACTGCAGAAGTACCTTCCCGGCGGCTTTGCCGGCTTTGACAAGGAGGGTTCGCCGGTGCTCATCGAGTTGTTTGGCTACCTCGACGTAAAAGGCCTGCTCTACTCAGCTCGCAGGGAGGACATTGAGAAGACCAAACTCTTGCTAGGAGAGCAGGTCATGCAACTGCTGGATGAGCAGACGAAAAAGGTTAGTTTCACACCATTACGCTAACCTAAGAGCCAGCAATTTGAAATACATTAGGTTAGGTCACTGGTAGAGGGCTTGATGATCGTTATCATTGTAGAGTAGGAAATTATCATTGGCACTACGTAGAATTCAATTCCAACCATAATTTTCCCATCTCTTGAATGGGAAGCTGGTAGATGACATGATCATAATTTCCCAGCAAATTGGTTCTCCACATTATTTCTTCTACTTACACACGTATTAAGATTATCTTGCAATGTGGAAGCTCTATCACTATGCTTAAACAGAATTTTTAAAAAGCTTAATAAAATATAAAATATATGTTAACCATAATGCACCCTTCATCCCTAGACTGGTAAACTGGTGGAGGGCATGACAGTGATCATTGACATGGACCAGGTGGGTCTGAGCATGCTGTGGGGGCCGGGCATGGAGATGATCGCTCACATGGGCAAAGTGGTGCAGGATAACTACCCAGAGGTGGTCAAGAGGAGCTTCATCGTCAACGGTCAGTGGTGGCAGCTCATTGTAGCCGTAGTTCATGAAACTTAGATTTCTCAGCTTGTAGATTCAACATAATTCAAGCAACTAACCTACTCAGATACATCGACTAGTCTTATGGGCGACAGTATCCTTGTATTAATGATTTGTCTGGAGACCTGTTAATTTTTATGTTCCTGATATTTAGTTCCATGTGTAAATATGCTTCACTTCATACGTCCTACACTGTAAAAGGCATAGCATACATTTTATTAACACAGTCAGTCCAAAAGTCTACAATCTGTACATGTGTGAATTGATCGCTTAAACGATACACTCTTTCATATGCATAATTTTATAGGTATTCATCTTGTATAAAACCTTTACTCAAAGATGGCACCAGAGATTGGAATGATAAATGTAAATAACATAGGTTTGCACTACAATCCCAACATTATTTTCCATTCATCTGTCTGCTCAGTCTTGTTTCAAGTTTTTTTACCTTAGAAAACATTGAAATGTGAAAGATGGATAGAAAATAGATGTTCTAGCACCGGCGAACACGCAAAAAGATGAACATTACAGATTAGTGTTTAATGTGAATGTTTGTCATTGCTTGGTAACTATTCATATGCTCCATCAAATGAACTTTGCTTTGAAACGGCTGTGTGTGCTTTGAAAGTTACAATGTACATTCTAAAGAACAAAGGATTTTATTTGAGGGATTAAAATAGCGTTATCATATACTGAGCAGTCTTTTAAGATGATGTTTTAAATGCTCCATTCAGTTTTCTTGCACGTTTAATTCATCAGTCTTGCTTTAAAATTTATACATTATATGAGCCATCATCTTAACATGCCAATGGCATTGATTTTCTTTTTTGTGGTTTAGAACATTAAAGGCAGTAATCAGTCATGTTTAAATAGCCTAGAATATAAAGTATCTGTCACATATATGCGTATGCAGCGTAAACCTATTTCAGAATGAATGCAACATGTTTTCATTACAGTTGAGAGTAATTATGACATTTGTATAATGTTGATTAATATACGATCTAAAATAATCCATCTTAAGTCATCTTCAGATGTGTTCGAGGCACGTGGGCTCTATATTTAATTTGCAAAATTACAAACAAATCTAAAAGATTGGAAGAGAAGCAAATTTATGTATGTGTATGATCATACATATATAATCAAGGCATTAATATTGTTTATTCAAATATTCCCTGCCACTTAAAATGTTTACCTTGGAAACTCACCTTTATAATAGTAAATTATATTTATCATTTCAAAAACGAAATAGTTTCAAAGTAACTTTCCCCTATAATGAACACAATTACATTGGTTAAAAATAATGTAGCAACATACATGAGAATGTCCCATTTGATAAATGGTATCCTTGATTGCAGCTCCTCGGATCTTTCCCATGCTGTGGAAAATGATTCGACCCTTGGTGACAGAGGATATGAAGAGAAAAGTGTGCATTTTGGGAGGTAAGTGACGTTTTTAGTTTACGTAATTGAATATTTATGAAAAATAAGGACCAATAGTTAAATTGTAAGAAAACATGTGCACTTATTGCAATATCATTAGTAGGCACAATCCAAAGCATTGTTAAAATATTTTTTCAAAGACTTATGAATATGACTCATTAGTTGATGATGTATAATGGGCTCTGTAATAATTTAAACAGGACAGTTAGAATCCAGTAGCCATCCAAAGCATATTTATATTTTGAAATCATATTCCGTCTTGGCACTGGGATATAGAATCTGTTGCAAAGAGTGTTCTACATTAATTGGAGCAATCACAGACATACATAATTATATATTCTAAACAGGATAATAGTCCAATTATTTACATTGAGCTTTCGATAGGAACTCATATCTTGATCACAATGACGTCACGAGTCGGCACTGCGCGTGGGAAAGTCCCCAGCTGCGTGCCCCCCCCCTCTCATGGTTTAGCAGTTAGCACGTTGGTCCATATGTCCGGTGATCTATGTCTACCCCCATCCCTGGTCAGGGATGGCTTCAGTTTCTTGATCTGAATGGCTTCCTTGACTCCTCTTTCAAAATAATTGAGTTCAACACACAGAATCTTAGTCTCATCAAGTGAATACCATGACCTTGTTGGTCAATGTGGATATGGTGCGACACTTCTGAGCCCGTGGAACTCGGGCGTCTATGTTCTAAGAATCGCGTCTTTACAGATATCTCTGTTTCCCCTCCCATATTAAGCATCACTTGATCTGATACACTGGCCCAATCACTCTTTCTTTGTCTAAGGGGTCTTTAGGTCTCACCAACAAATGTCTCAATATGTTCACTGGTTTAAAGAACACTTTAACCTTAAACTTACTCATCAGCATTCTAATATGTTCTGAAATACCCTTGACATAGGGTATCACAACTGGGGGCTTCTTACGGAGTTCAGGTTGAGTAACATCCTTAGGTGAGCTTGTCTTGTCCCTTGTATCATTCTTCTTCGTCGTCAACAGGTTTTCCGGATACCCATTTAGTCTCAAAACTTTCACCAAGTGTCTCTTTTCACTGTCACATTCCAACGGATCACTTACTACACAGTCTGCACGGTGATTCAGAGTACGCACCACTCCCATCTTGTGTACGCACCACTTCCCATCTTGTGAAAATCAAAGAAGAGATAATTTTAAAATCTCAGGATGGTTACCAGGATGGATGGTCATTTTTACTAAGAATGGCATAAAGTTCAAATACTGATCACCGAAATGATTTGATTTGTGTTTCCATGACTCCATTTTTTCCTATCTTTAAAAATAAACCATTCAAACTTCGCATCTGGGGACTTTCCATACCTAGTGACCATCACAAGTGTCCAATATTTGCATAGCCAACTTAAAGTATGTGACGACTCAATTTTGTGACGTCAATGTGATCAAGATAGTGGTGACAATCACCTACCTGTTCCTAGTTTTTATCAAAATAAATCATAAAGCTCAGTTATTGTGAGCACACAAAATGATTGGATAGAGGATTCTCTTTGTTAAATGGGTAGTTTATTACCCTGTTTAAAATATAATATAAATAAGTATGTATGTACCTCATTTAAATCTTAAATCAAATCGAATCTGTTATGAATGGCAACATAAATCAATACATATAGTTCTCAACATCCAGTGGATCCAAATAATGGCACAATGGTATCCTAAAACTGGCGGAAGGGTATCTGCTAGGCCACCGTGCAGGATGGTTACTAGTAAAGTTCAAATACTGATCTGTGTGTATATTGCAATGACTTTCCACGCGCACAGTGAATGTATGTGTAAGATAGGAGTATAGCTATTGGACCCGTGTCCCGAATCTGTTATAGGCCTATATATCTCAACATCCAGTGGATTAATGTGTAATGATGATATTGCAATGAAATGTATGTGTAAGTGTATAGCTCGTGTCCCGCTAACTATATTCCTGGCACTGAAATAGTGGGAAAAATACTTTTTGCTTGCAGATCACAGAATGGATATTTGACTAAGAATTAGTGGACAATTAAATCTTTCAATCAGTTCCATTTGATCTTATCGCCACATCTTTAGAGACTCAATGAGTAAAGATCAATGATTGTTCGTATAGTGTAGTTTTTGTAGAAGGATCAATGAGTTCAGAAATGCAAAAAGTGTACTATTTGTAATGACTTAAGCTACATGCATCATATCACGACAACTAGCAATTAAATGCTAAGATTATGAATTTTATTATACAGCATAAATATACTGATGGCTTATCAATAATCATAAAACACAATTTCTATTGGACAATTCAGTTTCATGGTTTATTCGTTTGATATGACTTATGGCGATAAATTCTACAACAAATAGACAGACACAATAAGTGTTTTTCTCTCTCTCTGAGATCCTTATCACCTGTAGTCAAACTCATTTGCATTAGCTAGCACAGTTAATTTATAGAATAAATGCCTCTGGTTTAGGTAAAAGGTAATATTATTCTCTCATCATGTAGATTAATTTTCAAATGTCTCCTAGATCTAGCACAATTGACATTCGAAGAAAAGTTTGTTTTACCAAGTATGATATTAATGTTAACACACCAGGGTACCAGTGCATCATCTAATGATCTCATATACCAATACCATTTACCTCTATAAACCTTCAAAACATTGTCATTAGAAGTAAAATTGGCAGCAAGAAGTCACAAATGTACAAGTTCATTTCTACCTTACCACACACTTTGATGTGACACACACTGCAGTAAACTAAACACCCGCCCATGTGCTTTTTCGTGAATCTTTAGTGTATGTACTCAACACATCCTCAATCGCCTGTGTTTCAGCCGACTATGAGAAGGAGCTGCTGACTCACATCGAGGCTGACCAGCTGCCAGCCTTTCTGGGGGGCACAATGACCGACCCCGACGGCAACCCGCGGTGTCCTAGCAGGGTGAGCGGCCGCCGCCACACTCAGTGGCATTGGCAGATAGATCCAGTTTTTTTTGAGAAAGAATGAAGGGGCCTGCCCGGTGGAATCCATAGGTTTTGCAAGAGTAGACGCATGCCCAAACCACATAAAATGGTATTTTAAAAGGAGATCCGTGTGACGTCTCTATCTCATGTTCTAGACATTCTAGTGCTCAATGAGAATTTTTTTTGTGTGTATTTGATCAGTCACTGGCATATATAGATGTGGGCGGAAATCATACCCCCCCACACAAATCTTATATATTTCAAGGGTTTTTGGCATCACTGTACTGGTTCCGTTCATGAAAGCAAATCCCACGGCATTCTTGTTTGCGCCCTTCATTTAACCCCACACTTTTATTAAAAAGCTGGATCTGCTACAGTGTTCAGTGTTGGTCCCCTACTTTGTTTATTGTTGCACATTGCTATGTGTTATGATGTTGTTCATTGCATTAGACGGTTATTAAATATTACAATGGTCAAACTCATATATTGCCTAAGATACTTACATTTTATATTAGTTCAAGATGTCAATTCAAAGTGGCGTGCGCATAATCTAATAACAGTCTTAACGATGCTGAGAAGTCATTTCACAAAGAGAAATAATAGAAGTATCAAATTAGCTTTGTTCATTGGTTAATGAGAGATATTATGGTATAGCAGGTAGTTAATACAAACATGCAATATGACAAGAACACTATTCATCGCTGAGCTCACTCACAAAGACTATCTCAGAAGATATCTGAGTATGTCATTGTATAACCTAATGCTCACGGACACTTCAATGTTAGCTACACACAAGAAACCTACAGGATATACGTGCATTGTATGCATAATGAAAATTAATCATTATTATTCGCTTTGTCAACGGACAGGCATTGTCTTAATTTGAGTTCCTCTTGAAATGACGTTGGCCCTACTTATATGTTTCAAGGCTGAGGTGGAGAATAGCTTTTGTTTTCCACGTATGCATTCTGAGAATATATAGATTGGAAATGTGGATGCATTTGAGAGAACTCTTCAATATAGTTATAATTACTCAGTCTCGTGGGTGATTATGTATTAAGTTCTGTATAACTTGCACAAGAAAAGTAGAAAAGCCCCGCCCGATTGTCCACAGCATTGGTGCAAGAACTCACCTACCACTTACTCAACCACTCACGGTGTTTGCAGATTGTGCAGGGTGGCACGGTGCCTGAGGAGTATTACCTGAAGGAACTCACGTCCACGGACCATATGAAGTCCACCAGCATCCCTCATGGAGAGAAACTCGAGCTTGTGTACCAGGTCAACGTGCCTGGGTCAGTGCTTAGGTAAGTATGTAATATGTGCTCATCACTCGTGAAGACTTGACTATGGATTTGGATAGTGGTGTGTCCTGGGTGTGTGCGGAGCGGTGTTAAGTCCTCGACCCTACCTAGCCCTGTCTTTACCAATATATATGTCAATATTTAGTTAGGCTCCTGGACCATCTAGTGATTCCAGCTATGATAATGTGGATGGAACGAAAGGAACCGTTAAAAAAGTGGTTGGCGACACCTTTGTATACTATTTTATGCACTTGTATTATAAATCCCTTGTTTATTAATTGCTTTTTGTATGTAAATATGATTCATTAGATTTTGTGTTTCAATATATTGATTGACATAATCTACATGCTTATTATTTGTCCGTTGGCATTGCTGACGAAGTAACAATATTGTTAAATGGTATACATGATATCATAATGCAATCATGTGTCACTAATAAGATTTTAGAAACATTTTTACATCAAACATAATCATGCAATCATCACACAAATCACATATTTGATGACATTTTAAAGAGGGAAACCCACTAAATTTTCCCCTTTTTATATTACCCTTTGTAATTAGGTATAAATACATAATTCTTATGTACACAAACAAAAATAACTGATGGACTAGCCTTAAAACTTTTTGTTTTCTTAAAAAATAACGTGTAATTTATATGAACCAAAAAGTACAAAGTTTAGGCACATATATGAAAAGTTGGAGAAATCATACTTATACAAAAAATATACTTACATGTATAAGAAGGAAAAGGAGTCTTCATCTAACGATAATTATCTAGGTCGCCCCAGCCTTCAAATCTTGAAATAATTTTATCTAAATAATGTTTTGTTGACATCAATCATGAAAAATGATTATGGCTGGGGTGACTTAAGCAAGGGGCACATGCCACCTTGCGGGCGTGTTCGCCGCAAGGCGTGTTGAGGTCTGCGGCGTCTACGACGTTTTCATCATGCATTGACAAAAGTACAGTTGTGGGCACATACGCACGGGCTCCATGTGTTAGGAGTGCGTCGGCACTTGGAATGGTTTTGTTGAGGTGGCCGTGAGATTAACATGCATCAAACGTGCGTTGTACTCGCGTATAACTCACACTCTATGCACGATGGGATTACTAAAGTGCGGCATTCGTACGTTCATGGTACAGAGAACGCACTGTGCCTGCACTGTATCTGTACCGACAACGTGCCGGTAAATCCTCTGTGAATATACCACGATTACTGCAAGGTCTCTGCACTGCCTCCCTACAGTCAGACTATGACGTAGGGTGGTCGTAGAAGAAGTTTGACATGCCAATCTTCTTCTTCGGCCACTGTACTGCTCTGAAAAAAAAACAAACCTACGTTTGCCGCACTGCACCCGCACGGATCGTTACGATCTCCTTGCGTTTTTGGTCGTAGACTGGCTGTAGACCCACCTTGCGGTGGAATGTGCCCTAGGCATTAGATACATGTTAGTAAATGAACTAGGTATATTGTCTCTAACTTTCTAGTTATATACCTAAAGTTGCATGTACATGTTTATCAAATGATCACACCAAACTGCTTTTTTTGTAAAAAAAAAAAGATACACTGCAGTGTAGTTTAGTAGTTATACCCACCACCGCTAGTGCATATGGCGTGTATTTTACACATGGGTTGAGTAACTGGAAATGGTCAAAATTAAGTGAGCTTTCCCTTTAACACATCATTATCTTCATGCCAGGCTAAAAGATATGACAACTCATAAAACAAATTTTATCAAACAGACAATATGCCCCATTAATAATGCAATTAACATTGGTATGTAAAAGCGGTACACAAGCTACATATTGTTTACCTATTTCCCACAGATGGGACTTCAAAACTGATGGCTACGACATTGGTTTTGGTGTGAACAAAGAAGACCCCGTAGAGAGGAAGAAGTCTCGTGAGAAGATAATCCCGGTGTCACGGGTGAACAGCCACACGGCACCTGAGTCAGGCAGTATCACTTGCGAGGGCAAGATGCCCATGCTTTGTGAGTACTTCTTTTGTACTTGTTTTGTATAACATAGTACTCGTAATATTGACACATATATGCTAGTATAGTGTGTGTATCTTGGAGTATGATGGTTTGTATTTTTTTCTACACAATAGCCATGAAGACGACTATAACCTTGGTTTCAGAGGACTGCTGCCAGTTCTATACCAATGTTGGGTTGCATGAATTATTTTTTTTTACTCTGCGGGTATAGTAATAGTCAGTAATGAACATATACTCACTTTCTCCTGCTACAGATTCTCTGATATTCGACAACACATACAGCTGGTCCCGCGGCAAAACGTTGTACTACGTCATTGACGTTCTCCCGCCAGAAGACACGAGCGATGTACGCGAACTAGATATGGTAACTCTGGGAGGGAGTTGGGGAAAGGTTGCCGAAAAGACAGAGGACACTGCATTGTGATCAGTCAAGTGGAACATCTTTGAAATTCCAATTGCTGCTTCTGCTGCCATTGACATTAATATTAAGGCATAGTACCGTAGCAAATGGTACTATTTTGTTCACAGGCACTTGCTACGAAAAAGATATGCTAGTTTATGAAAGAAAAGGTATTTGGTGTTGATCTATCAAGTTACCAGCTTGTTTTCGGTCATTGGTAAACTTTTCATGATTATAATCTCCGAGAAATGTTTTATTGTAACCATTTTGAAAATGTGCATATGACTAGTCACCTTAATTTTCACTAGCCTGTCCTGTCCTGTACCAGTTTAATGTGCTTATTCCACAAATCAGTGAGCAATAAGATTATGGCGGACACAGCTTAATTGGGTTACTACTAGCCGTTTTATGAGTTCATGAATTTTGCTACAAGGCCACAGCAGGACATAATTTATTTATGATTTTGATTCTTATATGTTGTTTTTTTTATTAACAATTATTGAAAAATACTGCTATTAAGCTAATTCTGGGTATTTAAAAGAAAATAGTAATGTTTAAGAGAAAATAAAATAAACCGAAAAATTAATAAATACGACGTGAAATAATGGTAATATGAGATCCTTTCATGAAATATATTTTAAGATGATGTATGGATTGTCAAGGAGGCTATGTTAGGTGTTGTTTTAGTTCAAAATGCTTAATTCACATATCTTATGTGATTATTTATCTTGTACTTTTGTTCCAGACTAATATTGCGCACTTGAGTTCATTATGAATATTCTGCACTGTGGATCTTTAGCTTTCTGAAATAAGAACAAATAGTATTATATCTTATTTTTCCATATGGTATTGCTTAGCTTCAAAATATTATTTATATGCATATATACACATTTAAATTTATACAGGGTTATAATTTTTCTTCCTTTCAATATGAGTATTATACACAGCAAATTTTGTTTTGCCCCATTCTTTCGTATGGTGTTGGTGTTGCTTTGCTCTTGAAAAAATGATATATTTTTAACTTGCATCTAATCTTTTGAATGGGAGTGTATAGAATATGGCTGGGATGTGTCTGTACAACTAAAATACGCATATGTATATGTAGTTCGAGATCTGATGCAATGTTATTTGCAAAAGGTTTCTTAAAAACGTTCTATATGATTTGAATGAACACTGGTGAATGTTGGATATTGGTTGTATATTGGTTATGTGTATTATTGTGTGATAATAATACTTAGGGACCATGTCATAAAGAATCTAAACAAATCTTTTTATGAACAGCTTTTGGTGTATATTGACATTTTAAAAAGGCTGAAATACCAGCCATGTTAGGAATAAGTATTTTTCTATTTGAATATCTAAGCCACTGCTTTATCATTATTGTGAATGGATATTTATTTTGTGTTCTATTATATTGTTACTAAAGACGTTGGATAACTTTGTTTACTAATTATAAACAAAAGACATTGTTATTTCCATAATTTTGAATTTTAATGTTTTTAGAAAGATAAAGTTCAATGTATCATGTTTGTTTATAAAATGTCACACAAGTTTTGCATAGGTAGAAAAAAAATTATACAATTATGTTTTACAGAAATATTGTGGTATAATGCCTCATCATTCAATACTTGTTTTAAAATGAGGATGATTCTGTAATATTGTATTTGCAGTGTTTTTAATTATTATAAAAAACCTCAGGGTGTGCAAAGTCTTTGTTTATTTTGCTATCAAATTTAAAGTATAATTTATTTGAAACTTAATATGTGATATACTGTTTCAATATTTTCTTCTAATTTTGTACCAAAAAGAGTGATACTGAATTCTTCTGCCTCACCATTGAAAAGTATTTTCATGTTTTGCAAGTTAGAGTTTAATAAGTGTATGTAATACTTACAAAATAGCTTGAACATTGCCTTCACTTATATAGCACATTCTTAAGGTAAAGATACATTTCACGACATTGTCCATTAGTTGTTCAACTATAATTTATGCACATATATGTGTAGTTTAAGAGTTTCTTAAGTTTTGTTTTATTCAATGTATTTTTTCTTTCTGTTTGGCACATGAGGCGCATTGGTACAGAAAAGCACGTATATGTATTTAATGCTTTAAAAGTATGGCTCAAAATACGGTCATGTTTGGTCTTGTTTAATCAATTGTTTAAAATAGAAAGTAATATACATAATTTATTATTGAAACAGCTTTTGCAGTAACAAACATCTACTAAGTCTCAAATTCTAAATTAGACTAGATGGTTTTTGAGTAATCTGCTTCTGAAACTATGTTCTTGATTTATATACAGAATATGGATATTGAGCTTAATATATATATATAATATTTTATGTTACACCATACATATGACAAAACATATTTGATGTCGCCATTTTACATAAACAATGAGCAGCATGATGGTTTATGTAGATAATAATTTTGTGCAATAATTTTCCTACATATACGATTAAGGTACAAATTGCCCAGATAGTTTTACGTTGTATTATTTTAGAATTCATATGATAGTTTTTATGTTACAAATGAAAAAATAATTTATTTTGTGTTTATGATATAAAAATTGTCGTGTTTATATTAAACATACACTATTTAATGAGGAGGCATGTTGTGATTTCTCCATGATAGATACATGTATTTCAGTATTTGAGGAATGAAAAAAATTATTTCATTTATGGTAAGGTTTCATTGTCATCATATTTATTAAAAAAAATGTTTTGAACGTTGGAGTATTGTTTTAAGAGTGAAATCATATGTGTTTACAACAATATATAAAGATGTGTGTTTTCAAGCAATAGTGCTAACTTTGCTGCAATAGAGACTGCTTTGTGTACATATGAAATAATTTAATAATTTCAAAAGTACTGCACAAAATGCCTGTAGATTAAGAGCTGAAAAAAATTGTAGAATGTATTTATGATAATGAACATTCATTGTACACAAGAATTACCAATAGTACATTATGATGACTCATGTGCAATGAATTACCTTATAACAAACTTACATATAGTACATGGAATGTAGTCCTAGCTTATATATTCTTTAATTCTTTCACAAAGTGGAGGATCATATTTTTCGCCTTGGAGACAGCTGGCTCTAGTTTTCATCTAATTTTACCATACCATTGAAACTTGCAAAAAAAATAGTTTTGAACAGTAGAAGATCGTATTTTGTTTTGCATATACAATGTTGGGTTTGGAGGGCTCAGGACAATTTCGGATTTTGGTCACTAATGCAGCCCATTATCTCCAGATGTTAGAGTGGGTGGAATGTGTTGTGGTCTTACAACCTTTCATGTGACCAATCCAAATTTGGATCTGCCTCTAATACCTCAATTCTATAAAATATCGCAATAGCATCCCATACATACTTTTTCAAGTCATAATTCTGCATGTACTCTTGGGACATACAGTGAGGTTAGAAACATCAACTTAAATGCTGTTGACAAACACTCGTTAAGGTACTCACAGAATGTCTCAATTGTGACGTTGTTGGGAAATCTACTATAAATGTGAATTGAATAGCATTAAATGAAATAAATTGTGTTGTACTTGCTTTGTTAATTCATTTATAGAGCATCACTAAATTGTCTCATTCTAATGATATGAAAGACATGGGCTAGATCAAGCATGATTTAGTAGTCATGCATACATGTACAAAGTATATGAAGGGCTATATCACACACAAAATCAGATAACACCATCATTTTATGAATTTATCAGTTCTATGTTTGGAAACTTCGTCTGTAAAGACTTCACAGGAATTAAAAATGAAATTGATTAATAAATTGAAATAAAAGATGATGAATTTTAAAGTGTAATATATATTCTTCAATAATCCATATACTAGTAGCTGAATTTTAAAACCTCAAGATATTAGTTGCTTCTCAGTATGTAAGTTGGCGTCCCTGGTGACCGTGTACTGCCAATTGCAAACTAAACCATTTCCTGGTTCAAAGACTCTTGAGTAGGTATCATTTTTTGTAGAAATATTAAAGTTGTGATGACAGAGGACAATATCATTTCAATTATTATATGTGAAGTAAACAATTCTATACTAGAGCATACATCCAGATTTAAAAGGATAGCCTTTCTGCCATCATTGTGTTTTGATGTTAGACACCCTTTCGCATTTCTGTACTTAAGACACATATGGCAATAATATATCCGCTGTGGATACAGCTCATGCTTAAAAGGATAAAAACACATTGCTTTTACAATACATTTTAGTATAATATAATGCCAGTTTAGTCTTGATTATCATATACCCAGTGTGTCATTTCATTGTCCTATTATACATAGTAAGAAAGTAATAAATAGTGCTATGTGAGTCCATTATTGATAGATGCCTCCGTAAATGTTACTGGTGGTTGAATAACCTCCTTATATTTGGTAATGTCTGAAAGAAAGAAAACAATAGATATCTTTAGTGTTTTAATATTGATTTAATATTTCATCTTGGATGAAACAAAACATATTATCATATAATGAATTATCCAATCAGATAGCAGATAATTAATGTATAAAAAGATTTGTAGAATCTGATAACAAATGAACTCACCGACTGTAGGAGTTTCCAGTACTTTGTATTGGGATTGAAGGATGGTTGAACTGAGAGTCTTCTAAGTATCCGGGCTTAGGTGCAGTCTTGTTTGTTCTTTTGCTCTATTTAAAAAAGTAAGCAGAATTTGCTTGATAAATGGAATCGAATAGTAGTCTATGTATGATTGCACCACTATTAGCCTCGAATATATCTGACCGCATAATTTACTCTTCTTCATTCAACATCATTAATTGCCATTTATTCATTCATCTCTATCACAGATTTTTATAATATTTCAAATATTAGTAATATTTTCATTCGAACATTTCAGTGTTAGACTAGATTTTTTTTTTAATAAAAATAGTCAATTGTACCAGCTATAGATTACCAATTAACGCACTCCTACCTTATAACACATAATAACGGACAGGACAACAACTCCAATTAGGCCGCATGCTCCAATCACATAAGAAGGTATGGTGTATGTAAGAAACTGTTGTACGGATATAAAGTTATTGGAGTCATCACCCTTCAAAGCCTTCACACCAGATGATAGAATGAGCCTGTCAGACAGGTTGGCAGACAGGACACTGTCAGACACGTTGGCAGACAGGACATTCTCACAGAATTCACCATATCTTTCTGACTGGCAGCTATAAAATAGTATGTGCATAAAGACCAAGGAAAATAAGGGAAAGGGTGTGAGCACCATAGGCATATTAGGCACACATATTTTAGAGGGCAGAGAACAACTGGTAACTGAGACTAATGAATGGGCATTTTTCATTTTCCCCTTACTTTATATAAATGATTATCAAATTATCATAAATAAAATTATCATAATATAAAGTAAACAATGAAGGGGAAACAGAAAGAATGGCCATTCATTAGTCTCAGTTGGTTTCTGCCCGGTACGGTGCATGTGCCTATGGTGAGTATTGCCAGTTTTTTTTTGCATACCTACTATGTTAGAAAGAATAATACAAAACTATTAGAGACAAAAATTATGCACATATTTAGAGAATTAGATTGTTGGCAGAGTGACAAATATTATCTAATTTAAATACTATGAAAATTAAATACACAATTTACCATTTCAATAAATAATACCAAAAAGACATATCAATAAAAACAAACCAATTTGATATTGATTCAGATGTAGTTCATTAAAAGGAATAAAAAACCATTCTTATTCATTCATTCAAATGAATCATAATTTACCATTCTTATTAATGTCATTGGTACATACTTACTTGCACTTGGGCATTCCATCCTCCACCACACAGTCAGCCCCTCCCTGACACAACGCCCTCTCAGTGTAGTCAGCACATGGACTAGTGCGGTCAACGGGGGCTGCAATGACCACAATCAACAATACATTGGCATCACATCCGTGTATGCACTCAGTAATTAATGCAGGGATTTACCAAATGTTGATTGAGTATCCAATTTTAAAGTAGTCAAATATACTAAAGCACCATTATATATAATGTAAGTTTGTACTTTTTAAAAGGTTGTACTGTACCATTTACAGAATCCAATTCATGCAAGTCATTATCAATCTTTATTACAAGTGCATGGGTGCTAGCATCATTTGGTACAGCTGACATGGAATTCAAATCCACAATGAGCTCGTTTCTAATGAACTGTAGATTGAAATAAAATTAGTACATGTAGTTAGAATTTCTTATATATAACTCAAAAACTCAATAAGAGAATAAAACAATACCAGCATAATAGTTAATACATTAAGTATAATTCTAATCATCGTAATATTGTGTATTATAGCAAAATGCGTCATGACTTACATTTTTAAAAATAGCTGTAAATTGGTGCTTGCCGCTTATCGTAAGATGAACAGCCAATTTACCTGAATACTTACTATAAGAAAAAAAAAATCATGTATGTAGGCATGCTTCATCCCCCCCCCCTCAATTCCACATATGAAATTATACTCGAAATTTTAAAATGCTTCAAATGCTGTAATTGTATATTTGGAGTTTTTTTCCATCCGAACTTTATTAATCTTACCAAACTTGTATCTTCCACATATAGCTTCTCAAACAATATTTGTAAACATTTAAACATGGCATACTAACCGCAAACATTCTTGAAAGTATATGCTATAACATATTCTTACTAGTGTGTATGATACATGTATAATGTATGTATGGCAGTCATATAGAGTAATAGAAAAACAGGTACTTACATCAGCTTCACATCGCAAGTGAACTCATGTTGGCAGAATCTTATCTGGTAGAAAATAATATTAAATTTTAACGTATGAGAGCAGATATTTAAACAAAATGGTAACACACACGTTCATGCCATTTTCTGCATATTAAAGATAAGTTACAAAAAATATTACCACTATCCTACAATATTCTGCACTACGAATAACGCATTTCATTGATAATTCTGATTGGTTGGCCTAAACAAGTGGCAATGGTTTTCAGCCAAAAACACTTTTACATGTATCATGAAAGCTAAAATAAATTTAAAATGAGGTTTTGGAATAATTATAGGACAAAAATGATTCTAGAAACAATAAAAGCATAGAGGATTGTGAAAATGATGAATGCAAATAATGGATAATAATATTTACTCTTCATTATGCATCATCCTCTTAGTGTATTCTTGTATTTCTTTTACACGTACGTTCATTGCGTCGCTTCAGCTCAGCTGTACAAGCATTGTGTTTCATTCGTTTGTAACTATGTAACTATGTAACTAACTATGTAACTATGTATGTCTCCGGACAAGCTAGAGCTTTAACCGATTGCACCGATTTTGTTCAAACTTTACACGACTATGAGGTATGAGGCGACACCAAAGTGATTCGATTTTGGGCGCTCTGCCAATTAAATTGTGCTTTCTAGAAGCACTTTTATGACATTATTTATTTAGTTCATCTATACACAACACAAAACAAACTTTACTGTTGACAGTTTCGGCAACTCCTGTCACCATTTTCAAAAACGCCAAAAAAAGATGTCACAGGAATCCTGTCAGCATTAAACTTCCAATGCCGAAAATCGGGTGACATAAATAAAAAGAGAGTTGAAAGGCCCCCTGACGTCTCGGTTCATGAACTGCTTCTGACCTCGTATCTTTATCGATTTCCCTGATGGTTCTTGTTCTCCAATCCCCTCCCTATCCAGTACACTCACTTCCTCCCAGTCTATCTCATGATTTTTGGCATCGGAAGTCGTGCTGAGTGACCTGGACATGCGCAGAGACGTTTTGAAAATGGTGACAGGAGTTGCCGAAACTGTCAACAGTAAAGTTTGTTTTGTGTTGTGTATAGATGAACTAAGTAAATAATGTATATATGTGTATTCCAACACGATGAACTCGTTCAAGCACTTTTATGACATTTTTAATGATATTCAATGCACTTAGCCAGCAAGAAAAAATCAATATTCCAACCAAGCAGCAAATTTGATTATTGGATTTGAAACTGATATTGATTATTATCTATTATTCAGTACTATTGTATGGCAATGCAAATATCTTTTTGCTGGATATATTGATTCTGATTCATTCTGATGTTTACTCCTCAAATTCATAAATTTCTTGATTGTAAAGTATTTATTTGAGTATATATCTTAATTGCCCATACGTCATCGTCGTTCTAGCGACGCAGTGTTCTTTGAACACTTTTGATCTAGTTGTGGTTTGACTTCAAATACAGGGGAGCATTATGTGTACATTATTATTACTATTGATATTTAGATATTACACCATAATATGTAACACTTGTTGCAATGTTGTGGTTTAATTTTCGGTTCAATCTAACCCATAGTATATCCATAAATAATATCAATATCTTCACACAGTTTTTAACATTATTATCCATTATTCTTAACACTAATTTTGAATATGCATTTTCTAATTCATTTTATACCAGTATTGTTTAGTATCACAGAAAGTAACAGAGGGTCTTACAGATTGCAGGAAAAGGTTCTGCATCTGTATATATGCTTCGTTTGATGGGTTGTCATATTTGCTGTCGTAGTCTCCAATGGTAAATCTGTATCCTATATGTTCACCTAAACAAAGAACATCGTCTGTCTGATATTAATAAATGCAATTGAATACTATCAATCATAATGAACCAGGATTCAATTTGAGAAGCTGGTCTTTGTTTGGTTCTGCAGATGCTCAAGCAAGACGTGCTCTTAATAGTTCCATATTTTAGTACATGCCAGATGCCAAAATATTTCCCACCAAAATTTGAAAACATCTTTGGAAAGAGCTCCTCACACTGTTTTGAATAGTGTATCATACAACCTCAAACTCTCAAAACATTTTTAAGTTGGAAATAGTCAGTTTTGATCACCTTTTCTCACTATTTTACCGAACCCAATAACGGTACCGGTCTGGTCAAAAAAGATTTAAATCAACCGTTGTAAGTAGGTCATCAAGTCGGTTTGAATGAGATATTGCATAGCCCAAATGTCAAAGAAATGAGAAACTGTGTAACAATACAGTAGAATTTGTTACACATTATACAATCCGAAACCCTCTACAATATAATAGTCCTAGTCAAAAATTGTCATTTTTCTATATACTTAGTACGCTACCAGAAAATATAAATTATTGTTACGAAAAATATCTGATGCTTTATACATGTTGTAGTTGAACTAAGTTCTATTTTCTTTTCAATCAAGAAGTTGTTAGAAATACAGAGACATGACTCTTTTGAAACTATAACTGGCTAGTATTAGTGAATATAATTAAAAAAATAATTTTATGCAGAAGAAATCTAACTGTGGTCCAAGAATACCACATAAACAAATTAAATTATATTGTAGTTTTTCAATACTGCTATTTTACTAAGGTTATTAGATAAAAAATATCACTGAATTATTTTAGAAAAAAATATTATTGCAGTAAAAATTCTAATCAACAACATGATACTTTCAAAACAAATACTGATAAATTGTCAAACCATTTAGTAAGATTCAGAATACATCCTTGCAAATAGATCCTGACTAGATTGCTGTATTGGAACAATTAGGTTTACTCCTTAATTATTGCTATTTATCAATTGATCACCATTACTTAGCATTTTCAATTTTATTTCATTTATTTTATTTTTCATTTTATTTTTATTCTCTTTTATTTCAGACATCTCAAATAAGTCTATGTATGGACTTACCTAGACATGAACTTCTGTCATGTGCCAGCACATATCCAGCCCTACAAGTGCAGACGTAGGAACCAGGTGTATTCGTACATCTGTACTCACAAGGTTTGCTGTCAGAACACTCATCAACATCTGGAACATATGATACATATAGTATCATTCTATTATTCATATAATAATATGATTTTTTATGTTCTTGCCTGCTTAATGTCAAAAATAAGTCTGAAGTCTAACCGTAATTTGTTTTTTTACCAATGTTGAACTCTCTAGGTTCCTTTTCAAAAAATAAATGAAATATATATTTTGCCATATTGCAAAATAATAAAACTTCAAAAGAATTACTAATAAGGATACCCCAATGATTACTAATCATCTAAATAGTTGTAAATACAATGTATCATCATGCATGGTTAATTCTGTCCCAGTTAAAATACTTTCGGTTATATTTTGCACATGTCAGCTTTAAACACTAAACATGTTATCGTACTAATTTTTAAACACATGTAAATAATTGTACAAAATCTAGATTAACATTGGAAAGATTCTGATGCTATTGCGTGCTCTATATATAGGCAACATTTCAGAGCAAACGCATTCTTCTGGTTCCACCTGTGAGTTCTACTATTATACTATCCAAATAAGAATGGCTTTTCAATTTGAACAAAATACATTTACTACAATAATACATAAAATATGTTTCTTCATTGATATAATGATAACACACCTCGAAAAGCAAGTGACAAACCCTTATAGACTCAGTTTGAAAAACGATCCTCTGACACCCTTTTATATCGATAGCATTCAGTACAAAGACATCAGGACAGTACCTCGACACATGAGCCCTGTCTGGGCCGAGGCGGCTGCTTCATAGCCGATGTGACACTCACACCGGTGCGTGCCCAGCCCATCCACGCAGGAGGAGTTGGCGGGACACGAGGCGGTCGCACAGTCATCCACACCGATGGCTGGGAACGGGAAGCCGATCATAGATTTAACTTTATCACACATGGATTATTCTTAGCTAATCTTAATGCATAACAAGGCAGATGGGGCTACAATAGCAATTGGATATCGTAGCTGGTTACAATGTTAAAACAAGATTTAAAATACATAAGAATGCTACATTTTCGGGGCCTCTGAAATGGGAAAATATCATAAGAATGTTCTACCTGTACAGCCTTTGCGATTGTCCTGTAGGAGATAACCAGGGAGGCAGGAGCAAATAACGCCGTCATCAGCATCTGTACACTCCTGCTCACAGAGACCATTGTGTTCAGCACAAGTATGACTCACGGATGTACCTGAGCAAGAAACAACATTAAAGTTATTAAAATATGCATGTTTCTCTAGTACATGAGATGAATTTATCTAAGCTATAATCGTATCAGAACACTTATTCATAGCTTGTTACCAGGTGGTCCCATAGGCCCGGTATCTCCTTGTGGTCCTGTAGCTCCTGTAGATCCTGTGGCACCTGTTCCACCAGTTGATCCTGTGGATCCAGTACTCCCAGTAGACCCAGTGCTGCCAGTTGATCCTGTAGAACCAGTACTTCCAGTTGAACCAGTGCTTCCAGATGATCCCGTAGAACCAGTACTCCCTGTAGAACCAGTACTACCTGTTGATCCAGTCGAACTATTATCCTCGCCTGGAGGTCCACTAGGACCGGTATGTCCAATTGGTCCCATTGGCCCTTGTAAACCCGTCGGACCTATTGGTCCACGTGGCCCAATTGGTCCTAGTGGTCCTGTTGCACCTGTGGGTCCTGTGGCACCTGTCCCTCCCGTAGCCCCGGTAGATCCAGTACTTCCTGTAGAGCCAGTACTGCCAGTTGAACCTGTAGCACCTGTTGACCCCGTGGAACCCGTACTTCCAGTTGAACCATCGCCTGGTGGTCCCATCGGGCCAGTAAAACCAGTTGATCCCATCGGACCTGGAGAGCCGCTTGGTCCTCTAGGTCCTGTGGCACCTGAGTCACCAATAGCACCTGTTGCACCAGTAGATCCGGTCGGTCCAGTACTACCAGTTGATCCCGTTGCACCAGTATCTCCTGTTGAACCAGTGCTACCAGTAGACCCTGTGGAGCCAGTAGATCCTGTTGATCCTGTGGAACCGGAATGTCCTGTTGAACCATAACCTGTACCCGACGGGCCTATTGGTCCAGTCGGTCCTGTCGATCCAACTGGACCAGGGATTCCGGCTGGTCCCATGGGGCCAGTGGACCCAGTTGCTCCCGTTGGTCCCTGTGGACCAGAATCTGGTGGGGAAGATGTGGTAGTGGTACTAAGAAGTTCCGCAGCTAAAGTACAACGTGAAATTTGTTTTGAGAATGTTTGCGAATGCAATTCAGTCTATTTCTAGATGAGCAATTTATATTATTCTATAATTGAAGTCAGGATTAACTCTTTGTTTTATAAATCCGCACGTAATCAGTGAAAAAAACTGTTTGCAAAATAAAACTTTTTGACCAATATGACACCTACAAACACAAAGACTGGCTGAATCCAGCGCCTGGCCGTCTTCACACAGACACGTGATGCGCTGATTGGTGTCTGCTCCAACACACAGATGGTCACACGATAGGGCGGTACAGGGTGCTAAAACACCAGGCATATAAGGGATACTTTATGTATGGTAAAGTATGTGGCAATATTAGGATTTTCTGGACCTAGGTTGTAGTTTTGGCCATGAACATACCCGTATTCAACTGGCCAGGAAATAGAAATAACTAATACAAAATAAATGGATTAGAAGTCTAGGCCATCTGCAGGATGCTTTGAGGATATCTATGCAGTATGTGAGCTGCTTGTTTATAAGTGTACCTGGTGAAAGGCCAAAACTAGTCTGAGAATCAGTTATCAAGTTAGTTAGTCGAAGTGTATTAGTCTTGTAAATGCAAAAGGAACCTCAGTCAAATTCATTAGACCTCAACCCTCCTGTATATCGTCAACGCTAAAAACCCTTAGCCCCCTCCCCCCCCACCCACAGGCAGATCCAGGGGGCGCCCCTGCGCCCCCTTTTCACCACCAAAATACTTCATTTTCATTGTGTTTTTCAAGAATTCCCTTAAATGCGCCCCCGCCCCCTTTTCTTTAAGTGCGCCCTCCCCTTTCTAAAAACCTGGATCTGCCATTGCCCACCCACCCAAAGTACTATAAAAGTATGCTATGTTTATTGCTTTAATGCACTTACACTGTATTTGCGGCTGTTGCTGCTGACTGTACACAGTGACATCATAAATATTCGATAATCCATTCAGACCAAAGGCATACATAGCTTGTCCACTAGTCTTGTTGATAGCCTTAATGTTTGTATCGCTTGTGTCAATGCTGAAGAACCAGTTCTAAAAGCAAAAGATGTATAAGGCTACTCTTATTGAAAAGAAATTGGCTAATGTCAGTTAAATATACAATTTCAGACTTTCTTCAATATTGTATTAATCTTACATTGTAAATGGCCAAACCAGTGAATCTGGTTAATCCAAAGCCCCCAAACACCTGTTTCTCAACAGCACCATCCACAGTGCCTCGGAACACAGCACCTGCAGTGACATTGAAAAAAAATTCAAGGCTAGTTTACAGACCAATCTTTGTATTAACAAGGACATGTATATATACATATACGTACAAAATGTGCGTTGTTAAGATGGCAGCAAAGTGTTTTTCCAGGCGGCTATTAAAATTCTATTTTCTCTCTTACTATTGCTTCAAATTGTTACAAATGACACCTAACTTTTGAAATCATATACAATGTAATGTGTTTTAAAATATACGTGTACGGACTGATGCACAATCACCACTGTTTGAAAGGGGTTGAAAGTACATTGTACTGTCATCCGCCAGATCATACCTAGACCAGAGTATTCCAAGGCATCCAAATTTGAAACCTACCACAATATACGTACAGTCAGTATATGGGTGTGAGACTCTCTGAGGGGAACCGGAGTATGTCCATAGGCACCTACTTTGTCACCTACCATAATATACGTCCAGCCAGTATATGGGGGTGTACGGGTCGTTCATGTCGACAGTGAGAGCCGTGGGTTGCCCGTAGGTGGAGTACAAAACGGTCCTGGCCTCGCCAGAGAGACTGCAGCGCTCGATAGAGCCTTTGTCTCGGTCTGTCCACACCAGAAAACTACAGCACCGTGAAAGTCATGAAATACATTAGAAACTCCCATTAAGACAACCTCTCTGTTGAGACCACCTCTATAGTAATCCACTTTTCACGGTCCCAAACTTTCTGAAAGTTACCAAAGTGAGCCCTGTATGTATTGGGACCACCTGACACTGGTCCCAAAGGTGGTCCTAATAGAGAGGGTCTACTGTAATCATTTGTCTACATTATAACATAAAAATTGCAGTTACTGATTTGTGGGTAAGGTTGCTGATTCACGACCAATATTGTTTTTTATTTTATTTTTAATACATGATCACATTGAGGAATCTGATTGCCTGCAGACGTTCAGTTCACGTAGTTCAATGCATCGATAATGCCCAAGAAACATTGTATTATGCTCAGTATACATTTGCAACGCGGCAAATCACCACATACTCACTACTACCGCACACATCTCTTCAGAAACATACGATTCAGCACCTTGCATCATCATAATGTAAGTGAAAACGCTACTTTGCTGCTTGCATTTCCGTATCTAGATGACATTGTGGGCCTTGCATTCAATTTCTGTCCGTATCATGATATAGGTTTGTCTAAATACACGCAATACTATTATATAAGTAAGTTAGAGTCACTTGGCCTCCACTCTCCTTACCTCTTATGTGGTAAAACAGCAATGCCCCATGGCATAACAAGGTTCTCCGTGATAACAGTTTTCCTTCGTAATGACTTTCCCGCTGTGAACAAATGGTCCAATGATGCCATTCTGATTTGCTTGTGCCCTGCATCTGTCCAGTACAGGTTATTGGCTGTCCAGTCTACGGCTAGTCCTTTAACCTGAAGGGAAGTGACTGGGTTCAATGAAGTCATGGGAATCATCATTAGCAGTTTGTCAGCTGAGGACGTAGAAATTAGATTTATTCTTTGCTATTACATTAGATTAGGGACACCGAGTTGTCATGAGTCATGCAGGTAGCATTAAATACATGTGCACACAAGAAATACCTGTTCTGAAGTTCCATTATATATTACATTGATGCTGGTTTCTCCCCTGTGGAAGCGCCCAGCGTTGATCTGCAGCATCGCTGGGTCTGACCAAATGGTAACACCCTCTCTACAACCGATACAAAGAAAATCTTTCCCAGTTTGAGTGGACAAATAACTAGCAAATATTCAATCCTTGATTTTCACCAAAAGTCTTATGTTTTGTTATAATAAATGAAGTATGCCACATAATCTCCTTATCACCCCTGGCTGAGGTTAGTTCCCAGTATTTCTGCTATACTTGACAATAGAAAATCACCACAAATATGGATGAATGAAAAATGTTTTACCATGACCCACGAACTCTAAATGCCAACGAAAAACGCGAAACTTAAGTTTATAAAGTTTATAATGGAGAGTACTAGGGTACTGGAACAAAGCAAAACAAGAGAATGGAAATCATGTGCTGGCTAGCCTAGATTGTCTATCTTAATATGACCCTGGTACCTGTAGAGCGTGGCTCCCATGTTGACTGATCTACTGAGTGGGAAGTTCCATGTTTGGAGGCTCACTCCTTCTTGGGTGGTGCCGATTGTAGGTAGGTAAACATCGGGGTCCCCAATCATGCGAGCCACGCTGTAATGGTTATCTGATAACCACTGCACGGAGAGTAGTAGCTCGATGGTGCCCTCTACACAAGGAATGAAAAAAATGTTAAAGAAATCAGTAATGTTAAAGTGACATGAGCAAGGATTATACTGGGCCTGGGAGAAAGCAGATGATGGGAGTATGTAGTGACTATACAAGGTAAAACTCTATAGTCATAGTTGTTACTACAAACTGCCTCATGATATTGTGACAGAGTATGATTAATTGTTATCAATTTTATTTCGAAATAATTTAACTAGTCATATGACTGGGTCATAGTGACCGGATGGCAGCCGTTTATGCTCTACCAGAGCGGCAGCCAAATACCCTAAACTGTCTGGTGCATTTGTATGAGCATTATGGAATCAAGTAGGCGATGGTTATTGACCAGGGCATTGCTGATTCAGCATGTTCATAACAATAGAAGCATTTCACCATATTTAGTGGGTATTTCGCCATCACTTAATCATGACTCATGATTGGCTTTCTGCCCAGGCTCACCACAGCGTGGAAAGACTGTGGCGGGGGCATAAATAGTCGTGGCCTGATTGAGAAAGCGGATGAAGTAAGAATGAACCACTGATGAACAGTTGGTGAACTCGGCAGATGGAATTAATAGTTTGAGGAAAGGAGCCGTATTGGCAATTAACGCAAGCTTGACTTTATCAGTAAGATATGAATTCTAATTAAAGTTATACTCTCTGATGACTTTGGCTGGATTTGGAAACTATGTGCACTAACAAGTAAGTGGCTTAGATGGTAATTGTCTTTGCGTGGTGGCATTCTGTGAAGTAGATCCATAGTTGTGAACCCAAGAAATAAATAGTTAAGATTATATTGTGTTGCTCTATCTTGTGTAAAGGAGAACTTTAGACAAAGGGAGAACTCGTATGTTTGATGTGCTTCTGAAGGCTCGAAGGGTAATCCCGGGTAACTCTGCACGTTCACGGCGCCCACCCTATTGAGTGAATTCATGACATCTCAAACAACGTGGGGACGCGTTTGAGTTGTCTATAGTTCGCCAGGACCTCCGGTGCAGGGGCAGTGAGGATTCACAAATGACATACAAGTTTCTAAATTCCATTCAGGCTATTAAACTCAATTAATTTGCAATAAAACCATCATCAACGCACATATCCGCTCTACCTACCTATACTTGTTAAAGACTACCATAACTTATATGAGCACTTGGCTCAGCATTCTAAATTATCCTTGTTAGTGAGAGAGTAAAGTTACTCGCACTCTCTTGTCTAACAGCCCACACTCACTCTACCTCAAGACAACACAGAAATGGTTCTTATAATAAAAATATTTAACAGTGTAAAGTATTCCGTTACAGTTGGTGTTGAATTAAGTTCATTCACACTAATTCCCTTGATAGTGTAAATATAACTCCATCACAGTTGGTGAAGAACTTCTATTTCAATTAGTAGTGAACTACAAGAGATACTCTACTACAGTTGGTGGATAACAGGATCCAAATTCTACTTCATCACAATATGTACAAGTTGGTTCCTGTGACAGGTATCGCATGCTTGCTGCCAACGCACTCATTTGGCCAATCTCAGATGGAATTTCACCAAGTGAATACTACCGCTAGGAAATTCTTACTACAATCCCAATATTTATATTCCATTATGGATCTTGGGGTATGCGTTTGTTTGGCCAATCTACACTCTGCAAACCCCGACTCTTTATAACATTAGGTAGCATTAGAGAAATATGGCTCGTAATGCAAAGCAAGAGCGTAATAAATTAAAGGTTCCAAAGAGAGTAAGCAGAATGAGCAACAAAGGAGATGGCTACGGAAGGTATCATCCATGACAAGACTGATAACAACTATTTTGGTCTGTTTCACCTTATGCTGGGGACCTTACTTGACAGCAATGGCAATACACATGCTCTTCGTAGACTCATGCGGTGTGAAGGGTCAACATTTTGTTTATCTTACTTTAATAGTGACTCTTAATTCAGCAATAAATGTAGTAAAATACATAGCTCGGAGTAAAGAATTTCGAGTTGAATTTAGAAAGATGTTTGTATCAAAAGATATTGTGATCAGAACAAAAAACAGAAATACAGGGATAAAGAAACGGGAGAAAAATATCAATGTATAAGTTATCAATTAAAAATTTAATGACAGTATCTAGAGAGGAATAGGTAAGAATATAAGAAGATACACGCTACTCTACCTTCAATTAATCTTTTAAAATGTATGTTGTGGAAAATTACATAGTGGTTGTTTATGTAACAGTAATAATTAAGCTGACTCCCATCAAATACATCAAGGGATGGAGGACATGTCATTGAAATAGTGAGAATTCTGAGATATGAATGCTGTGTTAAACCTTGCAGTTCAGGTCGGGTTCCATGTCTGATGTCATTAATTCCTCATGTGAACCACATGCATAAAACATATAGCTATTAACTACCTCTGACAAGTCCTATTCAATGACACAACCTGAATATAATGTGGCTTCTTATGCTTTCTTCGCAGTTCACCCCTCATTCTCGATTGTGATTGGCTCAATACCCATAGGTATATAAACTGAGGCTACAGGGTTCGCCATCAATTGTTGGTATCCAATTGACACACAGGCACTCATAGCGTAAAAGAAACATTCAGAAGACGGATTTGCCTCAATTGATGTTTTACAGTTTTACGAACTTTATGTTTGAATATGATGGACCAACAAGGAGTCATACTCAATGAAACTAGTGACTGGAAAAACAAAACAGCAACGGAAATGGCAGTGCATAATTTTACACTTGGATCCAACTTTGAACAAAAAGTAACTGGTGCGTATGTTTCAAATACAACGGAAACTTTTCTTGACCATAACTTCTCTCTAGCTGACTACAATGACACTTTTGGATCGAGAAATATTTCCACAGCTGCTTCATTTGATGCACCAGTTTATTTGCTAATTATTCAGATCAGTCTGATTGTTTTCATATTCACAGGAAACATGATAATACTATTGGTAATCAAAAACTCCAAAGTGATGAGAAGGGTATCTTATTATTTCATAGCGAATCTTGCAATCACCGACATCGCTCTAGGACTGGCATTACTATCCCGACTTGGTTTCTTGTCAATGGGAATACTCAACACTAAGACATGCACGTTCATATTGGTCCTATCCTTAGTGTCTGGATTTAGCAATCTCAGTGGAATGCTGTTTTTGTGCATAGAAGCCTATCTCTCTGTTAGGCACATACTTATTTTCAAGTCATCGTTTACACCAAAAGTTGCCTCTCTCATGATATGTACAAGTTGGTTCCTATGGACAGGTATCGCATGCTTGCTGCCAATACATCCAATCTCAGATGGAATTCCACCAGGTGAATGCTACTTTGGAAATTCTTACTACAATCCCAATATTTATATTTTATTTTTGATCTTGGCGGATGCATTATTTGGGACGATCTACACGCTGCAAATCCTGACTCTTTATAATATTAGGCAGCATTATAGAAATATGGCTCGTGATGCAAAGCAAAAGCGTAATAAAGACTCCAAAGAGAGTAAGCAGAATGAGCAGCAAAGGAGATGGCTACGGAAGGTATCATCCATGACAAGACTGATAACAACTATTTTGGTCTGTTTCACCTTATGCTGGGGACCTTACTTGACAGCAATGGCAATACACATACTTTGTGGAGACTCATGCGGTGTGAAGGGTCAGCATTTTGTTTATCTCTCTTTAATAATGACTCTTAATTCAGCAATCAATGTAGTAAAATACATAGCTCGGAGTAAAGAATTTCGAGTTGAATTTAGAAAGATGTTTGGTATCAAAACTGCCGCGGTTGGAGATATTGCTACCGAGAGAAGATTAAGAACACACAATAGAAGTACTTGAAGAAATACAGAGAAAAGGAAACAAGAGGAAAATATCAATGTATCAGTTATCAATAAGCAAAAATAATGACTGTATCTAGAGTGAAAGAAGATAAACGTCTCTATCTTCTTTCACTTTGACAGTGGAGGTGGGTGGAAGTATTTCTTTTCATGAGTATTTCATATTGACGTGGCTGCAAGTGTTTACAAAATTGAGCGGTATCGTCAAGTCATTGTGAAATTATTCAAAACTGGGGAGATACAAGGTGTAGTTAGTCTGTGGTAAGGAGTGCTATTTGCGATGCTCGACAGTCTGGGGCGAGAGGGGTTGGGAGTGGGCGGTAGAGCAGTCTCACTTCTGAGAGTCCACTTTCTGAACGGTGGCTACACTTTTATTCGTGCTCATAGCTTTTTTCTTGAAACTCATGGTTCCATATAAAATATATAAGAGGTGATATGAAAAGTTAACATGGTAGAAATGCCCCTTAAAAGCTATTATTATGGTTTAAATCCAATTTGAAAGCATGTGACTTTTTCTTCTAAAACCATCTTGTATTGATTAATAACGTATCTAAAATACATCGCAAGGCATATTTATATATGTATATTGAATACACGAAAACTAGAAATATTGTATTGTGTGACTTTGAGTATGTTGTATTTGTATATTAATTAAATAATAACCTAATGTATATTATAACATGTATCTGATGTTTTATCACTAGGTCTATGTAAATATGTATTATGTACATTTTTTTATAAATGACTATATATTAAGCCCTAAAGGGCTGGGATTAATTTATGAATAATTTAAAGTTTTATGATTTGTATATGCTATGTCACTGTAATAAATAACGTCAAATCAAATCAATTTGTAACATGTATATGTGTATAAATTTTCGCTGAAAAATGAATATTAGCAGAAATACATAATAGGCCAGTCATTTTCGACGTCATTTTTGGTCAAAAATGGAAATTTTTACTAACAAACCAATTTCTGTGTTTTTATAATCTTTATGGTCTCGGAGATGAGGGGGAAAAATTCCCAAAAAATCTGAGTAGGGAAAAAATATTTGTACGCCATCTTCAAAATGGACCAGCTTCACTCTATAATAACATTTGTCTCTAATGTTTATTTATTGTTTTAAGTCTTAAAATTTGTAGTTGAGGATATCAATTTTTCCGTTTCGCCTCTCAGCCAATCAGAATCGAGTATTTCAAGCAAACATGAGAGAATATGGCAATTACAGGCAAGAGTGGGGACGTGCTGATACCATTACAAGTCACAATCTATAAAAATGTGAATTCTGACTCCATTGTACTTTGTTTTTCTCTGTTGTGCGGATGTACGCACCCATCGTGGATCATTCACACTGCCTTTACAAGTCCTTGATCATATCAACTGCGTATATAGCCGATTGACGATGGTACTCACCTGGCATTGGTGGGCGATTAGGCTAGTTCCAGGATCAGTACTTGGAACAGGTATTGTTGCACCGGGAGCTGCAAACAAACATTGCACATATATAATTGATCCAGGTTGTGTTTTATTTTCATTCTGAAATGCACACTATGTAGTAAAACTATGATAACGAATGATTTTCAAATGATATGAACTATGAATTACAATCTCACCTGACGAATAATAAATCATATCATTTGCTCGCTGAAAACCACTTTGGTAGACGTCTGCATAGGTGCCAGTAGTTCTGTCAATCCTCAACATGCGTCTACAACAATAATGTCAGCAATGCTAGTCCTCACACCAATTTTATTACACTACTTTTTGGCCTGTAACAAATTATCACCTTGGATGCTTATCCTGTAAATTATTGGAAACGAGTCACACACAAATGCATGTACATGTACATGTACATGTACATGTAGGAAATTTAGCGTTTCCACATAACTTGGAAATATTTGCACACTTATAGAAATTTTCAGCAGTTTCAGACTTTTCTTCGAAAAAGTAGCCATTTGGGTATAAGACATGGACAATAATTGGAAGAGCTCTGTCTATATGCTTTAGTAAACATAAATAACCCCCAGATTTCACATCTAATGACTGCATGAGCATCAATGGTGTTTGCATAATCAACTATAAATTTGGATATTATGGACCAATTAAAGGTATGTTTACTTCCACCGATTTATGTAAATGGTCGTCCCAACTACGCTCCATGAATACATTTGCAAATTTACAGTTCGAAAATAATGAAATTTCTAATATAAGTGTGCCTATCTTTCTTGCTTACTAAGAAGCACATATATCTGTGCGATTTACATTTTAATAAGTTCTAATAATTATTAAAATAAGTGTCTTAAGGCAAATAATTGTAGTGGGGGAAAAGTTGTGGATAAGATTGAAATTGTTGTCAGTACAGAATAGTTTACAAATGCTGTAGTGTGCCATGGCTCTATGGCACTAAATAGATCTCTAGTGTAGCGCAAACTACCAAAGGACGTGCCAGTCTACACTGTAGACTCTACAGTGAGTTACAGCGACAGAGCGAAAAAAAACACCAAAATCCAATCTTCAAGTGCGGGGACATTATGTTTGTTTGATCGTCCTTCGCTACTTCGTTCACGCAGGCGCAGAAATAGTCTTGGTCAACCCAGACCCTTTCCTGACCCAAATACTTTCCGTCGGGAGGACCTACAAGTCTCTCGAACGCAGCAGTGTCAGTCCGGTTGATCGAGACTAGCGCAGAAACTGTTGGGAAGTTTGGAGGCCGTCGAAATAACATAATTTTGCCTGCTGAGATAGTCTTGATGAAGCATGCGCACTACAATTTTGAGTAGGAGGGCTGTTTTCTGCTCTACCAGACCTCTGCTCACCATTCCAGAGTGCACAAATATCCTAACAAGTGAAGCATATCAGGCCCGTGGGAAGCAAAGTGTCATTGGTAAGGCCCTTTTACTGAAGATGGCTGCATATAGAAACCGTCAATGTAAGTTTAGTTTGTGTTGTGCGGAGAAATAATATACCAACAGAAACAGTGTCGGGTAAAAGCGTTTAATCACAAAAATTCATCAAGTGTAACCGATTAAATAAAGAATAGTGCCTGTTTACGCTTGGTCGTGGGGACAACCATTTATTATGGGTCATGGACAATGAGTATGAGAAATATGCCGACTACTATGAAAAAATTGCACCACTATGTCACTATTTTCAGGACCATATTTGTTTTAAAATGCCATTTCTTACCTTGTTTTTGTTTTTTGTAAGTTTTTAAAAATAAATAAATATGGATAATCTATCGTTTTGATACATTTGACTTATATTTTAATCGAAGTACTTGACATAGTAGTCAATCCGGGTAACTACATTTGATTGCAATAAAACCAACCAAAAAAAAAACAAATGAAGGCTAAGGAGAGGAAACTATGATTCCTTTATTCAACTATTGTTATGTTTCAATCGTAAAAGTCTCTATTGTTGCATCGTCACTGCATTGTCTCTGGGTCTGGGACTAACACTGTTAACCACCAGCACTGTAGGTCTCAGCTATCGTCCCAGGCGGCTTGGTGCAGCTGCAGTGACCACATTGGAGCAATCGTCTAGCTCCTCTTCGCGATCGCCTCTTTCATGGCGATCGCCAACTTGCCCATCTTCGTTCTGTTCACTTGCTCAAGAATGGTCATCTTCTTAGCTTCTTGTGCATACATGATGGGGAATTTCTCCGCTGCTCTGGTCATTCGCTCCGCCCTATCAGCGTCGCCTGAAGCCATGAGGTCTTGGATCAGCCAGGACTCAGCCTCTGGAGTGGGCACAATGTTATAGCCACCACCAGACAAGATCGAAGAATTGGTCCAGTGGCCCCACATCTCCGCCATCTTGCCGTATTTCCTCTCTTCGTAACGGTCTTTAATCAGCTTGACCAACTTTAGGTTGCTGAATCTTTTCACCAGAATTTCCCAAAGATGTGCGAAAAAATCTGTCACCACGGTAGCCATTTTGGGATTTGTTGATGGATGTTGTAAGTCAGTTTTTTGAATATTCGATGTGTTGAAATTATTCTGTTAGCTAGTCAAATGAGTTAGGGTAATTGTTTAACGTTAACGTTTAACGTTATACGTTACTCTCATACGTTGTACGTCGTGTAACGTTCGTTTCCCTTACGTTCACCGTAAAAAGGTCTAGTCTCAAATACCATAATAATATTCTCGATCAAGAGTGCAGTCCTCTATTATCTCCATACAAATGGTGCTCCCCAATAATTATACATACTGTATAGAAATCTAACGTGCACAGGTTTCTAGGTGTGGGGGTGGGGGGACATGTTCATCGAAGAAAATTTTGGAATATAGACCATTTTTCATAGCATCTGAAGCTATTTCAGACAGAAAAGTAACCTTAAAACAAATTTATTAAAGCTCAGTTCTATTCAGGGCTTGACCTACCCCCCCCCAAAAAAAAAAAAAAAAAAAAAAACAAAAAAAAAAAAACAAAAAAAAAAACAAAACAAAAACGTAAATGAAAAAAAAAAACCCGCAGAGGCATTTGCATCATGTGTCTCATGAGTAGCTATGGCATGGATTATTCTTTTTTAAATTGGAGAACTGGAGTGCTGGAGAACATTGGCAGGAGAGTAATTTTAAAGCTACGTTCTATAATGACGAATGAGGAACGAATCAATCTCATTTGTAATTCTGCGGCAATACCGAAGATCAAAACTCGCCGAATTTCTCCATAAATATACGTTTTATATATTTCTTTAATTATTGAAAACGTGTTTTCTTGTTAACATTGTAGAGGCAGGAATATTTCAACGAACAATAACCACAATTGGGTTATTTTACACCATCGTTTAATATAGATCTAACGGTCATTTTTTTGGTTGGTTCGACACTAAACTATAAAACTTAAACGGCTTGCAATCTCGTTTGGCTTTTGAACACTGCGCACATTGCGTGTCTCTACCAAGACATAATAATATAAAAGAAGCTTGGTTGTGGTTATTTGTAATCAAAACAAGTGGGTTTATAATGATTGTATTTATTCTGCTCAATTACATGATATTCATTCCCAAACCGGGCACATAATTCACGTTCATATTTTATTAAATGGAACAAACGACATTAAGAACACATTGTTTGCGTGTTTACACACATCACCAGTTTGTAAAACCGTAATTCACGTTCATACACATTTACAAAATACACATTACAGAATATTGTTATTGGTACATATTAATACACGGGTGATGACCACCTCTAAAAAAGTTGTATTGGCTGCTCGTGGCCTCTCCATGCCCAGGCTTCCGACCGCAGTTGAAGGGAAGATACCCTTTCCAGTCATACTCCAACCAAACTTGTTGTTCAGTAAGGCCACTCATATATGAACTATTAAAACACCTTAAAAGCACATTCAAGGATATGGGGGGGGGGGGTCGCCCGTAGTTCTGTGCCCTGTGGGGCTACTATTGTACGGCATTGGACCGCAATACAAAGATAGTTTTCAATCCACCCAGTTAGCCTTCAGCGCAAAAGTCAATGTAAAGCATGATGGTGTGTTAATATTTAACTTCATTAGAGGAGTATCCAAGGAGTCATAGGAGTGAGCATTTAAATTATTAAAACAAAGTAATGGAAAAACACGGTGTATCAATCTTATTCCCAATACACAAGGTAAAAGAGAAATCTTACTAAAAATTAGAATGCAACTAGATTATATCTATTCTTTATTTCAGACAAAAAGTCAATATCACAGATGGTTACATATCAATAAAAAATACAATAAATAAAATAAAGTTTAACAGTCTCACATATACATAAAATCATATATCATATTTACTTAAAACATGTAAATCAACTTCTTCAATCTCTTTGATAAAATCAAATTATACAAACGGAAACTACTCTGAACAATTACCGCTAATAGTTCATGAAAGAAAACACATTTTCGCGAGTTACCGTAATAAAAGAGTCTATATAGTTTTAAACATATATTTGGGACATACTCTCACCACGCTGGATACTAAAGTTTTCTATAAATGTAGCTGTAAGTCACTGCATTTTTGGCAAGATTCTGGTCTGTAATCATACCAAAGCGGAGAACAATATGTATTTGCGCAATACGGTCTGAATAAGCAAGGCTTTATGGCATCTGAACAGTGTTTGAATCTTCTAACAAACATGTTGCCTCTGCTATACAGTGCTTTAACCCGTCCAAGAATGTCACTGCCATCCTTATAGAATTAGAATTACATGTTAGAAGAACACGATTTATGCTCGTTAACAAATTCAAGAGATTTGCCCTTCAGATAGACTACCCATTGAAGATGGGTTAAAACGCATGGATTTAGTCTTTATATCATGGTATACAATAGAATTTTGGACAAAAGCTATATCATGTATCTAAGTTTTTGTAAACCTGTAGGTGATGGGGTCATGATACAGGAGTCGTCCGCATACATATTATGATTAACCAGATGATTAAGCATTAAAGAATACTGGTGACATAATGCCACCTGCCTCACCCCATTACTGACAGTAAAGATCGATGACACTATACTAGATCATCTTTAATATACACATTGTTTGATTAGTGTACCAGAACATTAAAAGGCTTACAAATAGAGGATTGATGTTTCTATCTCTTAAGCTCGGTAAACAAAGTCCAGTGACAAATACGGTCAAACGCCTTACTAGGATCTAAAGCAAACATATATACTGGACTACCTTTGTACATATAAAATTCAATCACAGGTTTAAGAGTAAAGATACACATGGCTGTACCAGGTTTGAGTTTAAAGCCAAATTGATTGCATTGAGTATCAAGTTGAGATGATAGGTGGCTAAATAAGGCTAGTCCCATTACTTTGGACGCTACACTAGTTAATGCTTTTAGTCCATAGTTGTTCTCGTCTGATACCACTCACTTCTGGTCTCCACAATCTGGGCGACCAAACAATACTGTGTTACACTGTTCATATCTTGATACATATGATAAACATATAACAAACATAATAGAATATATATTAACATTGCACCATATCTGCAGCAAGTGATTATCACAGTTAGTTCACCTGTTGTTGGTTGCATAAAATTTTGGTCCTTTCTTGAGTGATTACAGAACCATATATATGAAAACGCTGGATAAAACCTTCTGAACTACAACTACGGGAAGGTCCTGCTATGGACATCTGGTCACTCGGGTTCGTGATCATGATCAGACTCCAGTAATCTCTGTCTAATATCGGTACTTTAGCAAACAATTAACAATCTCAACGTAGACAGACATACATAATTATACATTTTAATCAGGATAATAGTCCAATTATTTGCATTGGGCTTTCGATAGGAACGCCTATCTTGATCACAATGACGTCACGAGTCGTCACTGTGCACGCGGGAAAGTCCCCAGCTATGTAACACCCCCCCCCCTTCATGGGTCACTATGATGCACCCAGAGGACACGTTCAGTGACAGCATCCGGAACTTCGTTGAGGGCATAGTCAGGTTGACCACTCAGTTTGGCCAAAGTCGCCCAGTATATGTAATAAAAAAAAACAAATATAGCTTTTTGAAAATCGCACTCAATACAGACCGAATGTTATCATTACATATGTACATATCACAGATAAATATTTTTTATTGAAAAAGAACCCAAACTCCGCCACTTTCACCCTATCGGCCACACGTCTGCCTGGGAAATCGTGTTGATGCTACTTGAAACCCCTATAGGGACAACACGACTTCCATGGCTGGCCCGTGGCTGATGGGATGAAAGGAGCTTTAATTTCTTTATAATAAATTTGTTCCAAATCAATATGTTGAAACCATTTCGAGCATAGGATTTCTTTACTCGTTGGCCTCTCTGAGGGGTCAAACCTGACCATACTCTCTAACAAATCCCGGATACTGTCAGAGAACGTGTCATCCAGGATTTCAATATTAATCCTGAACCCTATGTCCTCTGGGTGCATCATGGTGAGCATATGGTACAGCACAAACCCGAGCGACCAGATGTCCATGGCAGTAGTGTGGACCTTACCGTATTCAACCTGCGGGGCCCTCCACCCCTGGGTCCCACACTCGCCACTAACACGGACGCTTGACCACTCCGCTTGGCCAAAGTCACCCACTTTGACATAACCGTCTGACATAATGAGAATGTTTGCCGGTTTTATGTCTTTGTGGATGACTTTGACTTGGTGGAGATAGTCAAGCGCCAGGACTATCTGAGCTGTGTAGTGGCGAGCGTCATCTTCGGTGAAGGGCCCCTTGTAGTCCAGAAGGTCTACAAAGTTGCTCCGGGCCAGCTCCATGCCTAAATACACGTGCCGGCCCTTCATCGCGTAAAAGTTCAGCTGGAGGACCAGTGGGTGGCGTAATGAATTTAGGAGCCGGAGCTCCATCTTCACTCTGTCTTCGTTTGATCTGAAAAAATAGAATTAAACCTATGAGTCATTGAATTCTATGAATATAAACCATTGTGCAGAGTTTAAGTCACGCGTCTTCTGTTGTCACAGAATTTATTTTGTTTTGTGTGACGTTTCAAGGTGCACAGTACATTTTCCTCCCACAGCTGTACAGTAAGATTGTATTACTGTGCGTGGTTTAAACAAGGAAGTAACAGTGCAAGCTATAAAAACTAGAGGCAAAGTGAAGTATTAATTGAAAGAGGTTTCCCCGTGTACTTCAGACGACTAAATAAATTATGACTGTACAGCTTATATTTTAAAAACCACACACAAACCTAACTCCCTCAAAATATACAGAAGATCTCTTCAACTTACCTCTCTGTCATGATCTCCTTCATGGCGTGAAAGGTACCGCGCCATCTTACGATGGACACGGTACCGAACCCGCCCTCCCCAAGGTGCGCGTGTCTAAACTGCTCTATCTCAGACACGCACACCAAGGGCCCTGGCATGGCCATTCTAACCATGAAGTCCTTGCACGGTGTCTCCCTGTAATTATCAATAATGTATTGTGAACAATATGTATATTCATCAATTTTCGATTGTGGGTACAGCAATTGCCCGTTGAACAGCGAAAGCAGGTTTGATTAAGAAAGTTACTAATGATTGGTTAACAATTAAATAATTTAGTGCTAACCTTGGTTAACTTAACCATCGTGTGTAATACCTGTAAAGCCCAATAAAGGTCAATCAGTGATTGACCAAAATGCAATCCAACAGTTATTACCGACTGTCAAACAGTTCACCGACAAGCAGTGATTGGTCAATGGGGGTGTTGACCGTCGTATGTAATACCGATCTTTGCCAACAATGGTCAATTTGTGTTGTGGTAGGACTGCCCGCAGAACCAAGGCCATCCAGCCTATCAGTGGCTGTTGCCATGGGTTATTAAACGGTTAACCCGCAAACGTTGATTGGCCATTGGCCTTGTTGACCATATGTAATTAATAGGTGTATTTTTCTTTGTGCTAAATTCTTGTTGTCTCCCAATTGGCACAATGTTGACTTTTAAGCATTCTTTATTGTTGGGTTATTTTATTTTTGCTATAGAATTACCAATTTCTATTACATCTACAAGTACTAGGGAATGGATATATTGCCCCTACATTAAAATAACTTACATAAGCTTGGGTTCCTGACCTGTTGCAATTGTATTCACTATGTCCATTCTGTAAGGAAAAGTAATTAATTTAGTATCCTTTAGCTAAACAATAATACTTTTATAAACAAAAATCAAGATATGCTTACAAATTAACGTTAATGCAAGTTTTAAAAAATTCAGTCCAAGACAGTTTTAGAATTCGAGAACAACCATGAAAACGTCATTAATGAAAAGGAAAAAAGGACAGAAACAAAACACAATTATAATGATGTACACACTATTGCACTTAAAAAATAGTACACTAACAAGATAAGGCCATAATTTAAAAAAGCGGTAACTCACGGCGTTGGTTTTAACATCAACCTTTTCTGCAGGGGCGTTAATACCGCCAGCACAGTGGAGTTGGCGGGAATGACCAAGTCCAGGGTTAACTCTGCAAGCCATTCAAAAGACAAAGAAATTAGGTTGATGTATTTGCTATGCAATGCAATTTGCTATTGTGTTGAAAATCTTTAAGAGAGGTCTCTTGCACAATATCGTCCTAACAATACAAATAAAATGTATCATACACGTAATATAGGAACTTCAAACCAATTATGCTAATACGATTGCTATGTTCCGTATTTCTAACTATCATTATTTTTATATGTGGAACATTGTAATTTAACCCACCCTAACATATTTCAGGCATTTTGCTCCTAGGTGTAAACCAAATTTCGCAAATCCATAATTTTACGGTGCTTCAACTGTCAATCGGTGTTGGAGAAATCTGTTCAACAAGGATGTTGTAAAACAGTGTTGGGAGCTCGTAGCACCATGTTGGGAGCATTTTAGTACAAACAATGATTTTCATTGCTATATAGGTCTACTGAGCAAACCTGTGCCACATGAACTATTATATGGAATATACACCTGTTTTTGGCACTATAATAATACTAACATTACATGCCTGAGGTAATAACCTGTATTATTTTGGTCCACGAAATCTCCATCCCATATTTCATCCGTCAAAACAATACATGAAGCTTGAAGACATGGTGTCGGAAAGCATACGCGGCCTTCTTCATACTACCATATCCATACCATTCTTACAGGAATATATCGTAAACTGTTGACCCCAGACTCCCTGTCAGGCAACCAGTGTTAAAAGGTACACACTTAAAACTCGTAATCTAAAATGCGCAAGTGCTGTGTTGCGCGTCAACGCAAACCCACAGGTCCCGTAGGCCGCTTCTCCCCCCGTTCTGATGACACAGGAACGGAAACGACTCCCTAATATTGGCAAGCACAAGCGCGTGTAGCACGCAGCTCAAAACCGCCTTCTCCGGTGGAAGGGACTACACCTGCGTTCGTATAAACGTCAACCACTCACCTAGTGAATCGCCATGGCACGGCGCCTAGTCGGGGGTGGTAGTAGCAAGCAACTCTTGTGGACCCAATGCCACAGGGGTTAGGTTGGCTGCCCTAAGTCCGCTCAGCACGGAATTTAATCTCGAAGTGCCGATGGTCGGCTTACTATGCTTGGTACTGAAGTGCTACAAAGCATATCTAATACTGTACGGGCCTAAGAATCAACTGAGTCCCTACTGAAGTGCGGCAAGGTGGGAGGTTCTAATCCTAGCTGGCGCAGTTATACAGGGGAACCTACTGTGGCAGTCCTTTTAAGAGTGCTGCGCGCCAGTGACCTATCAGTTACAGGGATTTGTCACAATATAACTGTTGTAAATTGGTCTACAAAATCAGCAAAACCCAACATTGCAAAACTCCGCCAACACCGACCACTGACAGTTGAAGTACCGTGAATTTGAAACTTTTATTCTTTGAAATACAACTATCACTAGTTTAGTAAATAATTTAACACTATTGATAACCCCCCACCCCCATCTCCCTTTCCATACACCTCGGTCTTAAATTACAGCCAATTTTTTTCTGTGCCGCTCTAAAACCCGCTACACATAGGCGATCATAATATCATGCGAATCTGTGCAACGCACCCACACGAATTCGGCCATGTCGTGAACCTACATGTAGGTGTATTGTGCCGACATTGACCGTACTAAAAATGTATTGCAAGGAAATTTCAGAGACAGGCCTGTAAAGTTATTTGAAAGGCCGTGCTATCGAAGTCAAGGCCCCCCCTGCATCGTCATAGCTCACGGCTATATGTGTACTCGAAGACTTGTCACTATTTTTTTGGCCTCATACAGCTTTGATCACCTAGTCTATCTGTCCCTGAAAGTCTCTACCACGTCGAGTGCGGGTCCTACCTGATGGGAGGTCGTGTGCTTGGCCCAATTTGTTTACCGTATGTTGCGACGAGCTGCGAAAGCCAAAAATTACTTATATGTACGTTCTACGATCCCTATATAGACGCAGCATAATCATTTGTAATAAACTTTATCCAAACCAGGTATTCGTCAACACATTTTGAACGTGTTAAAAATTTCCTGGCGAATTCGCCAGTTCGCATGTGTACATAGAGCTACGTAGGCGGAATTCGCTAATGTGTAAAGCAGGTTCTACATTAAAGTGACCCCCTTATTTTCAAGCCCCTCACCATAGTTTTGGATACCCCATTTGGATCTCGATGAAGGCAATAAAACATATGGAGTTGGTATAAAATGTACCTATCCATAAACTGGTATAATATTATGCTAACTTAAGAGGGAATGGCGACATGCACGAAAAATGCAGGTGCGTTCGCGTCTTATCTTGAATCGGAGTGTTTATTCATTATAACACTTTGAAAAGCGTAAAATTTCCCGTGCTCCAACTGTTTAACAAATTGCGGCTCTCACAGAAAAAAAACTGTTGACCCTGGAACTCACATTCCTATAATACCGTTCAAATTCATACGGGATACGCTACATATACATGTATTTGATATATAATAACCATGGCCACAACAGGACAAGGCAAAACCCACGGTCCCAGCATTGTAAGTGGGTACAATAGTGTTTGTATATAGTAAATATAATATATATCCTCTCACGATGCTGTTACCATGAGAAAACAAAGAGAAAGAAATACATACCCTTTTTGTTGGCTGCGTTCTGAAGAACAATGGAGATGGTTTCCGGAGTCCTGAAGCCTGGGAACAGATCTTTGTAGATCAACGTTTTCAGATCTCCCACCGAGATGTTGGGGCCGAAAAATTCGACATAACGCGTGTTGTGCACTAAGCTGTTTACTCTGAAATTTACCCTGGAAATCTCCTGAGGCACATCCTCTTCAATTGGCATCCAACTCTCCATCTTGCAACGTGATTGTGTGATTTTAAGTTTAAAACAACAACTGTTATTCAAATTTATCACAATCGTCTCAGAAAATAAACGCGCAAAGTGTCTTTTCGCAAGAGGAATTGTCAAGTTGTTGAAGCAGAAATCCAGGGAAATCCGAAATGTGGCACCGAGACTCCGAGAGCTATATCTGCAGAATTGTCGGCTACTTTTTATATACCCTCAGGTGTGGCGTGATTAAACATGGTCAGTGCCATAAATTAGAAGCTTCTGATTGGTCAGACCACATCCCCAGTCCACACA
>CM032659.1:12804786-12844225 GCA_019095985.1 Streblospio benedicti
AATGCAAATATATTTGTCCATATTAAGATAAACTCTTTTTAATCATCTCCCAGCTTCCGTCTCTCATAAACAAGGCTTTTATGCACAGGTGCTATTTGATAGCAAAATATAGAGATGTGTTCTATGTGACCCCATGTATTTGGGCATATAAAGACTGTTTACTGTGTTAAATCTAAATTGACAACACTTGTAACCTGCCCTTCCTATATACGCTATTATAATTGGATATGTATATACAATAGAAACTCGCTATCTTGCAACTGCAGAGAAAACAGTAAAATGTTAAAGGTATATGTAGCTAATATTTCTGATAACCAACTAATATACATTCACAATGTAGTGAAAGTGATATGAGACTGATATAAAGATAACAGAAAATTTGAGATAAAAAAAATATTGAGATTATGAGGTTCTACTATAATGTCTCCATAAGCAAATGCACTATTATGCACTTGTAGGTGGGCCTGTTGGAGCGTCTTGGCTGGGGGCAGGAGGAGACATGTCCCTCGCTATCAGACACACCAAAGTGTCCAGAAGGGTGAATAGTGTTTACTATGTTATATTTTCATATGCATCCTCCAGTTTATTTGTGTTATACATTTATAAATATAATTTACAAACACATGTTACAGTCATCTTTCGCAAATGTTTGAGTGCAGAAAATGCTCCCATAATTACCCGTAGACTATACACACTTTTTTCTGTTACAAACCCTACATTAAAACAACCATTGCAAATCTGCATAAAGAGAGAATTTCTATTGAGGCCCCTCATAATAATTGTCAGTTAATAATGGGATTTCATCTTTAGCTATGACCCAGCCCACCCTCCTCTCCTGCTGATTTCCCTCGATGGGTTCCGGCCTGATTACCTCCAGCGTAACCACACGGCCACTCTGAGCAAACTACACGAGTGCGGGGTGAAAGCTGACTACATGCGCTCGCAGTACCCAAGCCACACCTTCCCCAATCACTACACCATTGTCACGGTAAGTACATGGGTAACATGGGTATGTAAGGTATCTTGGACTGACAGAATGGCAAATACTGATGTGTTAGATCTCTGTGGTATATTCAGTGTTGAAGCCTTGATTACGCGTTCTCAATTACGCTGGGCCGGACATGTAGTGCGCATGGGCCCGGAATGAATTCCGAAGTCCCTTATGTTTGGCAAGCTGTCGTCAAGAAAAAGATCACGTGGAGGACAGCGGAAAAGATACAAGGATGTGCTTCATGCAACCCTAAAAACGACGACATCAATCCTTTGAGACCACTGCCATGCAACTCACCCTCTAGCGTAGTAGATGCAGTGAGGGTTGCAGACTGTTCGAGGAAGAAAGAACTGCAAGATTAATTGAAAGACGAAGGCTCCGCCATGCTACTGCTTCAAGTGTTCCACAAGTTGGTAGCTCACCATTTGTCTGTGGAGACTGTTATCAGACCTGCGCATCATGCATCGGCCTGATTAGTTATCGCAGATCTAAACATTAGACACATACATGTAGGTGCAGGAGATCAGACATTCATCAGACAACGATGAGTCAATCCATCATCATCATCACATGGGTACCTTACCTGCGAGAAGAATAAGTACTGAATAGTTGATTAAATGACACTGTTGATTTTTATGCAATGTATGATGCAATACAGTCCTGTTCACTACACCACCATCACAATAAACTTACCTGTACTATTTGTTTGTTTGGATTTTAAACAGTGATGAATGTCACTTTTCCTTTGGTGCAACATTGGAGCTAATTTGTAGAAGTCACCACAATTTCATGTTATGTTGTACCTAATGACTTGAATGAGTAGTCTTATAGAAGTGAAGTCTAAACTCTTTAGAGGACTGTAAACACCTTTTGCTGTCTGCTTCCAGGGAAAATACCCAGAGGTTCACGGCATCATTGACAATAACATGTATGACCAGGACTTTGACGAGTACTTCTGTCTAAGCTGTGATACCAGGCCTGAGTGGTGGGAGGCAGAACCGGTAAGTAACATTAATGCACAATTGGGTGCTTGACTTAGAACACAAGAGAGATGAGACATCTACAAGCAAACGTGCTAGCCAATGATATAAAGAAATCTAGAGGTCAATTAGATAGACTAAGAGGTGAACATAAAGGTGGAGAGGAATGACCTGTCTACAGTGTATATTTGCCAATTTGTTAATGCAACATAGAAGTTCATACATGTAGTTAACCTACCAGTATCTAATAGAATTTAGAAGAACTGTGTGTTTACCATATGTGTTAACACAATTATGTCCTGGCTATGGATATGGTATTGATTATGCTTACCTTTGTATACGTATTTATTTGTTTACCTTGTTTCAGTTGTGGAATACTGTGGTGAAGAACAATCATAGTGCCATGACGTTCTTCTGGCCAGGAAGTGACACACCTATACAGGGTGAGCATCACATGGGAAAATACTGTGTCTGGTACATTGTAATAAAGTATCAAGTCAGTATGAACCATTGTAGCAGTAAAAATCCAAATCACCCAAACTAAATATGTTAGACTCATTCATATTAATAAGGTTATAGGTCAATATGTATTATTTTTCCTTTCAGGCATGTATCCTACTGAATGGTATCCTTATGATGGGTGAGGATTTTTCTTCCTACTGATATCAGATATTGTTTTTTAAATTATACGTGGTAATGATTTCATATATTCTATTGCAAACTTGCCATAGGTACTGTTCAAACTTGCCTCAAGAATCTGTGTGCTGATTTCTGCACATCTTGCACACTGGGTGAATAGTAAATCTCTTTATTCCATGCAGAATATTGTGAAATAATCGGAAAGGCTATGTAAAGGTGTTTTTGGAAGATTGTGGAATCAAACTCACGGCCTTCTGTCCATGATTCAGACCAGTCATATGTCATGGGGGGACGTGCTAACCACTACACTAATCCCCCGAGACACAGTACACATACTTCGGTTCGCACCTGTATCAATCTTATGCAATGCACGTTCCCGCCTTTGATACTATTAATAGCCTATCAAGCCTCGCAGCCTTAATCAATCATAGACTGCTTATACCAAAGACTATTACGAAGCAGTCATCTAGACACATGGAGCCATGCACACCACTATACATATAGCTGCGTCTTACAGGCTCACCGGGCGTAACTTGTCCCACTTCTTTCACTGACTCCCCCAACTCCCAACTCTCCTTCAACGACCATGATTCAGACCAGTCATACGTCATGGGCGGACGTGCTAACCACTACACTAATCCCCCGAGACACAGTACACATACTTCGGTTCGCACCTGTATCAATCTTATGCAATGCACGTTCCCGCCTTTGATACTATTATTAGCCTATCCAGTCTCACAGTCTTAATCAATCATAGCCTGCTTATACCACTGACTGTTACAAAGCAGTCATCTAGACACACGGAGCCACGCACACCACTATACATATAGCTGCGTCTTACAGGCTCACCGGGCGTAATCTGGGCCACTTCTTTCACAATATAGCTGAAAAATGAATCTTATGATAGAAATGATATTAAAAATCTAACATACATGTATTATTGCAGGTCTGTACCATATGAGTACCGTGTAGACCAGACACTCAAGTGGCTGAGAGGTGAAACCGCCGGGGGAATTCCCTCACTCGTGATCCTCTACCTGAGCAAGGTGGACTCAGCGGGCCATGAAGGGGGGCCAGACTCCATAGAAGTGAGTCGACTAGTAACCACTGATATCTATATCAAAGAGCTTTAAAGGTGTCTACAATGAGATAGCAATGTAACAGTATAGTTATGAATTCATTGACCAGGTAATTGTTTCAGCAACATGATTTGTAGTTGACAGAAGCCCTGGAGACTGTGGAGAAGTCGTTGAAGGATCTGATGGACGGCCTCCACCGTAGTCGTCTCGACCAATGTGTTAATGTCGTCATCACTTCAGATCATGGTCAGTGCTGAACATGGTTGGGTTGGTTGTTTGGTAGTATTGTATTGATGTGGGGCTGTTGTGAGACCATGCTTATCAAAATTGTCGTGCGGTGGGAATAATCAATGCTACAAACTCTTGTAATGTATCACATGCACCAGTGTCAAAATAATGTTTTTATTATTTAGACACAAACAATGTTAATGTTGAGGGCATTGATAATTATTGTCAGAATGTTGAATGATATTCTTTTACTCTTTTAAATAACTTCATTGCATTTAGGTATGTCCTTGTAGTCTGAGTTTGTTGGCTTTTCTGGTAGCTAGTGTACTGAAAATAATGTCTTATGGACCAGGGCTTATCGATTTTGTTATCACTTATTTTTAATATGTATTGTTATTTGTATCTTTCTTCATCAATGATGGCAGTTCAAATGTAGCAAACATTCATTGGCGCATTCCCTTTTGCCAAGTAATACCTATTACATTAATTATTAGATGATTTATTGTGAACCTCCATTTTTGTGTGCCGATATACTGACCAGACCATAAGTGACAAATTTTGATAATTATTATCTTTATTGTAAATGTATTCCATACTTTGTTTTCTTATTATCCAAACTCTTCTAATCACAAGTGTCATTGTTTACATTGTAATTAATATCATTAATGAATCAATTTACCTCGTTTTCATGTGTTTCAGGTATGTCTACGATCTCATGTGACCGATCTGTCCTCCTTGCTGACTCTCTCAATGAGTATGCCATGAGCAACTCCTACACATTCCCTGGGACAGCTGGCAGGGTGTCCAACCAGTACACCAGAAACAGTGATGGCAGCTACAGACAGATACCAGAGGAGGAGCAAGGTTAGTGACAGATTTGTTGGGATTACACGATTCATCTTCATTGTTTTTATTGTTATTATTGATGTATCATTATTATCATAAATAGATGTTCACATGTATTGAGGAAAAAATTACTTGCCCACAAAAATTCCTCAGCACTCTCTAGCTCTGTGGATACCTGCTTACCGAAAACCCACATTGTCCCCTTATTAGAGTACAAATGTATAAAGGTATATTTTTACTTACATGCATCATAGTGTATTATTTACACAGCTTTCCACAATTTGTTTTGTAGTTCCTGTTGAAGAGATGGTTAAAAACACAACTTGCAGCAACCCCAATATGGAAACATTTGACAAAGCAGATCTTCCCAAACGTCTGCACTATGCCAGCCATCCTCGCATAGACAGTGTGATTGCCAAGATGGCCGACACTTGGCAGGTGGACAGGTGGGTATTTGTATCATTCCAAAAAGTATTCTGTCTAATTTGCTGATCATACTCAATTTTGATTGGCTAATGTTTATGAATAAGAATATATCAACTTTCCCTTGACCTGGAGGAAAAAGGAGCAATGAATGATACCTTTGAGTTGGGAAATCAAAATATCCAAGCACTCATGAGCTCACTCAGGCAAATGAATACAAGTGCATTGTGTTTAGAAGTGAACTAGATCCTTACTTCATTTATTTATATATTTTTAGATTTTCACCCTGGTGTGGTATAAAAGGGCAGCATGGCTTTGACCCCTACTATGAGACCATGAAGGTACATGTAGTGCTGACAGCTTACACAGCTAATCTTCTATCACAAGAAGAAACTAAACTACAATATTGTTATTACCATGTTAAGTGCAAAAAAACGTACAAATTTTTTAAAAATTAGCTTGGATTCTGACCACATAAATAAACTCATCCAACTTTTAATGGATGATGTCAGAATCTGGGTGAGGTGAATTTTTTTAAACATCTAACTTAATTGGAATTGGTATACCATGTCTGTCAATTGTGCAGATTAAGGGTACTGTGAACTCTTTAAGGGGAAAATATTCTATTTTCAGCTTTTTAATATTCATTATACTGTAAACTATGAAGAACAACATGTTTTGAAATGAACCTTTTATCTTTAATAGTTTTCCCATTACAACGCATTTTGTAAAGACCAAGCTGGAGTGAAAAACTATGACTCATTCTTTGCAGGCTTATAAGGTTATATGGGCTAAAAATTCAATTTTTACATTTTCTATGTTTTGTATGCTATAAATGATAAAGAACAACATCTTTTTAAAATGAACCTTTTATCATCAATAGTTTTTCTTATATGATACATTTTGTAGACAGCAACTAATGTCAATGTATATTGATTAGCCATGTTTAAAGCCCATTTTCTCAAAACTAAGTTTGCATAGTGGATGAATTTTTTCTTTTATATTTCTCCTTAACCATGAAATCAAATTTTCACAAACGTGTATATATTTGAAGATGTATGCATTCTGAAGAAAACCTTTACTAGGGATTTTGATTTTTTATTTTGTTGATGAATTATGAACATTTTTTGTATTGATTTGCAAAGAAAATTCGGAAAATAGGTGGTTTTTAATACTTAAAATGCATGTAAAATGATAAAATAGAAAAAATAAAAAATTTGAGGCAAGGTTTTTCTAGATAAATATACAAATTTTGTAACTGAATAGTGATTTTGGTCATTTCGATGTTTTACTATCAGTTATATGCTTTGCAGGCAAAGTTGTCATTTTTTCATTAATTGCTTTATATTTTTTTTTCATCAATCTATACAATTCAAAGCATGTTGTGTCATTAGATTAGATAATTATCTACAAACTAAGGTGTAATTTGTAAGAATTGAAGCAATAATGAGTGAGAAAATCAAAGTTTAATAAAATTCTAAGAAAAGAGTTCACAGTCCCCTTAATGGCAAACCAAATATTGATTAAAATCCAGGTAACGCATGCATGGATATTGAAATATGAATTGCAAATAAAAGTAAAAAAATGTGTCATATTCAGAATAATACTTTTACATAAATTCAAACATCTTTCCATTCCATCCATTATTTCTCATTTTCTAGACATAATTCATACATTTTCAGGCATTTTTTGTTGGCTATGGCCCTCAGCTCAAGCAAGAGACGACAGTTCCACCATTCGCTAACATAGAGCTCTACAATGTCATGTCACGTGAGTTCCTATTGCATGTTCAATTACATATACCCAGTATTCTGTTATTTTTTATGATTGAAAAAGCACATTACAGGAACAAATATGTTGAAAGCAAGAAAGTAGGCCCGATCGCAACATTTACAATTACTGGTACATCTTAATCTGAATCTGAATGAGTACATTAAAGGATCCAAAATTGGAGAAATATGCAGCTGTAGAGAAAGGGATGTGTTCCATATTAAGCCATATATTACGTATGAAAATCCTCATATAATCTGACTCTGCAACATACCCATCCAGATGGTTTTAATTTAACAAAGTTTCCACGAAAAAAGAGTGTTTATATTGGTCCGCCCTACTCTGTGGCACAACAAAACAGTCTGGGCAAGTCTATTAACTGCTAAGGTATCTGCAACATAGTCTTTTAAAAGTTATTTTCTTTCTTTTAGTTTCCCAACTTTCTCATCTTTTCCAATCCTAGTTTGTTTTCTGATATATGGAAAGCAATAGTTGGAAGTTGGAAAAATGGCAAGCACTAGACTAATATAAACAAATAATGGCTGAAAAAAAGATGAATATGTGATTTCTCAATTCATCATAACCTTCTGCGAATCAGTAAATGGTTATTTCAAACAATACATACCTTCCCAGAGTGATATTGTGTCTAATAGATTTACAAGTGAGCCTTTGCCTTTTGAATAAAAGCTAAGATAAAAAACTATAAAAACTCACTCATTCTCCAAATTATTTCTGGCTCTATTTAGACCTAGTTGGCGTAGATCCCCTGCCCAACAATGGCACTGCTGGTTCTCTGAACAGCCTCCTGGTATCCCCACCTTCTGTTCCCCCGGTGGAGAACATAGGCGAGTACCTGGTCCCTGGGTATCCTGGGGATGAGGACGAGTACCAGCGTCGGGCAAACCTTACCTCGGCCGGGTGCAGCTGCAGTCCACCAAACCAGGTGCTTTCTTTATGCAGACTATTATTAGTAGTAGGAATGTCCATAGAGGTTAGTAATAAGTTACTCTACTACTCACAATTCAACACACACTGACGTTGCGGCTTCCATCATGGAACCTTTGACCGATGGAAGCCGCAACGTCAGTGTGTGTTGAATTGTGAGTAGAAGAGTAACTTATTACTAACCTCTATAAACCAGGTGCTGTTGTTGAGGCATTTATTGTACTAACTAAGATGTGAAATAGATGCAACACTCATGTATGCCAACTATATGTTTTGTAAGTAAGTAAAATATCCATGAAAGTCTTGTTTGGTGTAGAATAAAATGGGCTTGTTGGACATGTTTAGTCCAGAATGAAACCACGTATTTTTGTTTATGTTTTACGAAGTATTGACGAAAGTTAGTAACGAAATTGTTATGTTGTACATATAGTGCACACGTTGTCAGTTGCATACAGAGTAATAGAATAAAGAAGGGATAAGTCTCAATTACATTGTATAGTATAAAATGTACATAGGTCAGCCTTGTCGGTTATCAATAGATATGCTCCTTAAAACTGACCACTAAAAATAACTGTTGTACTCCAGCAGCATCTCTAAACATAATTCTTTATAAAATCACATTCTAATTATTTTGATACTATGTTTTCATAGGACCAGGATATAGCTGACTATGATAATGCTCTCAACCTGTCCGATGCTGAAAAGGATGCGCTGATGGCACTTCATGTTCCCCATGGCCGTCCGGCACTGCTTGATGCTGAGCTGACCCTATATACACTGCACCACAGTGCTGGTGTTGTCTCTGGGTACCTGTCCAGCATGCACACACCACTGTGGGCCGCCTTTACACTAAATAATACACAGGTAAGTAGGCTAAGAATTGTTTACAGGGACACATACCGGTAGCATTGCGTTGACTGATCCAGAGAACAAAGGTACACTTGCTTTTTTCACAAAAATCACCTCTAGATTTATATTCTCCATCGCAGTGCACATTCATACACATGTGTAAATGGTATAGAGATGATTTTCATTCATGCTGCTAATTGTGCCCCTCTCCATCAATTTAAAAGCCTTGAACTTACATTGAGTGATTTTTATAAGTAAAGGTCATATAAAAGTCTGGTAAAAGGGTATAGACTTTGCGTGAACTTTACCTGTACATTAATCTGATGAATCTGATTACGTATAGTTGTTTGTTCATTCATTGATTGCATAATTATTATGTTTTATCAATCAATATTTTCAGGAAATTTCAGATATTCCTGAGTGTTTGCGCCCAGATGTTAGAATGAACCAATCTGAGCAGGCCTCTTGCATGGACCAGTCAGAAACAATGCAACTCTCACCATTATATCCTCCTGGTAAATATTTGGGTCATTTGGCCAGATGAATATCTTGCATATATCTTTTCAAAGTACAATCTTCAGATATCGCCGCAATACTTAATATTGCAAGTATTGCAGTACTGCAAAGTCTTGCAATATATTGTACATTTCGACTATTGAGAAAATAGATAGAATTTGCTAAAAACATAAACTTATGATTGATTTGATAATCTCTTGTGCTGCATTCTTCTGCTAATTAAAACCTGTAATTTGAATTCTAGCATGGAGTTCAAGTGCAAATGCATCCATGGATTTATTGACGTTGTCCAATACTGTATCCATGTACCGTACCTTTTATGATGGTAAGATAATAAAAAATAATATTGTACTCAGTTAACTTGATTTTTTTCCAAGCTAACTTGAATTTTGCATTTTTCTATATAATAGTGTCATTCACAATCATCTGACTTAATGCAACAGTGACTTTCATAATGATTGTTCTAAATTACACATATGTTACATGTACATGTATGTTGGCTAAACCTATTGAAAGGTCTTAGATACATGGATGATTTACACCCATTGCATCTTCCAAAAATTATGGCAAATATTTTCTAGTGTGTCACAATTGTAGGAGTTTGGCGTCGTTTGCTGGAGTACATCAAGTCCGCTGCCGATACTGAAGCTCTCAATGCAGTACTTGGCCCTGTATGGGACAATAACGCTGATGGCAGACGGGACCACAATGTTACAAGGTATCAACTTTTATTTAGTTGTTCATTGGAACCTCATGATTACCTACCACAATTTCTTTCAAATCATCCCAGATATGTTATTTTCATTTAATATGGATGCTTATTAGCAGCTTATGCATTTTGAAATATAGTTTCCACCAGAAAGCCCTCGAGAGACAGCCTCTCAAATGATTTTTTTTCTCTTTGTTTTCTTGAATACAGTATCAAAATAACTCACCAAAAATGTTGAAAAATATTTTCTTTTTGTTTTTATTCTTTTACCACATTGATTACTTCATCACACTTCTTACATGTTTACGTGAAATTATTCTTTATTTTAGCTCTGATAAAGCCAGCCATTTCTATGCTGTTCTGATGCGGTGTGCAGATGATACCTGCAGTAAACTAAAGGGCAGTCCCCTCTCCTTCATACTGCCACACAAAGCAGACATCTCCAACTGCGTGGTAAACTGAAATTTTTCTTTTTATAATGTATGCGTATCTTATCATTTTTGTTTAAACACAGACGTAGAATGACGATAAGTGTGACAGTACTTCAACATTTTGATTCAGCATGTGTTATTTGGACGTTGATTATATTTTACGTTTGTTCCAATCCCTGTACTTACTTATTATGAATAAAACTACCCAGATAAGTGGTGATAGCACGAGCCTAACAATATGAGTTTTGAAAACTGTAACAATGTTTTTGTAATGAGGGTGAGAGTGAGTGTTAAAACATTTTTGGAGATATTTAAATAACTAACTCAGGGTGACCAGGCATCATTATAAAGTGGGCATCAATGAAATATTAGACAATAGATATCCAATTTTTTAATTTATTACCCTGTGACTGTTGTACTTGTCAGACATTCCAAGACTACCTCCTGGATCACAGGGCACGGATCCGGGATGTGGAGCTGCTCACAGATCTGCAATTTTTTACTGCAAGTCCTCCATCTGCAGACACTGTGGTGATCCGAACACACCACCCCGAGGAGTTGTGGTAACTAACTGCAATAATGCCACACCCATCAGACTTGGGGTCAATTATAATAGTAATTAGTGTACTTATTGTAACTACAGTAAGATATTTTTTATTAAAGTAACTGTATAAAGCAAATGTGATAAACAGGTGACACTAATTGTGGTGTTCATATTGTAGAGGTGTTCCCATAGGGCGAAAGTTTACTATAGTTGTAGTTTGTAATTTGCTCTGTTCAGATCAGCCTCAGTTGCAAGTTGCTATGGTAACTGCTAAAAATGATCATGTCACTAAAGGCTACTGCTTATAGTTGAATACTGTAAATAGATGTTAAATATTACAATGACATTGAGGATCTCGAAACATCCTTTATTGGATTGTATACATCTGTTTTTCATTCGTTCGTAAAGGAGTCGTTAAGTGTTAAAACATATTTTTAAAATCATAGGATTCAGGCAAGATATGTAGTGACTTTGTTTTGAAAAAAAAATGTTATGCAGTATATATTAGATTTTGTGGCAATATCTAAAAATAATTTATCTAGAAATATTTTTAACACATACATTTTATTTTGAAAATTGTGTTGTTGTTATACCAGAGGTTGCTTTATTATTTGATGGATATGATGCGGTAATAAAAAGAGTATTCAACAGTTCTCATTTTTTTTATGATTCCTACAAAAATCCAAATGAATGATATAGAGAAGATTTGGTATGTATCGGTAATTGCCGAAATGAGTGACAATTTATGTTAGTATACCACACTTTAATTTGCTATAATCATTGTTATATTGATGCTATAGAATCTGGAAATAGATATCAGTATGGGGTTAACTTAACATTTAGATCAGTCTTTTTAGAGCTAAAATGTATAACTCAACAAGCATAATCTTTCTACATGTACCTTGGGGTTCTGGTTGTAAAAGTCAGATGTTTAAGATTTTTTATTTACTGTAAATGAATATTCCATAAGTTTAAACTTTTACTTCATGAGTATGAATGATTTTACTTAGCTGATTTGTTTGTGAATTTAGATAACACAGAAAAAATGTAATATCCTTTCTTGTATCCTTAAAACAGTGGATGCCAATCATAGCAAAACAATACAAATTTATTTCATAGCTTTTATTTTGCTTTTACAAAATTTTTATAATCAATTTGAGCATCCATAAGAGAAAGTACCCTTGTTTTTTTCTGTTATTGAGAATAGATACTGTCGCCCCTACATGTACATTCCTTGTTATTTCCCTGCACTTGGCACCTCAAACCATTGACACAAATTAGCATCTCAAACAAAACACATGCATGTAAACATATTTCTTTAAATACTTGCACACTTTTTAAAAACACTTTCACAGAGTAGAAAAAAATCATGACCAAAAGCAAAAATAGAGTATTGATAATACAAATAGAAGACCTTAGTAGATGAACACTCATCCATATTCTGCTAATTCAAACCGTTTGAAAATAATTTCGCCTAGGGATAAAACTTCACATCATCTTCTCATCATCAAGTGGGATATAGGGGCTGTATGAAATGTTGAAACATCTCATTCCAACTAAGACAAAAATAATTTGCAGTCATTGTCACAGAAATTCACCAAACATCTTCTTCCATGAAACCACATTCCTTACAACAACAAAACATAATCCTCCAATCCTCCCTAAACAACACAATTTCTCACACAATCGCATTTACTCTTACAGTTACTCTACACTTTCATGTAAATGCCCCATGGACTCTTAGGATGTCGAATTTCGTCAATTTAGGCGATAGGTCTTAACATGAGTAAGTATCTTCTCAAAAGTCTTCATATTTGTCACATTTGATTTTTAACAGTGGTCTCTAAATATATTAAACCTTCCAAACAGGTCTCTCCTGCAAATGTAATTTCAAGCACTCCCAGCCGCACTTGCTCCATTTACAAATTCACCACAGACATTGCACTCCATTCAGAAATTTGTCCCCATAAACTGACATTCCTCTTACATTGCTCCTTGATGTGCGGCCATTTACTCCTGCTCCCTCCTCCACGCCTGGAGCAGCCTTACGAGCAGCCTCACTGCCGCATGTCCGTTGTGCACATAGAATGCCAATTTACGCGGCATGTCCCGGTCCACAGTCGTCTGCAGTTCGAGTATGTTGTGGATCTGCACGGCAGTGAACTCCATCTTCTCGACGGCGTGTGCGATTGGCTGGGTGTTGGCAAGACGCTGGCGACGACGTCGACACGTCTCAATCAGGATCGTGCTGTGCTCCAACAGGTAGTGCAACTGCAACAACACAATCGACCCATTGCATGTGTGTGTTTTGTCGTGTCTCGTGTTTCGACCCGATTACTGGGAAAGGTGTTATATGTGCAGGCTAAGTCAGGAAACAGTAACCGAGGGGTATTTGGATGTTGGAAACTCATGCATATGGGGTGGGTTTGTGCATAGTTCAGCTGACATGTGATAATTAAGGTCATAGTGGATTCAAGATGGCAGCTGCTGTGAGCTGCATGAGATTAGACTATAATCACTATGTATGAATATTAACTTTTATGCATTATTCAATCTTCTATAAACCATACAATTAACGAGCTACAAGTTATGTCATAATTATTAATCATATGCAAATGTTACTTGTTTTACAGTAGTGTTTACCTGTAAAAGCAGCTTCACTGCCGAGAGAATGAAATTATGGAGGAGTTGCTGCTTCTGAAGAACCACTGAACTGTGTGCCACCAAGTCACTGGAACTAACTGCCACTTCAAAGCTAGGGATTTCAGGAATATTTCCCCAGCTTTCAAATGCAATGGCATCATATTTCTGTAAATAACAGATCATAAAAAAATCTTAAAAATGTGAATACATGTGAATTTTGACAGACTTTATTTTGTATGTCAAATTTTCATGCTGTGGAAATTTTTAAATGCTTCACTTAACATGGAAGAATAAGGTTTGTAATAGACAAGTAAGTGATACTAAAGGCCAACTTCAAAATTGGGAGCATTGAAAATCCAATGTACATTTTAAATGCACATTCTTTGAAAGTCTACCCTCTAAACTGACAATTTTGCAACCTAAAAGCCGATGTGTACTCTGATGATGTTGTAAAGTATTTGAATATCAACAAGTCATAGGATATACCATGATTCTGGCAACGAGTAGCTTGGTTTGCCTTTTGTATTTTTCCAGTGACTTCTCACTTCTGGCATGAAAGTGGTTCACAGCTGCCTCATAGTGTTTGGTTGGATTTGGCACATGTTGTTTGGTCTGACGCACTGGTACTTTCTTTTGTGGAAGAAAAAAAAGATGAACATTAGTATGAAAGATATAAGCTGTGTATGCAATGGTGACTAGTTTCAAGAGAACTCTGAATGCTTGCAAACATGAAGTGCACAGTGCAACCAAATCACGTCCACCATTCTGGACTAGTGAATTTATAAGCTGGGCAAACAATTTTCAAATTCAAGTGTTCAGTATCTATCAAACTTTTTTGACTAAACTAATGTAAACCTATTCAATATGGATGATTACATTTTTCATCAAGCAGATGGAAAGGAAAAATAACTGCGCACAGAACAAGAAGTACATGTATTGAGTATTTGAGTTAGTTGTGTGTTGTTTCAAAATAGTAACACCATATACATGTACTCACTTTGGTGTTTGTCTTGTCTCCAGCAAGCTTCCGGCATTTAATATGCGAAAGACCATTGACAAATGGCTTGTTACATCCCCAACAGAAGGCATTTCCACAGACACAGCTCATGTAGGGACAGCCTCCAAGTTTCTCCACAAGTTCATGACAATTTGGACATTTCTTTACATAGGCCAGCTGTAATGGCTCACCATCCTCTGAAGAGTCTTCTATGTCACCTAGAACCATCAAACAAAATATCATTAAAATGATTCAGATGAAGGACTATACTCCCATCGATCAATATCATGTGGCGTAACGTGTTAATAATCAATGAAATAGGGAAAAGCTTTGAGTGTAGTACATGTAGTTACTATAACTTAATGATGCAAGAGCCCATGCTTTCAGATCTAGTCAAAGCCTTAAAAAATATTTCAGTGTACAACAATGTCAGTATTGAAAAGCATATTATTGTGGTAGATCTTTCAGAATATGTTCAATTTATTCCAACTTCCATAATTTCTTTTCCAATATTGAGTTTAAATGAAGTAATAGATCTCACAAATGATTGTGCCTACCATGTTCTATCATTCTTTTGATCTGAAGGGCTGCATCCTTACAGGAAAGTGGCCAATGGCTGTCTTTCTTGCATTCGCCACAAGTTATATGACCACATGTGCATTCCAAGGGAGTGTTTTTGTCTACAACAAATGCAAGAGTAAATTTAAAAAATCAAATTACAGTCATACAAATAAACTTCAGGTCATTTTGTATGGGAGAAGATCACCACCTCTGAAATCAAATGACCACAGGAACTATCATAGAAGATACCATCATAGGGACAGCCCGTGTTTCTCCAAAATATCCCAATAAAGTGCCTCTTTGCAAAGTCACCAGTTTGTTTAAGGCCATTCATTATGTACAACAAAATATAAACTTTAGTGCACTGGTCATTATAGTGGTCATAGATTATATACACAACAATTATGCTATCCCACCTCTTGCTTGCACATGAAGGACGCGGCCACAGTTAGCGTTTGGGCACCAAGTGTGCGTGGTGTTCAGGAGCGTCTGGTCCACCAGCCGTTGGTGGTTGTGGTAATGCTTGGCCCCAGCCAGACATAGAATGGTGCATGGATCCACCACACTGTCGCAGTCATACTCCTGCAATATGTAATGCGTCACAACTAATGTGAACGTTTAGAAATTGGAATATTCTGATCATTTCCTAGTAACATCATTCATGATTGCACAGTCTACAAGTTTTTGCACAGTAGCCTATTCCATACCAATAGCAATATCCCTACTATCAACTACTTTTGTGGTAGGTAATTTTCAAATTAAGTGTTTTGAACCACTCTATAATGAATTAATATAAACTACCTCATCAGATAACTACAATATATCATTACTTACAGGGCATTGAATCTTCTGAATTCCATGAAACACTTGGGTGGCAATGTGATTTTTCCAACATGGTTTGCAGAACCAGTGCTGGCAGTCTCTCATAGCCAGTGCTGCAGTAAAGCCATCTTCATGGTATGGAGATGCCATTTCTACATAACATATATTGCAAGTAATATTCTTTATCTCAGCATCATCAGGTTTTTCACACCAAACAAATTCTTCCTTATTGCGAAGCTCCAAAATTGCCTCCTCTGGTGATTTAGACTCCACGGAAGCATTCATGGCTGTTGTTACTGTGTCCAGTGTTTTCAACTTGTTCTTATGAGCTTTAAACCCTGGATGTTGAGCTTTGCTTCCTTTGCCTTCCAAGATTTTAAACCTGCAAAAATAATATCTTTCAGATGTGTACACAAGAAAAAGGTTTTCTGTTGCAAAGAAAAAAGCATTGATTATTATGAGTTAAATGATTATATTACAGTATTTTAAAATTTGAATTTAGGGTTTGTTTGATGAATATAATACAATCGAAGATGGGCAAAATGTGTAAAAACTAGGCCAAACTAAGCATAGACTTACGATGACTTAGGGAAGGAACTACAAGTTTTCACTACATGGTGCACAACATCCTGTAACCTGTGTTCGTCTTTTGGCTCCAATGGTGCGATCACAAGTTCTTTCAGCTCATTCAGGTTCCCCGCAATAGAACAGCTGTCAGCAAAGTATAAAAAAAGCTAGATAGTATATATAATGAAATGTATAGGAAAATACTTTTGATTGTATGAAAAACTGATTTGGATATGAATGTAAAGTACGTTTCCATTTTTCATTACCTTAATTTCATCCCATGATGGTCTTTCATGTCTTGAACTTCCCCTATGAAATGGATATCAAAATCCCATTTTTGTATCCACACGTTGGAATAGCCATAGTTTAAAAACATTGTTCTAACTTCATCTGTTATGTTTATCATGAAGCTTCTGGGAACAGATTTAGACTCTATATAATGGGAGCCATATTTGTCTTCAAGATTTACGGGATGGACATCTTCAGCAGGAACAACAATTACCATGGGCTTAGGTGTAGGATTGAACCATCTTGGGTGAAGAGGATTATTGAATGGTGCATCTGTGTGCATGTTTGTTGTGCCAGAGTTTACAGTTCTTGATTCGTCTTCTATCTGGACTAGTTTACGTTTCTTGTCAACTCCCTCATTTTCAGACAGAAAGTATTTATTCTGGGCTGCACTAATATCGGCAACGAGACCAAATCCTGCAACTTTAGACATTTTCTCACATTGATTTTTTGCTTGTTCTGCTTTTTCAAGCAATGCTTCCAAGAGGCTTTTTTCAATTGCTTGTGCTATCATTTCTTCCTCATAATCCACCATTTCATCCTCCATTGCTTCTACCATTTCATCTTTGATAACAGCATCATCTTCCTCACTTTCATAATCAGAGTTGTTATAATCAAGATCTTCATAATAATCGTTCAGAGCTTCTTCAAAGTCATTTACATCATCCCAAACATCAGTCTTCTTCATACCGCGATTTCCCGATCGCTTTTTAGATTTGCTTGATCTTCCTTCAGCAATTGTACCATCATTGTACCGATTACATTTTACATTATACGCCAAACCACTGGTTTTGCTGCAAGGTTGATACACATCATACTGGATCTCAGTCTTGGAAGCAGGAGTTACTGCTTGCTCATTGCTGATTTGGTCATCAACAATCATTGGCCTCTGTTGCCCACGGCAATGTCGTGGTTTCCTGGATTTCTTGACTTCTATGGCTTTATTGGATGATTCCGCTTGCTGTTTCAGCCAACTTATACCATTAAAATAAGCAGCCTTCTTAGCTTCTCCCTTGACTCTTTTTCTTTCCACTTTTCTTGCCTCTTTTATCGATCCCATAATTGTGTCTTTTCCAACTGGCATCCCATTTTCTACATCTACCAATGGAGTTAGAGTTTTTGTTGTGAATACAGATTTGCAGGTGCAAAAGTCTCTTCTTGCAATTTTATCATGTACCATGAGTGTGACATCATATGAATCATCAATGCCTTTGAAATATGTTGAAGTGCTAGAACCTAAAAATCAACAGGAAATATATTTGATGAAATAATTGTTATTTTATAAAATAAAAGAATACAATATTTCTGAAAAGCTTGAATATCATTTTATCTTATTGGACTCAATGAAATACATGTATTTGAGAAAATATAAACAAAAAAAGTTGTAATAAATAAAACCATACCTTTTCTCACATAGAGGCTTTCCTTGATAAGATGAGGCAGATTCCATCTTTGCTTTTTGTTGAGAGAAAAAGGAGTGCTCTCAGAATATCGCCACTCTTCCCATCTTCTAAACCCTTGCATGTTTGGCTGGAAATTTCCATCATCAATTGCCGATTGGTGATTTTCAAAGATAAGCCCATTATCTTGGTAGCGCTGTTCGGCTGGGGCTTTGACATGTTTCACAATGACAGCAGGTGATGATCTCAGTCCACTTCTCCGCAGTGTGTTCCCAGTGTTCTGGGAACGATTTGCACCTTTCAAAACCATTTTAGTTATTGAAACCCTTTACTTTCGAAGGGTGATTGTCTATGACTATTTTATCTGGAAAGAAACAACAAAGACATAAATTTTATTAATATTTATCACTGTTCACAATTTTCCAATGTGTCAAATTAAGCCTAGAACATTACAACGTTAACAAGGAAATGTAAATTAAAAATATGTACATGCATAGCGATGGTGATGTTTCCCCATCCTTATCGATTCGGGCTTATTACTTTATATTATTTCGAATTTTTATTCACAATACAAATTTCCCCCTTTTGCTTTTTACATAATTTTATTTTAATAAGCTTTTTGTCTCAACAGAGACAATTTTACAAATTTCCGAAATGATCATTCTTTTGCCAAAGTTAAAATACAGAAAGACAATTATAAGTAAAGACAATTATAAGTAAAATTAAATAATATGAAAATCTCTCTGTTTCAAAAATCTTAAAAAAAAAATTTTTTCTGCATCAAATTATTTTGCCACCTCCTGATGTGACCATTCCAATTTAGAATGTAAACCTTAATTATAAGTTGTCTTACCTTTCTCTCTAGTGGCTGGACCTTTGGTGTTGTCTGTTTAAAGGCGAGCATGACAGACTTATATAGTGTCTGCATATTTCTAACTTGTTGCGCAATCATCAGAAATCTGGTGGTATTGCACAATATCTACCATGTGCTTCTATTTACTAACATTGGAATGCCTCGCTTTGAAAAATGACGACGATTCTACAGTAACAAATCGCACTTCACGATCTCATGATAAAATTATATTCACGAACTTCTGCTTTTACACGATGCATTGTGATTTTCGTTCAGGGTGCATTGTGACTATATACTGTAGGATATTTATGCTCAATCAATTGAACAATAATTTGATGTTCTTTTCAATCAGTTTAGGGGGAAGGGGTGGGGGTATTTGCAGGCAAAGGTCTGTGAGACATCAGATTTTTTTCTTTTTAATTTTTCATTTTTTTTCATAAAATGTGATTGTACTCGGGGACGGAATAAGTTCGGATGCAAGTCACAAGTTCTCCTGATAAAGAGGAGGAATTTACAAAACACAGTCCACAGTCCACTCGCTATTTTAATTTCTAGTGAATGATGTTATATTGTATGCATTTAGTACTTGAATTCTACTATATATGCCTGAGATTTGAAAGTTATGTAAAAAGATTTTACATACATGTATTTATTCAAATTAAATAAAACATTATAAATTATTTCCATTGTTTTTGAAAACACTCATAAAAACTACTTTTTAAATAAAAAATGCAACAAAAAAGATAAGAGCATTAAAAAGTAGTTTATAAATTGTTCAGATATTATGTCATGAACGCTAAATAAACCATATTACAAATGATTCAACAAATTATCTGTATTCTAGAAAAGATGTAATCTTCATGCTTGCAATTCACTACAAATATTTAGTTATCGAAGACAGGATTATAATTGACAAAAGAGTATGTAAAAGATTTGCAGCGATGCAAATTTAGAAAGTTGCTAATGTCAATCAATTGCAGATAGACCTCTACAAAATAAACAAAATGAGGACTAATGTGCTGAGAGCAAGTTCATGGAGTAACATTTTTTATTATAACTAAAAAATAACTAACAAAATTAGAAAACAAATAAATAAAGGAATGATATGCTATTTTTTGTAGCATCTACATGCACATCATAATTTTTATTATTTTGACAGGAAAACAGGAAAATTAAAAATTTGCGTACACACGGCTAGTCACTCAAATGATACAATAATGTGTATGCACATCAAAAATACCTGTACTTTACTGTTCTAATCATGGGACCTAATTCCCAATTTAGGAATGTTCAAAATGTCCGACTCAGTCTCTAACACCGTTAAAAAATACCCTTTTCATGTAAGTGCTCACTATTATGTAAACCAATCAGAATAATGAAAATTACAATGTAGATACGAAAAAATAGTGTATAAATACGGTGTCATACAGTTTCCAACTATCCCAAATAGTAAATCATAGACCCATACTGCATGTATAAGGGTTGTTGGATATAAATATATAAATTAAAACTATTAGTTTTTCAACAAACTCTCCTGTAAATATTTCAGGCTCTCTTTCAAGCACATGCAAGTACCGTAAGTTTTACATGCATTCTTCATGCAAACAGCTAACACAAATATTGAAGTCCACAAGGCACTTTTATGCATTTTGGAAGATACAGAAATTCTTGTCTTTGCAAGACTGGTAGCAGATCCAAGATTTGGTAGAATTGGATTATCATAGTGAGTCTCTAAGACATGAAAACGTTGGTCTAGTCTTTGAGAGAGCACAAACCGCACTTTGTCCCAACTTCCACTCTGAAGAAACTGTTTATGGATAAACTTTTCACATAATATTGACTTCCTGCCCTATGTGTACACACTGTCTTTGAATTGCTGCCACAGCAAGGACGCAAGAATGTTATGCCACTGTCCATTGTTTCTGTGTCTACTTGAACACTGTAGACTGCATGTCTTTGCGTGGCTGCGTTGGAGGCTGCAACTGAGCAATGGCCTGGCGAGCGTATGGGTTGTTTTGGAGGCCACGCGCTCGCAGCTCATTGTCCAGTCGCACACGAGGGTCAGAATTAATCTGCAAAAATCAGCATTTTCATGTTTACATGACATCTACAATGTGGGGAGTTTCATGTTTGTAATACTGAGTGTCAACGTTTGAGATTTGTAGCAGCGATGGAAGTGGAATAGCCACAAAATCATCTTTCACAATCAAGGAAGATCTTAATTCTTTGACATTTTACATTATTGGTATGAAGTTCAAAGGAGACTGTTGATGACCTTTAGAGTTCTAAGGCCAGGAAGATGAAGTCAGGATTATAAATTTATAATCATAGAATATTAACTCACTGGGCTATATTTTAAATCTACATGTAGCTAGCCTTCCAAAAGATTTTATATTGAGTATTTTTCTACTCTTACATGTACATGTATGATAACACTCATGTCAACGGAGCAAGTGGGAATATGATAGCTACATCTGCATGTACATGTACAATGTCACGTCTGATAAAGAAGATCAGAACTTTACAGCTATCTTACAATAATAAAGCCAATGTAACAAGAGAGTCAGAGTAGATTAAGCATGTACCTGCTTGTCATTGTAGGTGTTGATATTGTAGAGGGGCTGCTGGATGTTAATGAACTCATCCTTGCCAGTTGTGTGTGCCTTCCAAGTCTCTGTGTCACTCCACAAGCGCAGTATGTCCGTCTCCACCTCAGGTCGAACCTTCACAGCAGAAACAGCATTCTATCATACCTTATCAAATCAGAGGCAAATCTTTGGGTATTTTTCTGTACTTATAGAACTTTACTAATATCCCACACACTAGCAGATCAAAGTTTCTGGAAAGGGGGGGGGTGGGGCACACTTGAGGGATTTCATGGGTTTTGTAAGCGCGATCGATGGCGGACATGCCAAAAACCGTTTGAAAATGAAGTATCTTGGTGGGAGAGGGGGAGGGGGGGACACAGGGGGCATAACTGTGCAGTACCTTTCAACAATACATGTACAAACAAATTGATGCAAGCATCTGAGAACAGCTACCGGTATGTACTTAAATTTGAAAAGTAGATACTATTATTTGTTCGTTTTGAGTTTCATTGTTAAAATATTCTGAACATTACAAGTTCAGTTCTCTTCTTTTGGTACCAGTATCTACCAAACTGCAGTTTGTTACTATCCTTTTCTAAATATATACAAAACTGACCAACATATGGTGATAAACCTGCCCTCACCTTCTGCCTGAGGGCCTCCAGGACCTCCTCCTTCTCCTGCTGCTCCCTCAGACGCTCCTCCTCCCTTTGAGCTCTCTCCTCCTGCTTCAGTTTCAGCTGTTCCTCCCGGTATCGCACACTAGTGCATGAACAGTTCATAGTTAATTTAATTTTGTACAGTGATATTGATCTTCTGGATGAGGTATATATTCAAAATATGAATAGGCATTGCCTAAGACAGTTGCATGCAAGCGCTTTTTTTGATTCATTGATTTGGAAAAGTTGAATTTGTATGATTACGCAAATAAATAAGTAAACTTGCTGACTATTCAATTTTGTGGGATAAGCAGCAAAAAAATTGCAAATAAAAATGTAATTTATTTCTAGTTTTTCAATAAACATACCCTAGTCAAGTTCCAACAAATGATGCAAAACATTGTGATGCCCTATCATTGATCACATATAATGTATTTGACAGTGCGAGCAACGTGTTTCTCAAAACTGAACAAGTATCAGGCCGCTAAAGTAACCGGTACTAGTAATCTGTAGAAATACAAACACTTTATTTTACGATTATGTAGAAGTGAAATAATTAAAAGAGAAATATTATTGGTGACATTAAATAAATTGCTTGTCGTGACACTCTTATGGAGATCCTCCAGATTAAATTAAATCAATGCTTTAATAAAATGTTTGGGAGAATGCTAAGATGGCTGCGTGTTTCTTAAAAATGTGTATTAGAAGTGGGCTAGATAAAGGAACCGTCTTTTAGCATTCTTGCAAAGCTGCGACTGCATTATAATCCTATATTATGTGTATACATTAGCTTTCATAAACATGTTTGATTAGATGTCATGCCCAAGTTATTGGCAGTGCTCAAGTTCTTGGCACCCCCAAAAACGTTTATTAACTGCCTCATTAATTATTAAGTAAAACATACATGTTACCTTGGTGATAGGCATATGTTTGGATGGTGCCAATAACTTGAGCATGATGTCTACTAACTTAATTAACTGAACTTAATTATTAGATTTATTATTATATAAAAAAAAATGTTTTAGCCTTTGACTTATGGCTTTAGTCTACAAGCAATTTTTACTATTTTTTAATGAATTTTTCATCTCATTCATGACTGCCTATGCCAAGTGGTTATCAAATCATTTTAACAGATTCATGAAATTGATTAGTTTATTATTCACCGGCACAATTACAATGAGAATGTTAACTTCATTTCAGTTAGGTCGACTTAATTAAAAAAAAGTTAAAAAATTAAAAACCCGGGAATCTCCCGAGGTCCCAGTGACGACGAATGACGTCAACCACTGTGAACAAGATGGCGGATGCTATTGAAAGCTTAGTGTATGAACGGAGTATTATCCTTGTCTAGAAACTATTGTTAAACTTATATTTATTAATTAAAAAAGCTTGTTCCATAATTTTGTGGAAACATCACGTGACCTTGTATTTTAGACAGCAAGGTATTTTATAGATGCAATGAATATTAACCATAATGAATATAATTATTATTTTTCTTACACTTGCAATTGAAAAGGCTCATTGTTTATTGATATTACAGTAAAAATATTCTTTGGGGGCTGAGCATTTTTTTAGGGGTAAAAGTATGTTAAAACACAGAATTATGATTTACCACTAAAATTGTCCATGAAAAATAAAAAATAAAAATAAATAAAAAATTCTTGAAAAAGAGAAATGCTAAGGGACTAAAAGGTCATAAATCAATATACACGGAACTATACTATGTAGACACTGTCTCACAGTTTGAAAACTTATACTGAACATACAATGTAGTCTGAAAATTAACAATACAAAATAAGAAACACACATATCTAATTTTGTGAAGATATTTTATATATTTAATCTTTTCAAATTACATGTTTGCAGTAATAACAGATCAACAATAGTTTTATCACAATGGAACTAACATTATATGGCTTGAATACATGTTCCAGCAAATAAAATAAGAATGTGAAAGGACTTCAGAAATACTGTTATACATGACATTTTTTTTTATTATCACAGTAATTGTGACACGAAAGAAATTAAGACATTTGAACATACAAGTAACTTAGTTTTATCTTAATTAATCAGAATGACTTAGTCTTTCAGAATACTTCATTTAAGTTCATAAACTTTTGAATATAATTGTCTAAAATATAAATTAATAATACTAAAATTGGAGTTGCGTTTAAGTTTTAAGCAACATAATGATCACCCATAACATATGTACATAGTACTTAGCTTTAATATTCTTCAAACAAATGAGGTCAGATCATCTTATAACAACACAAAATACATGATCTCAATTGAGAACACATACTTGAGTCGATATGAACTAAATTACAATTAATATTGAAATAAGTCTACAATTTTGTTCACTTCCTCCTAAATTTGCTACCCAAGTTTTCTGATGTCTTTTGCTGTTGAGTTGGCTGTTGGTTTGGTAGGTCATCATCATCATCACTGAGAGAACTACTAGTGGGTCGTGAAGTCGCTAGCATCAATTCATCATCAGGGCGACTGTCCCGATTCTCATATAAAAGCACATTCAAAGTCTCTTCATATATTCTCGCCTCAGGAAACTCAACTTTTGTATGTTTTTTATCTGTGCCATACACAATCGATGTGCAACAGACTTCAGCTAATTTCTGGCCATGTCCATAAAATGACCAGCAACAGATTTCTTGACTTCCAATTACATCTTTGATGAATAGAATTCGTCCATTAAATCTTAGCGAGAGCTTGTCAAATAACTCAATATTTCTCAGCATGTTGTCATCTGAATTATTTGTGTAAGAATACTTGTTATTGTGGCGGTTGCACAACAGTTTCACGACAGGTTTGTGTGTGCGTGAGATCAGCAATTGACTTTCTTTTGACGATGTCACCAGCGGAACTCGACAGATTGGTTCAAACTCATCTTTCTTCTTTAACTGCTTATCAATCAATTCCACCAATGGCTGAACAAGATAATATTTAGCTTCTTGTAGTAGATCCATCAGTTCGTGTCTTGCTTCAGGGAGAGAAGATTGGTTGTCTCGAAGGTAGTTGAGAATGACACCAAAATGCTTTCCACATCTATCTATTAGAATCCACCCTTCAGAATCTGTCAACACTTCCATTCTTCCACTAAACATTGCCCTCAACATATTGTCCTGCTTAGTGAGGGTACCGATAGTTGTGTAAAATAAAGTTCCACCAACATTGAGCTTCACATACTTGGAAGCATTGCCTTTAATCACAGTCCTCTGTTCCCCTGACATGGTTAGTTTGTTTACTTCCAGTTCCAGCATATATACTGTTTCAGTCAATTTGACTCAGTCTGGCTTATATACACACTCCGTATGAATCCACTTTACTATTAACTGGATAGATAAGTTTGTTATAGTTTGTCTACTACAAATTTACGCGCATTGTAACCATAATTTATCAGATATTATCAAAAGAATCTGAGCTACTTGTATATTACCACACCTATGCGGAAGTGAGGCAATTCCGATAACTTGTGCAGTATCAAAATTCAGCCCCTGGACAACTTAAATGACAGACACTTATTCGTTATTTGTATGTTAAATATGTACCATTAATTTATATATACAATTATGTGTTAACCCTAAATGGCAAATTGATTTGCAAATGTTCATTAACAAAACAGAGAGGATTTTCAAAGTATTAAAAAATTATAATAACGCAAACGTAAACCAAGCAAACAATGTTATGCATGATAGAAAATCATAATGCAATCTTAAAGTAAATTCTTCTAATATTAGGAAATCAATTATATGTATATTTTCAAATACCACAGGTTGGCAATAAAAAAAGAAAAAGAAAAAGAAAAAAATCATAGTACACTGTAACACACATCCAATAGTCAGCTTCTTTGTTAAGTGCTTCTACGATAATTAAAATTAGTTCAAAATTTGTATGCAATCACTGCTTATTTTATTCGGGTCCCTACGATTAATTAGTTTTCACCTCACTACCTGACTACAGAAACCACTGTTATCTGTCAGTAACCACACAGTCACTGTAATAGTAGACTTCATGACTTTCATGTAAGCGGTCGACATACATATATCTCTACTACACAACCATCAAAAGGTCTGTGCCTACTTCTGGATAATTTTTTAGCAATTTGGCCAATTATTTATTTATAATCAGCTAGTGGCAGCTAGGTTAGGTTACCATGTTTCTCAATTCATATTTCTGTAGTGCAACCTATAGCCTTTGATGAAAGCATTTTTTTAGACTTGAATGTTGCAGTTTTAATAGTGAATGTATTTTGATGCAAAGATAGACTACTAAGCTTGTTGGTAACACTATTTCCCCACATATCTGGCAAAGTGAAAGTCGTACATAAAATCTGATTACAGATTTGAAATCTGCAAAAAAATTACTTCCTATTCATTCATTTTCAACACAAACAAACATTTATTTTATTTTTGAAAAATATTCAACATGAACAGTATTTTCCACTTGACACACCAAAACATATTTGCTCATAATTTAACTTGATTTTATGTATATATAATTTAACCTGATGCCAAAACATACGTATGTACGACAATAATCTGATTAACCGACCATTCATTTCGTAACCGTAATTGAATAATAAACACCAGCAAGGAAAAAAGGTGAATAAACCATAATGTACTCATGCAACTCACCGCTCCTGGTCGACTTTGGCCTGCTGTGTGAGTTGCTCCTGCAGCTGGCGCAGTCGCTCCTGGTCACGCTCTGCCTGCTCCTGCTGTCGCGCCTTCTGCACCGACTGGTACTCACAGATCTACACAAAGTCACAAACACACAGATATAATGTGGAGGCTCTCTTATCAGGACACTTTTTAGGGAAACCAAAGGTGGCCATTGAAAAAAAAACAGGCTCACGTTGTTATGAAATTCTATGTAGAATCTTCATAGCAGCAAATACATTTGTATTCATGAACTGTTTAAAGAAATGACATTTTCACTACAATATAAATTCATCACACTCCTGACATGTAATACAATATTGATTAATGGTATTTTTTCCATATTCTCAGCAAAATCTGATGACACTTACAACTTTGTGTAGTAACCAGATTTCATTCATTAAAATCTGTTCTTTGTAATACCTTTTGCTTCTCTTTCATTCTTCTTTGTCTTTCTTTCTCTTCCTCCTGCTGTAACTCCTCCATTTTTTGTTCCCTTTGCCTTTGTATCATTTCATGTTCTAGTCGCAATGCTTCCATCTTCTTTTCTCTCCATTCACAAACCTACAATGTGAATACATCACCTAACTCTTAAAATGTTCTGATTCAGTCACGTCTTTGACTACACTTAAAAAAATGAATGTCATGTGTATGAAATTATCAGCCCTCTTGAGTTCAGTTTCTAATTTTACAATGATTGATAGCTTTTAAATTGATTTTGCTATCAAGCGTCTTTGATTGAAATATAATAGTTAAATTTCTTTTTTTTATTCAATTATTGGACATGTTAAAAAATGTTATATTTGTATTCAATCTTAGTTACTGGCGCACCCAAAAAATTGATAATACATACCTTAGTGTAGAGCTCATCACAGAGAGCTTGCTGTTTGGATTTTTGTTCTTTCCGTTTCATTCGCTCTTGTTCTGCCTGTATAAGCTCAGCAAACACGCACTTTGCCCTGCAACAATAAATGCTTTAATACTACACCAACACCTCTCTTCAAAAACAAATAGAATTTCATAGGGTGTATTTCATTTCTGAGAATCTTGTAGGGTTACTCTATATATAGCTACTCTTCAGCCGAACTAGTAATTCTAAAAAGCTAATAGTCCTTCCCAAAAGTTACTCGTCCTGACAAGTTGCCTAACGTGGTTTGGCTCAGCAGCTATTTGTAAGCAGGACAAATGAATTGAATTCATTATAGTTCTCCCCAATTTCTATTCGTCTGGATGAGCAGACTAGTGACTAAATTGGAGACTGATTCCTATCCCAGTACACAGCTAAAACTGTATACATATATCTTAGACTATATGTTGCATATTCATTGGTAATAACCCTATTATCTAATTCTCCGTTGTAATTATATTTAAAAGGTTTAAGAGCTAATTGATAATGCCAAAACTAAAAAATATAGCAAAAAGGAGTGGTAGAATACAAACTGATGACAGTTTGAAAGCTTGCCAAGTTAAGTGCACGAAAATTGTACAGCTCGTACACAACTAAAAAAGATGGTATAATACCTATTGAGGAGTTCAGCTCTGTCTCGCGTCCAATCCATGGCCAGAGTCTTAGTGCGCTTGTGGTAGTGCTGGAGAGACTCCCACCACGCCTCGTGGGTCACCTAATTCACATGTGGTTACAACATACTGTACGTAGACAAGACAGCAGACTTGGGTCTTAATGTTAAATGCAATAGAGTGGATCAAATTATATCTTTCAGCTTATCGACTCAGTCTATTGACTAATTATGAACTATTCTTTTTTTATAGTACAATGTATATTCGTTTTACATAGTTCATTAAATTTTGCTCTAATGTTAGAAATTTATATTTGTTGAAAATTTAGATAGAATTAGTTCTAGAAATACTAAATGTAGCTTTACAAAAGTTACATTTTTGAAATAATATATCATCCTAAGAAAATAATATTTGATACTTTGAAAAAAAAGCAGTTTTCAAGTTGAAAATCTCTAAATCATGATATGTTAAGAGGAATGTGCATTTTTTAGACACATTGCCATTTCAATATTCTGAATATCTTATATTTTCAAGCTTCTCTCACTCTCCAACACATGAGAGAGAGAAGCTTAATTTTGAGATAAAATTTTAGAAAATATTGGGAAAGTGGCAGAACAAGAATAATACAGTAATACGAACAATGTCTTGGCGGGACTTGTGTGTCAATGTGCGACGCATCATATCAATGTAGAGCATGCGACGGCCCTGCAGGTCATGGGGATAAGCTTCCAGCAGATACAGGAACGTTTCATGGTCCGCTTCACTCCAGCCACCACGTTCAGAGCTACATGCCACAGTATATTTTACGTACATTTTTATCACTTCAAGAAAAACTTTACCAATATGAGTTTATGTTTTGATTTGACGCTTTAATTTTTTTTAATAAGATAGGTTTTTTCATATAGGCTTTATATATATAGGTTTGTCAACCAGTTTGAATACCAAGTTTTAATAAGAAATAAATCTTCCACGTTGAATAGGAATCACAATACAGCGGTGATTGACAAATTATTACTAATTATCATTACGTTGTGCAATCCAATCATTTTAGGATTGCTATGAAACCACAGAAAAATCCCCTCACCAAATGACATCTCTGTGCTCCAGTTCCAGGTCCTCAAGCCTCATCATGTAGTTCTTGTCGATCATAATGAACTCCTGTAAGATTGATGTCTTCAGCTCCTCATCTGGACATTCAAGGTCAAAAGCTTCTTCCGGAATGCCAGTTCTTAACCTAAAATGAGGTTGTGGATCGTGGAGGTCGTCCAACGTTGGCAGGTTATCTAATATATAAAATAAAGAAATATATATATAATATGGATATATTAAGACACCTTTCAAATGAATGTTCTATTTTACACCATGTCATATCACTTTCATCTTCACAAAAAAAGTGCAATATAGTGATCATATCATTGCCAAGCTCAAATCATCCCACCTATCCTTAGCATCCCTTACATGTATGTAATCATATTACATACATATAACATTACTACAAAACATAAAAGTTAACCAACTTGTCATCAGTGATGAGTTTACCTATATCCAACTAATTGCCCCCACTAGGAATTGAACCCACAAAGTCACTACCTGCCAGGAGCTCATTCATGAGGGCGTCTGCTTCATGCTGGAGCCGCTCCAGGACAGTCTTCTGCTGGCTGCGTACGGCCTCCACCTGCTCCAGCACCGCCCCAGGGTCCTCACAGCCGCCTTGGCGCACCACGTACTTCAGGTCCTCACTTAAATGTACAATAAACCCTCTATATTAGGACCGCCTTTGGGCCCAGTGTTAGGTCATCTCAATAGAGAGGTGGTCTCTATACATAGGTTCATTTTGATAGCTTTATGATGGTTTGGGACTATGAAAAGTGGTCTTATTATAGAGGTGGTTTCAACAGAGAGGTAGTCTTCATTGGAGGTTCTACTGTATAATAAAGGCATTGGCAGATCCAGATTTTTTTATAAGAAGGGCAAAACAGAGGAATCACATGAGACCTGTATGTGTGTGGGTGCACAGTGATGCTGTAAATCTACATGTATCTAAGGTGTCGTGTTTTACTATGCATCCCGCTAATGCAAAATAAATTTATACAATATTTTCTTTGAAAATGGGGGGAAAGGTTGGGCTGACTCCTCCATTTTCCAGTCTGCCAGTGATAGTATACAAGACCCATACAACAACCCAAAAATCTAAGGAGTTCAAAATCGAAAAATGGCGAATTTAGAGAGTGGAATTTTAGTTGGATGTGTATTTACAATTGGAATTTCAATAATCTAAAGTTATTATACATATTAGTTCTGCATCAGCTTTAGAATAAATATAGTTTCTTGCATGGATGCCTTCAATGAAACCGTCCTGAATGACCTACAAATAAAATTAATAATACATGCACTATGTAATGATACAATCGCTGAACATTGGCGGAATTGAGAAAGAACTGATGAAGGATTAACATTTGTTGTGTGTAAACCAAGTACCGGGTATATGCATTTTAGAGGTCTATCTCAGTGATTTACTTTAGTGAGAATAAAAGACAAACCATGAATATTTTGTGATAGAATAAATGAATTGACGATCTCAATCCTTACCACAGCTCCAACACAGGGTCATGTGTCTCCTTCTTGAACTTGTTTCTTGCTTTGGTAAGATCCTCTGCCAGCCTTTCCATGTCTTCCCAGGCATGCCTCAGAGGACCCGACTGTCCTGAATGTGAGGCACCCTGGCTCATAACAAAGGCCACTTCTGCTTCTTGCTTGCGCTGATGGTTTTGTAAGCGCACTAGTTCTTTATTCCATACCTAATAAAGAATGCTATCGGTGTGATTTTTAAGTTCAACCTCAATAAGTAAACTGGCTATATTGACAAGGGCAGTCTCAAGTAAAGTAATTCTTTTCACATTACAACCTAACCATGATAGACATTTTCAAAATGCAACTCACTGCTTTATGTTGATTTTGTAGATTATTTTCTTTACTCTTCTTTGAGACCTGCTGTAGTTTTTTAACCTGTAATTGTAATATTTAGAGAAACTTTAAGATTTCTACAATGGTATTTAAATTAATTAATTATGCTAATAAATCATGGATTTATCAACTTTCTCAATAAAACATGAATGTAAACCAGAATTATTTGATCCTACACTTCTCTAATCAATGAAAATATTCACATAGAGAAGTTTTCTAAGCTAGTTCTTTGATTTTATTGCTAACTGTAATTTTCAACTACTAAGTGAATTTCTCAAATCAATAAAACCAAATACTTTGGCAAGAGATTGTTGTCCCTCAGCTTTCTTTTTCTGTGTCAGGGCTTTTAGAGCTTCATAATCAACCTCTTTATATTTTGAGCTATGCAGACCATCCGTGACACGTCGAACCAATTCACCTATAAAGATATTTCGACATTATACCATACACAATATAAGTTGAAAACAATACACATCAATATTTTGTGATATTTCAAGCCTACTACAGAAAAACTACTACAGATAAACATAAAGAGGTAGGCTAAGGCTAGAAAAACAGCGGTGTCGCAGTGTCACTTTTAGTTCATGTAATGGAGACAAAATGTAAAACAGGAACAAGCATATTATATGAGTGAAATGGGTCCATAATCCATTTGCGTCTTGAAAATGAGGCAGTTAAAAGGGTGCCTCTTCAGAAAAGAAATCAATTTCTATGATACAAAACATGATTTGGGATAACCATGCTTGTTTGAGGGTATTTGGTTAAACTAAATTGTGATTTTGTCTCACCTGTTTCTCTGTTATCTGCTCTGCGTGCCAGCATAAAATTTTTCATATCTCTCCCTGTCATTATCTCAGCTTATCATCTCCATTTGTTTCAATTTGGATTAAAATAAATCATTAGTCCTAGGTTGGGTATTTCATCACTGGCGTACAATGTTTTGTAAACTTATTCTTTATCCATTTTCTTTGCGCTAAAATAAGATTACCATTAAAATTGAATTATGCATGACTTTACACAGAAATATCCAATTGTTTTAGATGCTTGCGCCAGCACTTCGACATACATTATAATTTAGTTTGTCACTGTAATTCCCCAATTGGATATGCATTAAATTTGAGTTCATTACTATGGTGTTAACTTTTACCCTACCTGTCAAACACCTGTTCGAAATGTATGCAAAAGGATTGATTTGTATATACGAAACTTTAATGAGGATACAGCAACAGAATAACGCAGGAAACGAACTGCTATGTAATTATAATGCATGTCGAAGTGCTGGCGCGGGCACCTATAATATATATGCCTTTTTTCTAGTGTAATTTGTGTCAAGTATTGAGATTATCTATGGTTTTAATGTATACATGTATACCCAATAAAAACGCCCTAACTAGCTCTCATTTTTTTCATTGTGAAATGTGAAGATATATTTTGAACTTAAGTTAAGACTAAGAGCAAGATTAAAAGCACTTCTATTTAGAACCCTATATATTTGTTGAATGGGAGTAACCCTTCTAAAATAGCACTTTTCTACCCCATGAAAAGTAAATAAAATAAGTGCTTGTGTCTTATAGAAATTGATCTATGATGTTTTTACAGCGGGACAGTACGTGGGGTACAGGGAAGTGCTCTGCATGTTGGAGGTTGGTGGGGTTTTTAAGGCGGCCAGAGAATTTGAGGCTAAACTTTGGACAATAAAGTTGGTAACTTGGATTACATTAATAAGCAAAGTTTTCTTTGTTGCAAATACGCACCAATAAAAGTCACGTATGTGCTTACAAACAAGCAAATGAAATATATTTTAAAGTTTTTAAGTTTGTTTATTTTTGGTAAAATATGAAATTCCTAAAAGTAACCCGCTTAAACGAAAAGTCCTCTTGTTGCGTTCTACAGTTAACGATCACATGTATCGAATCCAAGAATGAAAATGCGCGCCCTCCAGCACAGTGTTTATTTAAATATGCATGCCTATAGAATACACGCAACATACATATAGATCTACATACAAGGTCGAATATTTTTTGTGTATCTTTTCTATTAACAACCATGTTTATCGGATAACATATTTCCGTAGGTAATATATTCAGATAAAGGCATTGCCTTATAGATGGCCAACCCTTAGATTTTGACTTACAGACTGTTGACAATCGACATAATTATTGCTTAAAAATTGCTTGTACGTGTACAAGCCATTATATTTAGAAATTAATACTTCGCCTTTTTTCATGCAGTCTGGTCTTGTTTTTGTTTGTTTTGTCTTTTTAATTTTTTTTTATAACAATATTGTAAAACTACGGGCTTATGTATAGTTCCCCCCATAAATGTAATTTATACCTTTTAAATAAACATTAATGCGTTTAATGTGCGAGTATACATGTAATCAAGCTGAAGAGGGTCTTGAGGCCATGGGGGTAGGGGGAGAGGTGGTGGTGGTGGTGGTGTCCCACTTATCACTTAAAATACTTTCCTCTGACATTTTAGCTCAGTTTCCACTTCATACTTAATTTTTTGCTTCCCATTCAATGTGTAATTTTGACAGAAATTTTGCTCGACCCTAAGAAATAATTTAACTGTTTATAACCAATACCATTGTCCGTACATAAAGATTATAATTAAATGTAAATAAATTACACCGTAATCAACAAAACAGTTTGAATCCATATTTACTAGAATATAATGGGGACACTTCAATAATAGGGACACCTCGTGATTGAGGACACATATTTATCTCCAGTTGGCTGCATATACATATTTCAGAAATACGAACACCTCACCAATATACTTTGGTATACTTCAGGATTTGTGTTTTCTAGATTTTTATCTATCCCATCCAATTTGTACCCGCTTTAAAGCAATTAGTTCTACCATTTTTGCTAAAATGATTCGCCTACAATGCATGTGGACACATTGAGATTTTTTTATATTTATACATTAATGGCCACTGGTCTGTTTCACATACAGTATTATTGTATTAACTTCTGAATGTACATAGCAATGTGTAATAATTAAAGTATTCAAGTACGAACCCAGAACCTCTTGGAGGTGTACTGTACCTTCTGTGATAAAAAAAAAATCACAAACTCACGTGCTCAGCCTAAATTATGTTCTATAGTATTGCACATGCCTTGAAAAATACGTTTACTCTTGGAGTCATGTCTTTCTTTGGTAGGCCTACTCTATTCTTATTCACTCTGAACTTTCGATTACAGCTGCAGTAGAAAGATATTCACTGGAGACATGGTTTTTGTTAGTTACCCCTCTCAGCGGTTTCAATAGTCTCAACATATTCATATGAGCAAACACATGAAAGAGGACGATTAACGATGGCAGCTCAAACACGTGAACTATTTCTGATGTATACAAATACAATGACTCTATTTTTAGTTAGAATGTGGATCACACTGATAAATGGGTAGGCCTACATCAATTCGAACGGATCTGTGTCACACAAGATAACTATTGGGGCCCCATCATTATTGGCACACGTTTAGCCAATTATATTCATACTTATCATATATGCAGTAGCAAGTATGATCAGGCCACATTGATAAGTGGAGAAATACCCATATGAGGTAAATCTGTGTCACACATTTAACCAAGTATCTTTTTAACATACCGCTATTTTTAATATATAGGTCTAAGTGTACGTGTATACCTACAATGCACACATTAATTTACATTAAAGTGATCTAAAGTACGGTGCCATGAGTGGTTCAATACCCCCACTCCAATTAAAATTACTCGATGAAATAGCTCTGTCTAAACCTATAGAATACTTATTCATAAATAACATGTTATCAGACTAATGTTTGTTATCTCAACAACTAATAAGGCTACAATAGCGTTAACGATTGCTATAAATTATTCCAATCAGCAGCATTATTCACTAGGTTATCAAAATAAATCCAACGGTAAATCGTGAGGTGAATATATAAGTGATTACAAAAATCCATATTATGATAAGTGAGGTGAAAGTGCTAACAGAAACAATTAGGTCTAATGTCCAACACGTCTGCAAAAATTGCAATTTCAAGCGTGATCGCATAGTGTAGTCATTTTCGCATAAAAAATAACCATGAAGAGAGCAGAAATAACTGGTCCCAACCTTCCACTAGATGTTGTAGAAAAAGCTGTTCCTCCAGTTCCAGAGAAAGGATTTCTGATCAAAACAGTAAGTGTTAGCTCTACTTTGCCTTTGCAGAATAACTTATTCCAATACATAGGCACAGTCGCGTTTATTTTGGAACAAAACCACGCACCAACATTAGAAAAATGTACGATGAAAAAAGGTGGGAGGGGACCCAGAGCATTACTGAAGTATTATCTAAAACCAGTGCAATATACAAGTGTGCTAAAGAATAGAGACTCACATAGCACAAACTTAATTCTCTTACATGCATATTAACACTGAACTTGGGAAGAGTAAATAAAATACATTTTTGGAGTAAGCTTAATTGAGAATTTAAATACCCTTCTAACAATCCAGCTCTACCTACCATTTCTAGTATGTTATAGTTTCCATGTTAATCAAAGACCACTGAAGGAAACAAGACATATCATTTTCAATGTCTATATATATTTCAGTGATCCTTGTTTATCACATGGAATATGATTGTTATTACACGTGGATCTCTTTTCTTTTTTGCAATTCTACATGTTACATTTCCCAATCTGTGATAAATTCATGTACTCATGTGATAATTGAAATAAATCAAGTCAAACAAAAAACAAAACAATAGCCAAGTTTCACGTCTCAGGTGTGTTCTGGCATCTGTCACACGGACCTCCATCTCATTGAAGACCAGGTGCCCCTAGGAGGAGGCAAGTTCTGGAGGCATAGGGATGTCTTAGGTGGGTAGGATTATTCCACAATATTGCACTAGTACTGATAAAAAGATGTCTCATCACTGAAAAAATGTTAATATATGGGATGAACTTACCACCATTGAGTCAATTTAACTTCAGTTTATGCTTGTCCAATGTTATGTACTGAAAGTGGAACGCTTTTTCGTCACATTCCGGAACACTGTCTCTTGTCGTTAAAATAAAGAATCCCAAGCACCATTTTGTTGTTCACTTTGAATTTAGATGTTTCATTTCTAATCATACGCAATACACATAAGGATCATTTTAAACCAAATATAGCCCGTTTTAAACACTACATAGTAAAGATCATATAGGTAGATCCAGGGGGTGGGCACAGGGAGGGAGCGCTCGCCTTTTTTCACCCCAAAATTTCATTCCCATGGCGCATTCTTCAGGCGAAGAGGGCTTCAAGGGGGTGGTCCCGGGCCACGAGATCCTGGGAGACGTGCTGGCTGTCGGGAGCGGTGTCCCCGCAGACAGCGGCCTGTCACCCGGACAGCGTGTGCTCGTCTACCCGTGGAGGGGCTGCCGGCAGTGCTGGCTGTGCGACGTACGTACAGGCAGCATTGGGGCAAGAGTGGTGCAAAGAGGTAGTGGTGAAAGCTAGTTGTGGGTCAAGGTAATTGTCTCTTTCCTGGTTATTTCTATCTTTTTGAATGAGGGTTGTAATATTCCGTTTAGCAGGCTTGGGATATGGGACTTGGGCACGAGTAGGCCTACACCGATCAAAGTTGATATTTGTTTTATAGTTCCACTCACCTTTATTATTTAAGATAAACACAACTTTATGTTTATAAATTTATTTATATCTTATTGCTATGATTATACATTTATACAAATTCTGTAAATGTATATTATCGAAATGAATTATTCTTATTCTTATTCTTATAAACTGATATATGTTTGTAGATATTTGTAGTTAAACTTTATTTAGAATTTAAATACCCACCTAACAACCCACCTGTACTTATAGTCAGTCATTCTGCAGATTACTAGAATTATTTATTTAATTTCTTGAACATGCTCAAGCAGTCTATCCTATTGCAAGAAACGTGTGCTCTTCTATTCTATTAACAATCGGCTCTAATCTATGCTAGGCTGGCTACAGTAACATGTGTATGGAAAACAAGGCAACGACCACTGACATTGGCAAAGGGTTCCCTGAGGGCGGCTACTCCTCCCACATTGCTGTACCTGAGTGGCAGTTGGCTGTGAAGGCACCAGACAACATCCCGCCAGAGGTAGGAATGTGGTGTTGGTAGATTTGGCATGCGAGATAATCTGGAGACAATGGGCATTCACACACTCACACACAGCATAGGCAGATCCAGGTTTTTGGAGAAGGGGGGGGGGTGCACTTGAGGAAAAGGGGGTGGGGGTGGGTGGGTGGCGCACTTAAGGATTTCATCAGAAACCCTACGAAAATGCAGTATTTTGGTAGGAAGGGGGGGGGAGATGATAAACTATTTATGCAAAATGGCGGCCATTTTGGATGTTGGTGGCCATTTTGCAAAAAAAATACACACCGATGGTCACAGATGGCCAATTGAATAAAAAGAACAATGAACGTCTATGAATGTATCCAAGAGATGCATGTCTATTATTTGGAAGTTATATTAGATTCATAATGTGCATCTTCATGAGCTACCATAACTACCACAATCTCTCGACATCAATTAAACCCCAGCTTGACGGGCACGAAGCTTTACCTCTGACAATTTACAGGTGATAAGACATACTAATTCTAGTACACCAAGAAAAAAATACACGACATAGTCGTTAAACAATACATGTACAAAAAACAAAAACAAAACAAAAAACAAAACAAAATATCAAACAAACAAACTAACAGACAAAAAGAACAAGAACAACAAATAACTAAAACACTGCAAGGATACAAGTACAACTGTCGGTAATATCTGATCCTAGCATTAGCCGACTTCTATCCAACCACATGCTCTACCTGTAGGTGGCGTGCATGTTGCCCTGCTCGGCGCTGACCACGTACAACGCGCTGGAGAAGGTGTCCGTCTCCGTGGAGCGGGCGCTGGCGGGGTCGCGCGGCGAGGCCCGCGTGCTGGTGGTGGGCGCCGGGGGGCTGGGCGTGTGGGCCACGCTCCTGCTCAAGATGATCTACAGGTGAGGGCTTTTTAAGAGGGCGTTTCGGGTCGGGTGGTTCACTTGATGTCAGGGTTGCGTACTGTGATACATCAATAGGGCTATAAAAAGTTGGGTTGTCTAAACTTAATGTCAGACTTGATTGGAATCTGTTGGTCGACTACAAAATACAATGCTCAATACAATCCTCAGGTACAAGACTTTTATTTGGATGATAGATGATATTCTGAAGGATAAAACAATTACTTCAAGTGAACTGCGTACATGTATGTGAACATACAAATAAAACAAACACAGACGCACGCACGCATGGGTGGGGGTGAGGAACCAATGGGTGGGGGCAAGGAACCATGATGGTACATTGGAAAAAATCCTTTGACGAGGCAATGGGTCAATTAACAATATTTACAATACCACAATGGAGTCAGCGTCAATCCCAGTGACTGTCTGATCCAAGCATTTCTCTCTGCGTGCCTCCTAGCGGCCGCGCGGTGCGCGTGGTGGTGGCGGACACGGCCGAGCCGCGCCTGGCCGGCTGCCGGGCCGTGGGCGCCGACCAGGGGCTCGTGTGGCCCGTGGAAGCCAGCGAGGACGACTTGGTGCAGATCACCACGGCGGCCGGGGGCAGGGTGGACGCCGCAGTCGACCTGGTGGGGCTGCCCAAGACGCTGAGGGCCGCTTTTTACAGGTGGGTGAGTGGTGGCATTTCTGTATGCTGCATGGTGAATGGGCGTGGTGGGGGTGGGGGAGAGGCGGGAGGGGAGTGGCAGAAAGGCAGGCGATGAGATATGGAGGGGAGACAGGGAAAAGGGCAGGGGATACAGTAGAGGCAGGGAGGCAGGGAGTAAGCACCTCAGGGGCAATCAATGTCGTGTGGAAAAAGTAGCCTAAATGCCAGTATATGATGTATGTGAGTGTGATATCAAGACACTAATCCACGGCCAGTGTGATAACATCTTCTCTGGGATATGG
>CM032659.1:12850088-12901145 GCA_019095985.1 Streblospio benedicti
AGAATGATCATCAAATGCCTCCTCTTACACAACTGCCTACACTCCCATAATGACACCTCCCCATCTAAAATCTAATAAATCATGGCACTTGTCAACCAGGAGAGCTGAAACTACAATGACCAAGTCCTCACAATGGGAATATAATAGGCATTGTATGCACTGTTCTCCATCTTTGTGTGCCATGGTAAGTGGGATGTCCCCTCTATATAAAGAAAAACATGTAAATGCATTGGCTTTAGAGTTGTGTTTCATGTAGTCTCTAGCATGTTAAAGGTGTTCTACATTCACATCAAAAGCAAATAGACTCACCAACATACAGCAAAGGATCCATAGAAATTATTTTGGTACAGTAAGGACATCATACTAGTTATCATTATGGCATTGGACGCCCATAAACAAGTGTGTTTCTCCAATGACTACATGTATACCATCTGAAGGCATGTCCAGTAGTCTGCTGTAGCTTTAATGACCCTCCTAATCAAGATGACTACAGAGACCTTATTCAGGTAATATGCCGATTGGTAGTCACCAACACCATGGTTAGTCCTGTATGTGACCACGCAATATCTTATTACTTTTTAATATTGAACAATGCAAAATACTATACAGAAAACTGCAATGTAGGGAAATTGGGCCTAGTATGAAATCCATCCCCACCAATGAGGTATACCTTATAGTAAAAACTGCTTGCTAGCCTGGTATGATATCAAATGGGACAATAAACAATAGTTCCTACTTGTTAGCCTATTTGGGGTGGGGGTGGGAGTGTCTCGGCGACGAGGTTTTACTGTAAACATAGCCACTAGCGTTGAATGTCATTAATGGAAGGTAGCAACAATGTTTCTTCTCATGTACATCATAAATATCCTAGTAGTTGCAATCTCCGAGGGCCAGAGGGGCGGCTCTGATTTAGCTGCAGTGTTTGCAAAAGTGTGTGTACCAAATACACTTTATTTCAACTTGAAACAATATGTATGTGTAATAGACCAATACACATACTTATATCGAAGCTTGCACTCCTATTGTTAGAAACTCTTATTAATAACCCCCAAAAAAAAAAAAAAAAAAAAAAAACAAAAAAAAAAAAAAAAAACTTCATTGTCCTCAAATGTAAATATCCAATGCCTAAAACAAGTATGTATGGAGAAAAAAACTACTGAAAGTAGACAACTATATTAATGTAAATGTCAGATGGCGTTGGGACATGTGTGCAGGCTGATTACGTAATTTGTTGTGTGGTTTGGAGAATGTCACCTGGGGTTTATTGAGCCTCAACTGTAAAGTACAGAGCTTTATATAGATGTGATTAGGGTGCACTAGGGAAATATGTCCTGATGTAAGTGTTTTATTCCTTTCAATAATCACTTTCAACTTCACTAAATGACAATACCAATAATGCACATGAGTGCCTCTGTTTTGTGATGTCATTATTATCCGGCCTTATCTACATGCACGTATGTTCATTATATTACCAACTCACAACTGTATGTAGTATGTATTATCAGATATAAGATAAATGCTAGATGTTACCAAATTCATTGAAGGCTATTTCATATGTGAATGTATAGAAAAGAAGTGCTAACTATAGAAATGCAGCAGAATGAGGCTCAATCCACCCACCCGACCCGTCTCCCACTGGGACACAATTCAGACGAACCAGCTGCATGTCTGACAAAGTGTCACCAACCTTGTCTTGAACAGCGTGTGCTGCACAAAAAGTAGGAGACTGAAGAATAATTGTACTTTCTAATCTGCATTCGTTTATTGTGCGCTTGTACACGGTGAATTATCTGTGTAGTGGCCAAACTATCCCGTATCTTTTATGTCACTCTTCTCAAATTTTACCATTTTCATAAGCATTTTATACGCATACGTCACAGAGTTCATTTTCTTCTTTTCCCCCAACAAAAATACGGCTGAGAGTATCGACTTAAAGCTATGGCTATATAAGCAAAGTGTTAGCTTTGATTAATCATATTGCAAATAAGAGCCTTGATAAAGTAAAACAAACTGGCATTGCCTATTCATGATGTGTCATTGCTCGAATTTGAAAGACACAAAACTAGACGCAAACGCTGTTTAACCACACTATAATAGGGCACTGCAATGCTATTGTATCATTCAACCAGCATGAATATTGTGTTAAGGTCACAGGAATGGCGATTTCAAGGGTCCATTGCTCATGGAGATAGCATCGTTGTGGTGGCAGGAGACTTTGTGAGAAGCCCGAGTTCTCCCAGGGGGCAGATTGGTTTAGATATTGATGCTATAACAGGAGAGCTTGTGATAAAGCTAACAGACAACGTTAGCTTGTATTTTGCTATTCTTCACCCAGCATATTCCTTGTTTTGAGTTATTTGTTTTTGATGGGTGATGCCGATATATTTTTGGAGTATGTCCCAGACTGACGGAAGTAGGGATGGCCTGTTTTTATATTCAAATACCATATCTAACAATCATAAGTATGCTAGATATATCGATATAATATTATGATCGAGACATTCATAGTGTTTCCTTCATGTTTTGAATATCAATTGCCATTCCTCTAATACAAAAATACTGTTTATATGAGTGTCTGTAGTTGATAAAGTTTATATTTGTGTGTTTGTTGCATTACTAGTGTTAGTTATATTTACAGCTTGGTCAATCTCAGTACTAACACAGCGGTTGTAACTTGCCTTATTTAAATTATGTATTGATGGATTGATGATCATTTCAATAGTATATATCTATAATTAAAAGTAACTTTGACACTTCTATATGTTTACATGTGGGTATAACATGACATTCTCCACGTTGGCAGAAACATTTTATTCACATTAAGATTGATTACTCCATCTACAATTTTACAAGAATAGAACAAAAACAAAAATGCAAACCCAAACAAACCCCAAAGAACTAAAAACCAAAATATTGTTCTGTCTTATAGTTTGATGTGTAAACAAGGGCTATTTGTCCTGTGTAACACCAACACGACCACTGCCACCACCGCCACTATCCCCTCAATCATTGATCCTTCCCAGATAAGATCAGCCGGAGACGGGCTGGGTGACGTGAAGGATCCCGGGGGCGGGCCCGGGGCTAATGAAAATGACGCCGGCTTTATGGGATAACACAAATATGATTGACCGTCTATATTTTCTTCCATCACGTTTGGTGGATAAGAATAGTCTATTCTCTTTATATGGATTTTCAGTTGTTGGTTTCGCCCAGGATTTTACAGTCTATTACCATCTTTAGTTTCACTAGCACTCACACGTGTTAACATAGGTGAACATTTTAGATATGTATACACACACACACACAGTATAGGACAATAGGTTGGCCACACACACACACTGTTTGATACAAGGTTCGACGCAGTGGATACTCCGGCCCACAGGGCAACACAGTATGTATGTTGTCAGGTGAAATTTCTTCTAACCATTTGTCAGTCGAGTTTACTGTTCACAGATCTAACATATGTACTAGTTACGTTGTCAGATGCTCGTCCACCTGTTTCGAGCGTTCCTGGAATGGAGTCCGAACTCTCGTCAATAACACAGATCTAACCATTTATTAGTTACTATGTCCAGTTTATGATGCACCTACGAGAAAGAGGCAGCACAATAACTTTCCACTATGTCCGTAGGGTCGATTAAAAAAGATGCTGTTTTTATAAGATGTTGAAGTTCCACGGCAAATCAAAACTTTTTCAGCATTTACCGTCGCACTTTGTGAAATTGTCAGATCCTCAAAAAAATTGGAGTTTTGTTAATATCAACCCACCAACTTACCACACCCGATCCTTATAGATTGTAGAATCGTCGCAGATCCATGCCTTGAAAGCTCTCCAACATCAGATAGTGTCGTTATAGCACTAAACTGGAGACGGATTCAGCAATGGATTTTTTTTATTGCAGACGAGCCTAATTTATTTGAAACAGTTTCAAAATTAATGTATTAGATGAAACATTGCAAATCCTCAAAGAAATCATGACTACCGGTCCCTTAATTTCAACCTTGTGTTTTCACAAAGCTTAATTTTAGTCTGTTGTTTGAATAAGATTAGTACAGCAATGCTTACTGTACTACAGTAGGCACGGATGTAAGATGTGTGAAAAGGTGTCAATTTAAAAAAAAAATCTATCTTGTAATGTAAAGTTTCCGAATTAGTCTGTATATCAAGTCTAAAGTGTAGTTGAAAATATGAATAAGCGAGCAAAACAATGATGGTAGCTGTTTTAATTGCCCCGATAAAATAAAAAAGTACCCGCAGGTATTCTTTCTGGTATTTCTGTCAATAATGACAGCTACAAGCATATGTTTTGATAAAAATCCAACCCACGGCGTCAAATGTGCTAGTAGGTGTTCACGCCACTACTTTATTTGCTTACGTTGATAACGACATACTATAGTACACAGTATACATCGTTGTGTGGGTGATAAAGTTCTATTATAGTGCACCAAACGACAGCAATTAAAAAAACGATACAAAGATGAAATAATTATTTAGTAAAATGGGATGAACAATATATATGGATTGGAAGTATTACTTAATAGAGAAGTTAATTATTCAAATGAGATATCTCCTCCTACCTGAAACTTAGTATCGAGATTTAAGCAGTAATATGGCGACTGCAGGATTGCATGAAGAGGTCGTGGATTTAGTGGATTGTGCACTTTGCTGTGTAAGATTTGATAATGACAAGAAATTGCCCAAGTCTTTGCCGTGCCTCCATACATTCTGCTTAGAATGTCTAATAAAGTATTATAAAACGAAAACAGAGCTAAGAATCCCATGTCCCAATTGTAAAAAGACCTTCACAGTTCCAAGGGAAGGGATAGAAAGTTTACCAACCAACTTAATCGTAAAGAATCTTCTCCCACGTTTCTTGGAAAGCTCTGGAAATAAAGAGCCCATAAGGAGCAAATACTGTGAGCTTCATTGTGATGAGAAATTGACATACTTCTGCGATGACTGTAATATTCCATTATGTAGTGACTGTCTCTTAAATCAAAGGTGTGACAGAAACCATAGAATCCTTAAACTCAAAGATGTCTATGCATCGCTGGATGCCAAGATCAAAGACGTTGAAGGATCTTTTGGTAGACTTCATGTAGAAGGGAAGGACAAATTGGAGAGAATGCAAAATGATCTTGTTGCGTCAAAGGATAGGCTTCTTAAGGAAACCAATGATGAATATGAAGATGTGATATTGAAAGCTAAAAAATGGTATGCAGATACGACTGCTAAAATTGAAGACAGCTATGATGCTCAGCGTTTAAAGCTATGTGATATGGAGGCAATGTTTGACCTGGAAAAGTTTCAAATGAAAATCTTAGAAGTTACAACTAAGAAGAATGAAGGTTTGGTTGCAGATGTAAAGGCCCAACTGAAAGCAATGCAGGAGGATATACAGCAGCTAGAGGTCTCTTCGCAGAAATGGTCAATCAGTCTAGGGTCAATCACTGAAGAGGCTTCAAAGACTGTAGATCAATTGTCACTGCCACATCTTACAATGCCAAAGGTAGAGACATTGGACGGAGTAAGAGGTCCTTCAAATATTTCATTGCAACTTGGTGCTGTGAGGAATGATAATGTTCGCAATAAGCTCTTAATTAGCCTTTCCAAGGAGCACCGTCTGAAATCTCCATGTAACTGGTCAGTTGGTTTAAGACTGGATGAAGCTGTAGTTTGTTATAATGGAGAAACCATCATTCAGAAGCTCAGCTTGAGGGGTGACGTAGCTCGTGTGACTGCTGAGGGAGAGCTGCCACGTGTGGTTATACACGAGCTTGATGACACACAGACTATATGTCAACTGAATGTTGGTTGTGTCAAACATATGACAAATGATGGATATGTTGTGTTAAAATATTTAAAAAGATGTTATGGTAGACCTCAATGTAAATACATCATGCTGGATAAACAATGGGATGGCATGTTTTATGATAGCGGATATCACAATAGATATGGCCATAACATTGTAGGTGCCCACTCTTCTGAATGGGGGTCATCTGTGATGGATGAACATTTCATATTAACAATCATAAACCTGAAAGATGGCAGCCAATTGCAAACAGTAAAGCCCCCTACAGATACAAACTGGGGTGTGTGCCTCGCGGTCAGCAAACACCCAACCTCAAGCGCCATGGTTGTGGTCGACTGCGATAACAAAATCCTTGTTATATACGACACCAAAAATGAACCCATCCACACCGCTGGGCTCACATTCCAGCCCCCTGTCAATCATGCTGTTACATGTGATAGCGACTACATCTACATCCTTTCCAGTGGGGCTTCTCCTGCTGTTTATGTCTACAACTGGCAAGCTGAGCTACTGCACATCATGGATCGGGTTCAGCTTGGACTGGACGATGGTCACTACCTGTGGAACATACACGCTGAGGACAAGAAGTTCATCGTTGCAGGTGGACAGCAACTACCAGGGGGTCGCATGCAGGTGGAATATTTCAAAACATTTCAAGTTGGATAGGCAAGTTGATAAGCTGAAAAGCAATGTGACTATATTCATAACAAAAATCTATATTTTTGTTTTCATTTTTTGTGTTGTTTTTGAAATTATATGAATGCAGTGAACACTTTTGACTTTGGTATAACTTTTGAAAATATTTGGTGTGGAGTCACTGTGGACGTTTAAAGAGGTTGTATGATATTTTTGGTCAATTATCTGCTATTGTAAACATTTAGTCAATTATCATAATAGCAATTTACTGACACCGGTAGGACATCAGTGGACATTCGTGTAAATACATGTACTAGACACTGTAGTGAAGGAATAGTAATTTAATGATTGAGGAGAAAATGCCCACTGCTTACCCATGGCGATGGCCAGTGATGGCCTAAACCATATCAACATTAAAAGTATGTATTCTAAATCTAAACACCTTGCTTGCGAACATTTGAGTATGACTTTCTATACTATATTCGAGTAGTGGTGTATTATGTAAAGTTATAATTGTATATACTATTCCAATGTATGTTACAAATTAGCTTGCTTTTAAATTAGTGTATAATCAAATTAACATTTATCTCAATATGGATTAAAAACTGTGGTGCAATGTAAACAGTGTACACAGAGGAGAGCATCAACGCTTCCATGTGAAAAGTATGCTCTGTATTTGAACACTGCATCAGTCAGTATTCTCAAAGGAAAAGAATGGTCTTTCTTAGGGAGAAAACAAATGTAGCTACAACATCGATACGTCACTTGAACCAATTAAAGAGTATCCTTCAGGATTTGGAAGCAAGTTACGCTACCAATCAAACCTGTAGAACAACAGATGTGCTTGTATCACAGCTATATCGTTTTCTTTTGTTCTATTTTCTGATCTGCTTTTTCACAGTTCTAATATTTGTGTAGTCCTACAATATGTTTTAAAAGATATCCATTCGCTACGACCATGTTATTTTTTTACACATGTTGGCAAACAAAATAAATACTGTACTTTGTCTTACATTACATTGTATATGTTACATGTGCTATATGTTTAGAGTATTTTCTAATATAAATTGTAGGCCATTGTAGGGATAGTTTGCTTTGTAACACTTATATAATTGTATTATTGCTTGTCAAAATCACATTTGATTTTAGCGCTTATTAAAAGTTTCAGTTGGAACCTTGCTTGAGAATGTATATATGATGACAAATAAAAGTGTCAAATTTCTATAATGCTATCTGATGTTGTTACAAGTGGAACGTTATATTGGAGATACGTAAGAGTCATCATGTCAGTGAAAGCGAATCACCACAGACAGTGTTTTACACACATCGCTATAGCACAAAATTCAAAATTACCATTTAAAGCGGCAATAACATTTGCAGTAAATCTTATTAATTGTGTCTACAACAAACTACCTAAAGTGGCTAAACAGTGAAAATGACTTTACACACACGAACCATTGTAAGAACCATTTACAGCTTGTGCGGGGATGAAGACCATACAGCTGTGCAAATAAGACCCCACATTGGAGCAAACAGTGCTGTATGTATGTACACACGGGCACAGTCCTCACAATCTAGATGTTGAAGGTCTGTTTGGAAATTGGAAATGGAGGGTAATTTCATGACTTAAAGCAAATTTTAGGAATACTAGTTTGAACAATGACGATTTAATAGTATAATGCGATTTCAGAAAATCAAAGTGACATTTATACAAAGTACTTTTCCTATGAATTATGACCTATACGCCAAGGCGATTGGCGAGAATCATGGGGGTCGTGTGTCTTCAGTCCAACCACCACTGCTATAGCCACAACACGAGCATAACGAGATTCAAGTCACAGAATTATAACCCGTAACATTTTTACTAAGTATCTCTACGAAACCCTGAAGGTGTGTATAGCTTTTTTTTATTAAGTAAGGAAGTTTTATATAAAGAATAATGATTTTACGACCTGTTGTACCAAATGTTTACAACTCTGTTTTAAATTGATTTGTACACTGTTTTTTTAACGCTACAGTCTCTCAATAACTCTTACCTGAGTGGTTGAAATATGTAATACCTGATTTTAATGTTTGTAGAACACATGTTTACTTACATATTTTGATTTGAGAATCAAATAAATAAATAAATAAATAAATAAATAAATAAATAAATAAACAAATAAATATATTTATTAGCTAGAATTTGGAAAGTATGACTTCCCAATGGTATACAAAACTGTTAGACTGTTTGGTTGTGGCACCCACCTTACATTTCTTACAGTGTCTATAATCAGTCTGACAATCAGTAACACGTGAATTGAATATTAAGCCCGAAATAGATGGTGAATGTGGGAGCATATATTTTCTCACAGCAAATGAATCGAGCTTTACAAAAATGCTGTTAATTTTCAATTTCCAAAGTTCGTTCTCAGCGTTTTTGTACAAGGGTGTTCACTTTTTCTGCTCGTGGGCCTTTACTTCTGCGATCTGTCACTGCAAATTTTATATACATGTATGTATTCTTGTCAGAAGGAAACATGGCACTCAATCTCAGCTAAACCTGCTGACCCCCCCCCAAACCCCACCACTCAGCACAGGTCTGCAAGGAAAACATACGTTTGTCTTTTTGAACAGTTTTCATTTTAGAACTATATAACAGTAATATGTTTTCTTATGGCAATCATGATCTCACAACTCATATATCGGACAAAAAGTATCTATTAATGGGGCCTTTATGCAACATTGTGTAATCCCTATGCTGGCGAAAGGGCGCCGGTGGCCATATGGTTAATGGAAGTTTACGCTGAATACACAATGGGGTATGTCATTGCATACTATACTCACTTGCTGTGGGTGTTTCACTAATAAGCAATGATATGAATTTATTTTTGCCAGCATCGACGTAGTCATGATTTTTTTGTAATGTTACTTCTATTGATAGTGCTGGGAGATCCAGTTGTTTGGAAAAGGAGGGGCGCACTAAAGGAATATTTCATGAGTTTTGTACGCGCGATCGATTGCGGTCACTCCAAATACCCTATGAAAATGAAGCATTTTGGTGGGAAAGGGGGAGGGGGCTTCCGTGGCCGCGTGGATAGGGAGTGGATAGTGGATAGGGAGTTGGACTTGTGACCAGAAGGCCGTGGGTTCGATTCCCGGTCGGGTCTGATGGTGGGTGTCGAGCACACCTACCTCAAACAGGTTACACATTGCTCTTTGGTACCTACACGTTAAATAGGTACATGTCAGGCAAGTGAACGTTAATGTGAGTGATTGGCACGTCTGCGCTACCGTAGCCAAAAGATGTGCTGTATGCTCCCAGGGGAGTTGAGAAGGATATGGTGTGACCAGGATACCAATGACCTAGTGTAAATTTGTAAAGTCACTGGCGCACGATAACAGTGAATTGCGACTATAAATTATCACATTTACATTTATTTACATTTAATCCAATTTACAGAAGTAATCACACACATTCAAATCAAACACGTGTAATCACAAACACTGGGGATAATCAGTATTTGAGTTGACCACCACATAAGTTCCATAATTAGATGGAAGTGAAATGAAACAACCATTGGACGTAGAAATAATACAATATACACGATGTAGCGAAAACGAGGCTGAGTCAAACACAATTGGTCCAACTCCCAGGGGTGACATTTTGCCCACAGTGGCATATTGACAGAGCACTGATTTAGATGACAGAAAATCGACAGGAAATGTGGTGTTTTAGCATGTTTTTTCTACAATAATCAATAGAACATCATCATGTCCGTAAGTGAGAATTCAAAGATTTAAAACTAGATGAAAGAGCGCAGAGTTACAGGCAAAGCGTTAATTATGGACAGTAAAATACCCCTCTGGAAAGTACATTTTGGTTGGCAAAGTGCCACAATAATCCACAGGGGGTCAATCATTATGTAAATATACTACCACAGTAGAAGACTACGTTTATTTCAAGTGCTATTAAACTAACGCACAAAATGCACACAGATAATACTTTCTGGAAGGTATGTGTTAACATTATACCAAATCAGAAAATACTGCCTGAAAGTGCATTGAATCTATTGCAGATTATGTGAAATACTACTACAATAATCGCTGGAATGCATACTATAATTGGGACGTGCCCGAATTGCAAGCTACTACTTCGATCACTATACTTCAGTAAACATTGTACAACGATCACCCTACCTTAGGCCTATCCTGATTGTGACTTTTCAACGTACATGTAGGTCTCTACTATTTTTGTAAGATCTGGATGTAACATAAATGAAGGAAATAAAAATCAGTTAGAATTATGACAAAAAGAGTAAAATCATTAGGCTGACATGCCTATATTCGTTTAGTTATATATGATGTTTGAGATATATAGAATACGAAAAAAATCTCATTACAAGTACAAGATAACATTTCCCCTCATTGATTGTACGATATTCTGTTATGGTGGATAATATCAGAGGTGCATAACGTACACAATATATGAACAATCAAATACGTCAAGTCGGCTACCATGTACGTGCATGATAAACAATGCTAAAATATGGTACTTTATCATAAACATATTCTCTATATATTCTAAATGTTTGATAAATTTACATCTAAGAACAAAATCGGAAAACGGAGATATGAATATATCATGAATACAATATTAATAAGAAATGCGGTACTATGGTACTATGGAACTATGACACACTATTTAAATGATTGGGTATACAGTATATGGTGCAGTTTGACCATAAATTATTGACTACTACAGAGCACAGTATTAGCACAGACTTAAGCAAAATACAACAAACCAAAAATACTTTGACACTGTCATTTCATCACTCCAGATATTTTGCTTCAGGTCAATACAAATGTTGATAAGCTTCTATAATACCATACACATGTTTGAATCATAATTCTATACATCCCAAAACGCAATAGATCATTGACTGATATATCTAAGGTCGTGCAAGCAAGACTTGGACCCACCACATTTACATTTACAACATATTTTTAAATAAATACACCATATCCTAATTTTTTATATCAAATGGGCCCCCTCAAATGTCAAGCTTCAGAACATGCGTGCCACAGTTATTTATATAGGCGGCCCATAGACATTTCTCTCCTGTAACCCACCATATTCCAGACACAGAGTCATTTGAGTCAAGACAGGAGAGTCTCACACTTTCCATGTAGTCTAATTGCATGTCAAACATATGAATACTGGCATTGTTATAGTCTAAAACATAGATTTTAGTATCACTAGCAGCCACCGTGCTGTTAGCGAATGTCCTGTCCACGATGTAGAACGAGAGTGACCTATCACACAGTCTTTCACCTGTAAAAGATGCATACCAAATAAAATAGCTGGGTGGAAAATTAATTAGACAATGCACACCACAGAAGAATTAAATTTTAACTAATCTGTGATGCACACCATTGCATATACAGAGTCGAACACGTTTTAGCAGCTAGCAACATAACCTTAAAATATTAGCAAGGAAATGTTTCATAATGTATGTATTTTATGATTAGGGAGTTCTGGATCTTTGTTAGAAAATCAATCCAGTACAAATTAGAATTTCTATAAACAAAAGTTCCTATATACACGTATTTCTTTTTAATGCGTATGTAAATAAGCATACAACTTACCGGTAGCAATATTCATAAGGCACAATTGATAGCTCCATCCTATAGCCGCCATGCTTACTTCACCACTGGGAACATGACACACATGCACATCGTTAAAAAACGTATACATGTCTAAGCTATTGAACAAAAATGGGCGAATCTCCCTTTCTTTGACACCATCCATAGAGCAGACGTCAATATGAGTGGACCCAGAACAATTATACAGTAGCTTGCTGTCCACGATTCCTGACAAGTATCTGCATTGGGATGTTCTTGCTTGCACATGTTTCATTTTCTTCACTATTTTAGTTTCAGTGCTGCCATTTTGCATACCTAAACCAAAAAGAAATGCCCACAATTACACAACAATTACACGACTTGTTTATTATCTCATTACTCGCTTTCTTTATGCAATATAGCAAACAGGTAAAGTCGAGAACTTTAATCCATCTCTCAGCAGACACCCAGCAAAACTGGGGCACATCACTTAGTTCTTTAGTCCCAGCCCAATATCCCTAAAGGCCGTCATTAACATAATATATGTAATGAAGTGATCCCAGATGACATGGGAAAAACCCGATGATGTCATACAATCTGTGGCTAGTTTTGTGTGACCTACTTTCATTTTCAAAAGTAAATAATGTGTGCATCTAGAAATATTTAAGTTAATTTTGATATATGGATACCTCAGTATCATACATAGTATAATACCTGTAGTATTACTACAAGACTTTATTGTTTAAGGATATGAAAACAACACCTCAGTTCTATTTATAAATGGAAAACAGTTGATCTACTTAGTTTCATAACCTAGCACATAATTATTCAAACCAAACTGACCTAGTACTAGTACTACTACTATTATGGTTATGGATACATCACATTAATATTAACACCCATGAAGTGTCTTTGATTGATGAAAATACAAACAACTAGCTGCTATTTTCAATCTGCCATCTTTGAACAATGTGCTACTTGTAAACAAAGGAATCCCAGAGGCCTGATTGGTCGAAATGGTGGCACGCTTACATCAGCTAGTGGTGCCCTCTTTTGGTCATGAATGTGTGCAATGATTTTTCAAGGCATGTATGCAAATGAGCTTTGCTCTGATTGGCTGCAGACACCGGTTTCTTTATGTATTTTGGCTGTGGCATATATATGTATATTGCCACAGAACTGGGGTGTCAGCAGATTGCCAGTGATTGAATGTAAGTGTTATACGTCATTCATAAGCTAACCATGCTGTTAATGCCAAGCAGTTGCAAAATGTTTGCAAAACAGAGACACAATAAAATGATTCTAATGTACTTAAGTAGAAACCACACTTTACTGATTGGGGGGTGGGGGTGCGGGGTGGCAATGGCATGGTGTGAGTGATCATAAGTCAAGTTATAGGCCTACTTACGCCACAAGAACAACCCATAAACCTTTTTTAATCTACCATTTCCTTGTGTTTTGATTGATTGAAGTTGTGAAAAGTTGGACTTGTTGAATGAGGGGGTATTTTCAATAACTTGTGATTTGAATACTCAGCCCGAAATGGATGAAGATGGGTGTCAGTGTGAACCTCTTCTAGCACAGAATCGTAAATTGCAATTAATTACAACACGTTTCATTGAATTTACAAACCTTTGTGTAGAACTATGGTGTCTTGGTCAAGTACGAACGGTATAAAGTTTGATGCATGTTTAATGAATAAAGTCTTGATGCTTTTGGTCTTGCACAAAGACACAACTTTCAGGGTGTCGTCATCAGCAACGGTGGCTATCAGGCCATGTCTGATGTCCAGGCGACCAGATGATGTCGGCAGTACCTTCTCTGACTTGCCATCTACATCACGCTTGATGTCCACATTGAAATGTATAACTGTGAAATAACAACAATATATTTGATGCCATCAATTTTGATGCTAATGAGCAAGTAAGTTATCTTGACAAATAACCACCCGCAATTATTGTGGAAAAATGCGAATGAAATCGTGATTTTGAAATGCAACTATTTGGAATGTGATTTTGACAAATGAAAAACTATGCAATACATTTTCAACCTACTAATTATGTAAATGTATGATTAGAAAAGTTATCAAATGAAAATGCAGAACCGGAAGTACGCACATTTGAACAAAAAGCCTGAGCCTAACCAGGCCATGAAAAACATCTTTTGCGCCACGATTGGAGAGAGCAGAAGGATCAGTACTGCAAATTATAAAGAAAAAGAAAGAAAGAAAATAACACAGAGCTGAAAATTTGATTGTGTCATTTCTAAATAATGCCTCAAACTCACCCATAACACTGAAGTACACTATGAAAAATACTAGATCTATAACAAACAGATGAATACTCTTCACATTATGCTTAATGATGTTGTACATGGTTTGCCGTTGATAAACTCTACATTTCAACCCATCAGATTCCGTGGTTCGTTCAGCAGACACATTCCTCACAGAGCCTGCAGAATAAGTGACACATGATTAATGAACTAGTTTGCTCCTCAAAATAATCCACTGCTTCATACAATACTAGTACAAACTGGTGCAATGTCGCAAACTTGATATTCAATGATCATTACAATCCATACCACAAAGTCTACTAATTTCAGAAGAAATTGAAAATACCTGTCTTTGACACTTGTTTTGCAGTGTCACGTTCTATATGCAATTCACCAGCACGTTTGATGACGTCATCCGCAAAAGGAAGAGGTGCATCAATATCTAACAGTAGTTTATGTCTTTCTAAACTATAAATAATTGCATCGGATTGGTCAGCTTGGGTGTTGAAAACGGCAAAGTCTTCATTTTCCAGCAATGTCTTAGTTTTCATTAGCTCTTCTATTGTTGACGGAAGCTCGCTCAAAGTTTTACTAATTTCTTTGTTTTTGTTCACAATGCACTCTGATTCAATATCCAGTTCTTTCTCACATTCTGCTTTCCAGTCATCTAGTTGTAATCTGATTTCGTCATACTTTCTCTGAAGCTTTCTCATGGCATTGTTTTTCCAACGAACCCGCTTTTCGTCCAAAGAACTTTGTTTCGTTATGATTTCGTTTCTAATTTCATGAATTCGCAACAGCTTTTGTTTCAATTGACTATTCATGGTCAGCATAGCATCATAAATGCTTACAGTTTTACAAGGTAAACTGATATGACTGTGTGCAATACAGATAGAGCAGAGGGGCTGTTTGCATGGCAAGCAAGCCCACTTCACCATTTCACTGTGGTGGTAGGAGCAGGAGGTGCCTTCAGTCACACCCTCTTCGCTTTCCTGCACCATCTCGAGCATGTCCCTAGATTAACATATTACCTCTAATTTGTCATGAAGGAATAGCATGCAATGAAAACTTTGCTCACAAGTATTTGTTTTAATCAATTAGACATTTATTGAAGCTCACATTCAACTATTGATATTTGTGTATCAATATTCACCTGACAGCGTGGTTTGTAGGCAGACCATGGGCTCCATTTGGTGGTACACTCACTTGAAATCTACACAATGGACACAGCACCTCGTCCTTAAACTCTACATAGCCTTGGAGACACTCCAGACAGAAGTTATGGAGGCAAGGAAGAGCCTTTGGGAGACGGAGATCGTCGTCAAATAGCTCCAGACACATGGAACACGTGAGGTTGTGTCGCAGACGACTTTTGCGCTGCTCACTGGACATTGTCACACTTCTGGAATATTCAATGAATTCGCATTGATACAAACTGATTGAACAAAAGGGGTTTATCAGTAAATTCTAATTGAAGAGACTTCAAGCAAATGAGAATTATTGTTCTTGGGTGTCATCAAATGTCGATTCAAAATGAGTGAATTGCCGCATGGACCAATGCAACATCACTTGTTTGATTTTTGGTGGAACTAAACAGCCTAGTCCGGAGGCCTGAAGATGGCCAAAGTGAAACATATGTTTTGTATAAGAAATAACAACCCTCATCTAATAAGTGAGCTGTTATAGAGAAGGTTAAAATGATGTTGCAAGCACGTCACTAAATGTATATGATATTGACTAAATATTTTTCATAATTACAGACACTTGCATGTAATAATCGTATATTTAATGGTATAAGCGTACATGGGTATATTTGATATAGTACCTGAAAGTTGCAATTTTTTATCAGTCCACTGATACTATGAACAATATCATAGGTTTAACGGAGTTGTTGTACCGGAGGCTTCTATACTTTTACAAAAACATATTCTAGACTTAGCTCAAAGACAAATAGCAACAATTTGATACAGGTAAAATGTACTTACCAGGCAACTTGAAACCTTCATATCATGAGAAAGTTGACATCAGCAGTAGACGCATGCATACTGCAGCAGTCTTATCAGATGTCATATTTGTCGCTATGGATAAATTGATTCGAATGCTTTGGCTGCTAAGTTTAGTGCACGTCTTTCTACCTGTTCTGCTGTAGAACAGAAAAAACCTCAAAAACAAGGAACAACACACACACACACACACACACACACACACACACACACACACACACACACACACACACACACACACACACACACACACACACACACACACACACACACACACACACACACACACACACACACACACACACACACACACACACACACACACACACACACACACACACACACACACACACACACACACACACACACACACACACACACACACACACACACACACACACACACACACACACACACACACACACACAACACAAACACACACACAACACTAAAAAATAATAACTAGATCAAAAGTGTTCAAAAGAACACTGCGTCACTAAAACGATTGACGTTGAGTTTTGGGCAATTAAGATATATACTGACATGTTGTACATTTTACATTCTATCATTCCGTCAAAAAATCACCGGCAATAACCAAGCTGATTGGTCAAGGCAGCGTTCTCAATTATGCCGATTGAGCAACGTGACCACTACTACGGCACTAGTCTAAAACTCGTCACATTATCAATACAGAGCTGACGTCGCAAGGCGTGTCCGTGTAGAAAAGAGCAAAAGTTTAGACTAGTGCCAATGAGAACGTTATAATATGATTTATTTTAAAATAAAAACGAATCAGACACTCGTTTAGTGTGGATTTTAGTCATGATAGAATGGTATTTGACCACTCGATTGTCGTGTCAATGGGAAAATTGAGCATGCTGACGTCTGATTTACCCTCAATTCGTTCGGGTGAATCAGACGTCAGCATGCTCAATTTTCCCATTGACACTCCAATCTCGTGGTCAATTCCTACAATTAAGAAATGAATTTGAGGGGAAAACATCAGAATGAATGACAATCAATATATCCAGGGAAAAGATATTTGTGTTGCCATACAATAGTACTATTTGAATAACCGATACTAATCAATATCAGTTTCAAACCCAATGGTTGAAATATTGTTTTTTCTTGCTGGCTTCTAGCAACAAGAGTTTAATTGGCAGATTGCCCAAAATCGAATCACTTCAGTGTCGCCTCATACCTCATAGTTGTATAAAGTTTGAACAAAATCGGTTCATCGGTACGCCCGCTAGCTTGTCCGGAGACATACATACAAACATACAAGCATACATACATAGTTACAAACAAGCAAAACACAATGCTTGCTTCAGCAGCTGAGCTGAAGCGACGCAATGACTGTTTTATGCGTTGATATCACAATGATAATGTCCTCTTCGTGTTTGATTTTTATCAAGATTCAAATGTTGGCTTACCAATGTGCGCCCGCCCCCCTAAAATTGCAAGTTAGCACGGATTAGGCAAAATGATTTGCATATGGCGCCCCATTCTGGATTGCGATTCGCTAAAATGTCCACATGTGAAAAATGTCTGACTGAACACTATTGCATAGGCAGATCCAGGTTTTTGGAAGGGGGGGGCACGTAAGGAAAAGGGGGAGGGGGCGCACTTATGGGATTTCATGAAAAACCCTATGAAAATAAAGTATTTTGGTGGGAAAAGGGGGGGGGGGAGCCCCCTGCACCCCTGGATCTGCCTATGCTATTGTAACCCAAACATTGGATGCATGGGGCCGATGATTAGATATCCAGGGGCCTGTTCCTCTCACCTAAGGGTGCTACGATTTGTCATGGCCCAGGGGACAGGGGTTATGAAAAATTGAAACCATTATGGTATGGCTTACCTCCCACCCCGCCTGGACTTGTTGGAAAATGTTAGGACTGGCTAAAATTACTACTATAGCAAATATTTCTTTCACACAATTAGAAAGAGGCTTGGTTGATGAAAAAGTTGTAGTTTTTTTTTATATTATTTGAACTTACTTTCTGATATATATGTTACGTGAGCTATGATATATCTACTAATTGGAATCACATTGCCACGTTTGCTTTATGTCCTAAATACATTTGTAAAATTATGGACATACATATTCAAATGTATTTTTCATAGGCAGATCCAGGTTTTTCGGAAAAGGGGGGGGGGCGTACTTAAAGAAAAGAGGGGGCGCACTTACGGGATTTCATGAAAAACCCTATGAAAATGAAATGAAGGGGTGATATGCCTAACAACGGCACAGTTATTAAGATGTCGTTGCGGTATGAATGAATGTAGGGTAATAAAAACCAAGTTAAGATGATTAAAAGAATAATGAGAAAAACCCCAATTACATTGATTGGTTGACATTCTAGTAAGATATACCGATATAGTACGTATAGGAACACCCAAGCCGTCACCACACAATAAAACAAAGCAATAGCAATCACAATTACAAAAAAAAAAAAAACAAAAAAAAACAACAAACAAACAAACAAACAAATAAAAACCAAACATACACAACAATAGCAAACCAAACAGAAGTCAAAGTATTCCCAACCCCCAAACAACTATAACAGATAATAAATCATAACAAACTATCTACTAATACATAAAACAAGATTGAAATGAAACAATGCAACAACACAACAATCCTTTTAATAATCCACCGCTGCCGTCACCCCACCAAAGAGTGAGTCTAGAGCTCAATATGGACTGAGCTGAGTTGACAACATGTGCCCATTTGAGGCATGAGCGTGCGTGAGGAGTGAGTGTGTGTCGTCCGCTGTCGTGGATATACTCAATAGCCGTGGATGGAGGCAAAGAGTGAGCAGTAGTAGGATTTATGTATCACCAGTGAGTATATCTTTGCTCATATGCCCTAAACACCACATGGTTTCATACAGTATACTGATGGCATTTATCTTTCAAATGGAAGTGTCGTTTGGGTGATTTGGGATGATTTATATCAATTGATTTGCGTTTTTTTGAAGGTGTGTTTGATTTGGTATATGTATTTTCTGTGTAATTAAGCATCATTTGGGGGTACTAATATGCACGGCAATTTATTTTAATGGTATTGGAAGCCAGATTATTTGATGGGGATGAATGTATGTTTGACAATGACTTTCTACGTTGCCCGGCTATGCGAAAATTAGTTACCCTAACCCCTTCCCCAGCAATCCTGTAAAAGCTACTCAAAGATAGATAAAATCATTTAAAACATCAATTGATGCGACTGGAAATAATCAATTGCATGTGGACCCATATGTGAGAATGCATATGAGGCAATGCCAAATGTCCATGGTTCCTGGGTATTTGTACAGATGATGGAATATGCATATAAAGGGTATGTTGGTGAGGAGGTACTCATAATCCTCTGGATCTGCCCCTTTTGTTGAATGAAGTAATCTGATCACATTTATATATAGGCGTATAGAGTAATTCCCATGAGATGGCGGCTTATGGCTATATATGTAATGTATACAACACGTGCTGACAATACAATTTGTATCATCCAACCAAAGAAAGGTCGTCCAGCGTAAAAATGGACCATTTCCCATTCAATATGAACAGAAGTGGGCAATCCCACAAACATGAACTGTAATATAGTCCCCATTTGTATGCATTGCTAAACCTGAGGGTGTACATAAATGTAGGGACGAGAATGATGTTTGGTATATATTTGTCCATATGAAAAATGATGATACAATGCGTAGGTATTATATAGAGTAATGAGCATGTATATACTGAGTAATTAGGCTAATTGTAACGCACACACTCAATATATGTAGTGAATACTTCTTCTTTTCTTTTTGCAAAATACGATATGACTTTGTTGAGTTATGAAATTATGTGATGGTATTTGAAGCGAAGTAAGAAATCGCACAATACTCTACTGCCATTGAAGAAATATATGAAAATAGACTTTACAGAATTGATTGATGCTTTTATGCTTTCTAAGCCTGTTGTTTAAGCCAAGATAACACCCGGTTAACAAATAATCTGAAGTTATATTTAGACAATAGTTACAATATTGCGTTTGGTAAAGTCACAAGATATTGATGTTGGAAAAGGTCACCTGACAACTGAAAGCATTCCTGCAAGTTTTAGGTTAAAATACTTACACCTTCAAAGTTTAAAGGATAGTTACTGTATAAGGATACACTTACACAGTTTATGCTTGCTATTATATTGTAAAAACAAGATGAAAGAGCCTCCTAAAATCAGGATTTATCATCAATACCATAGAATCTGATAAATACTCAGACTACTTCACCATAAAGTAAGAGTTAGAAATCTACTGCTGTACAGACAACGAGAGGCAAGTCTAGAAATGTACAAGGATTCTCTTTATCTATATAGAATCTGTCTGTCTCAAAAGCTTGTGCTATCGTTTCAGTGTATAGAATCTTCTTTATCTGCGTAGAATCTGGCTGTCTCCAAAGTGTATTCCAGGACTTTGCCTTCCAATACAATTTGTCAAGGAAATGGGATTTTTTCAATCTTGTTACGTTTTGTGGCAGCTTTCTGGGGGAACATATGAATTAGATGTAATATGATTTTCCCAAAGCTGGTAGGTTAAAATCTAAAATTCTATGTTCTGCTTCACGTTCATACGTGGTTTCTCTTTCACTGAAAACAACAACACATCATCAGGAAACCTTTAAATTCATTTTCAAGCTTCTCTCTCTCATATACATCCTTTTAGCAAGCATATTTCTACCACGATATATCGTGGTAGAAATGTGCTTGCTAAAACGATGTGTGAGAGAGAAGCTTGAAAATGTATCCGCAAGCTTTAGGAAGTACATATGTATGATCTTAAATTAATATTTTGAGCTGACTACAGAGGGCACACATGGGAAAATTAACACCGTTGGAGGTCCCAAGTATGAAACTTGACTTTGAATCATTACTTGAGTTTAAGTGCAATGGGAGATACAATTCTGGTAGATATACCTACTACTCCTCGAGCCTACTCTCATATTAAATATAGTGTGTGATGTCTTCCCCAGATACAGTTATCCTGTGATGCATTATTACAATGCTACCATACCTTTTCCTCACACAATTCTACAGAATGTTAGTTTTGAAAAGTCTATCCATAGTATTAGGACATGCTGAAAGATAACTTGAAGTTGAAATAAATTGCACATAGGTTTCAACTCCCACACCCCCGCAAAGCAATGCGCATATGTTAGGCAATTTAGGAACTGCCCGGGCTAATGTAATAACAGTGACGGCAATGGGGGAGGCAGCTATATATGTTGATGGAGAGACAGGATTGTTACTTGAGCTGAGGATTGGCTGAACAGGGCATCGTATACCCTAATATTAGGCACTTGGAGAGTTTAAAAATACGTTGGGTGTGGTCTAGTTTTTCATTTAGAAAAATTGGAGCTCTCCAGTTGGTTTACACCCTGGGTCGTCTCATTTTCATTAATGGCAATATCATGAATATGGTCCGTCACATAGTATAGGTGGGCATAATATATCTTATGCATTATATTACATAAACCATTTTGTATACAGTTTTTTTGGGTGTTATTAATGGTATTGTCACATGCTTAGAATCAGACACCATTTATTTTGGCAGATAATAAGTTTGATAATGAAGACATATCTTTCATTACATTGCGACTTCCTGTAGTTAGTTGTTGCTATCATACGATTGTTAGGTAGCACATAGCATGATACACATTCAGTACTCTCATATCCTGCATAGCCTAAAATCAGCCGTAAAATGTGTGGAAATTCACATGACTGTCCAGATGGGATTCAATGAAACGGTATACAGTAGATTTATTTTCTCATAACCAATCATGCTTAATGTTTATAACAAGTAGCCTACCATAGGGTTTCTAGTTTTGTGACACACATTGTTGTATTGCACTTTTGATACCAATATATACTTTATATTCTGGTTTATTGTGCAGTGCATTATTCAAGATCAAAAGTTATTCCACCTTTACGCAATGAGACAGAACCTATTTAAAGAACCACCATTTTGTTTAAAAATAAATGGATAAACTCGCATACAAAAGACACATGGATGATGCATGGTTGGGGACTGAAGGTCAGGCAAAATGTGCTGTAAATGATGAGCTATGCTTTTTTAGGTTTGAAAATGTCCAATGTTCTCATATTCATCACTAAACCCCTCCTTTATTTGTACAATAATAGAAAATCCAAATTGAAATGATTCAAAGTATTCACTGCGATGCCTTCTTGCAGGTTTACAATATTGAATACAGAATTGATTGCGGATATCTCTAGATGTTAAAACAATTCATTATGCAAATGCTGTCACCAATCTATTCATATTAATGTAAGCATCAACTCACATGCTAAATAATATTAGGTTTACAAATATATCGGACACCATGAAAATCTTATCTGCATGACCATTGCATGAATGAGACCACTATAAACATTGGTTGCTGGCATATTACATTGTATCACCACTATACATCACTTACGTCTGCGTTAATGCGACATACACACATATGAGGGGTATTAGGTACGACAGGGTGGCATACATTGCAATGTATAACTTACTTGTACGTATACACAGTATTCTTGAAATTGTAAGAATGTGGAACACAAAAACCCTTTCAAGGTTACATATAAATGTAGAAACGCACGTGGCAGCAACCGGTTCCTGTGGTCATTTGTTCTTTTTGTCATTAATCGACTAGGCCTGGTCCTTCTGGGTGTCGGTGTGCTTGCGTTATGGGGGCATAGACTATGAGACATCCTGGATCTGCCACTGTATTTCATTCACAACATGCGTGTTACAGATTAAAATGCCCGTTCATCAAAAATGTACGATAATGGCAGACGATATGTTCATACAGTGACAGAATATGGTAATGTATGCCAATGCGCTATGCATATGATTAATGAGTGTAATTCACTTAAGTACCACTAACTCTCCAACGTGCAAGTGCATATTAACCCCTTGAGATCCATGCACTTCAATGCACTGTAAAATCGGGCATTCTTGAAATGTGGTGCTGAAGTAGCTCAAACCAAAACCTGCCAAAACTACCTTCCACAAAACAGACTTCATCGTAGTCATGTGTCCACATTTTAAGAGCAATTACATTGAGTCTCCACTGATTAAACGTGTATAAGAGTTCGTGACGTGTACGCTCACTCATGCATGAAATTAGGGATTAGGATTTAGATTTAGAGGGATTTGAGGCTCACCAGGATCTATGTGACACACGGACTTACTTTAGATTCAATGGCTAGCAGTTCTGCTTTAAATCTTGTCCACCCACCCGCATTCCACTAGTCGTAATCACACCAAGATAAGATTAAAGCTTGTCAAATTTTCGTTGTCGTGGCATTCGTTGGACCTTGTCTTGACGTAATCCTGTTCTAGTCTTGTTAGTCGGGAGCTAGTCGTGTCCTTATCATGCCTAAAAGTCGTCATGGATCAACGACATGCATCACGATAAAACAAGTATAATACCAAGCTCAAGAGTTTTATTTTTTATGCACAATAATATCTACCCATATGAAATTCTACCAAATTTGGTAAATTTTCACCAACGTACCTGACAATAACACAATTGTATTATGAGTAATACGGAACTTGAAAATCTAAGAAGTTGAATAACATGGTGGCAACACTAAAACTGGTCTCTCCTGCAGCCTTAGAATTAAATATAGTGGGTATTGACTTTTTATCACACTTCATTAACTCTTTGAACGACAGACATGCACAATTATCCTGCCTCACTGCACTTTTCTAATAAGGAAGGTGATTTTTGTAGTGTTTGCCATGTGATCATGGCTGGTTGTGTAGTAGCATGTCTGGGTAATGTCATTTTGTCTACACAAGTCCAACTTTTAGCGTGCTTATATTCATATAATGTGATTGATTTCTTTTATATAAATATTAACTACTGTAATTTGGGCGTTGATGTTGATGTTGTTTAAATGCATAATATGTATATATTTCCATTCAGAGTGTTGAGTCATATAATTGTTTACATTATTGTAGTTGGGGTATTTGTATTTTACAGCCCGGCTACAATACTGCATCTAACTACAACACTACAATACTAAAGTTTATAAAAGATAAAAATCATTTTTTCAGCTTTAAATGTTTATTACATAGACAATGAAAAATTACGTGTTTGAAATGAATGCTCCCCAGGGAGTTGAGAAAGATATATAGTGTGACAAGGGTGTTAATGACCTGGTGTAGACCAAGTAGTAGTGTTGTCGTATTGGCTGATGCGACGAAATATTTTGTATACCTCATGGATCCACGTTTAAGTATATGTACACAAACTATAACTATCAACAGACAAAAGCAAACCTTATTACCATAGCATATCAAATGTTCAAAACCTCGTATGCGTGGGTAGTACGTGGTATTCCTGAAACTTGAGTGTCAAATAGAAATCAAGCAACAAATCTCTAATCCGGTGAAAGGGACTCTTTGTTATGCTATTGTGATTTTATTATCTTTATTTGTATACGTGGGCTGCTTTTGCTGGTATAAAATCCCAGCTATGACTGATATATCGTAATGGTATTTTCCACCCGTAGTAGACCAATTTGAATTTAATGAAACCTCATAAGGCTCAATTATGAGTATAAGGCCTATTGCAGTGTTTTTGATAACATTTATACACCTATTTCATTTTTATTATTTCTAGAACCAGAAGGAATGTAACACTTGATATGCAAAATGTTTGCAGCATGAAATACCATTTCTTTCTTACAGTAAAAGACACGAGTGATAAGCCGTGTGATAGAGAACAAAAGGAATTGCATAGGCAGAAACCTGTAAAATAATCATTAATTGTTGCATGGCTTAACATACTAAAGCCATCTAAAACTACACAAGGCACTAAGTCCCAAACGCCTCTAACCAGTCGTTAGTCGGCCCCTATCTCCACCATATTGGTAGACTGGATGTTGTGAAGCGGTATTCAGACTATGTGGATCTGCTGTTGACTTTGTCATCCAGACATGTCAATATTGACGCCAAAGTCAATAGGCTGATAATATACAAAATCACGTGGCCAATACAGGGCGACCGCATATTTTCGCAACTTTCTATTCGCGGTCAACTACAGGTCAGCCACAAATTATCACCAGTTTATATTCTGATACATCGTATTCAGTTTGTTGGAATTGTGAACTAGTGGTTACGTGTATACGATTGATGAGTCGTAATGCCTTTATTAATGACTAGAAGGTCATAAAAGGTTCTTGACTGGCTGGGTGTTGAGCCATGTTCTTCAAATATTAATGCCGTGTAACTAATGGGTACATGCCAATGAAATAGATACTGCGAACTTATGTAACTAACACAGTAATTTCCAGGAACAAGACATGCATACTCCCTATGGATTTGAGAAAGAAAGAAATGGACAAAAGAGATTCAAATTTTAGAACACAGATTAGACCACATAGAATTAAGTCATAAGCAATCATTTCTAACTCTTAACTGTTCCAACAGGTATTCCCATGAACGCTCACCCAGAAAAACGGCTATTAATCAGTGTTGCACTGTGAAATCCGGGGCAGGCACTGTCTCACATTCCTGGATCTGGGTGTTTTGATCCATGTTTTGATGGTTGAACGGTTGAAACAATCACTAGAGAAGGGATGCCTATGTATGTGTCATGGGTATAGGATCGAGTTATTAGGGTGGGAAATATGCACTGCAAAGTGGTTATACTGACTTAGTGATAATATTGGTACACGCACTAATCAGTTTTATGTGCTATGACGTCACCAAATGTCATCACGAGTGCATGCAAGTGGATTAGATAGGTCCTGGATTATCTGGATTTGTCTGGGAGGATTCTTCAATCGGTCGTTGTACTAACAAAGGGGGCAAAATCTATGCTCCCGTGAAAATTTTAGAGTTACGTTTTCACCAAAATCACTATATATATAAAAAATCAAATATATTGCACGAACAGGATTCAATGTTGAAATAGAATTACCCTTACACGTTCTGATCATTTCAAATGTGAAAGTGATATTGACGTATAAAGGATATGGAGTAATACACTAGGATAGAACTGCCTGTTATCTGTTTCTGAGAGACGACAATCACTATTATAAGTGAGTACATGTATGTATATAGTTTGATTGAAATAAAATATGTAAGATTGATAATTGATGAAGAATATAGAAGTAACAAATCACATACATACATACAGGTCAGGAGAGAGTGAAATGAGACTTGGCAGGCCATTTGAAAACCCTGGCCTGGCATATCAAAGACAGCAAATATCAAATTCACTAGGGTAAACGTAAATGTGGGGGTTTATAGGCGCACTCATACAATCACTCATTCACTCTTTCACTTATTATCTTGAATAGATTAATATGGTGAAATAATATATCTTTTCAAACACATGCAGCTATCTCGTCAGGAAAAATACAAGGGCGTTTGCAGGCAGAATTGGGCCAATGTTTCTTACGTCTAGCAATCTAAACCAAGGAAAACTAAGGAAACTGAATCACACTTTGCCTCTGATTAGGCTATTGTAAATGCATTCAATACACAGCTCTGATGCTCTAAGTCCAGTAGTCAAATGTAACAATTGAGACAAACCTCTTTTTTGCATGTGCATATTTGTAGTGAATCTAGTTGTTATCGTTGGCACCAATCTGAATAAACTTTAACCTTTTAGATGAGGTAAGCATTTTGTGATTTCCTACCCATGACCTTATATGACGTTTAGTCATTGATGACGAAGAAGAGTCAAGCAAGTCTCCACTAGTATTGCAATTATCACAAGAACCCATCTCCACTGTATCAATGGATCATACGTTAGTATTCAATAGATCATAAACCAATGCTACAGTGGAGTGTAATTGTTAACAGAGACAATCACATAGAACAATGAAATTCTCATAATTTCTCACCTACAAAACAGGTTGGCGTTGATAAGGGAGACAATAAATGGATGTGTTGACACTAGGCGATATAATGTCGTGTGCGGCACAGCTAGCCAGACATTTTGGCGCCAGCATTGCGGATCAGGTGTCAAGACAGTCTCTGACACTTTTTACAATCTAATTTGCATATATTTTCTAGAAATGTGTTAATTTTTTGAAAGAAAGAGGAAGTCTTCTCTGTTTGTATTCATGTATATTTCGTCTGTAGAATGGTTGTAGTGGCGCTTTTGAATAACGTATTAATGATGAGAAATGTGTTGGTAAGACGTTTCAATGATAGGGCAATAAAATTGATGGGAGTGTTGGATAGTATAAAGAATGGTGCTCTAAAGCATAGGTTATGTTTGAGAAAAATCTAGAACTTTTAAATTGCGAGCAAACTTGTGTGGCATTTCGTATTAAACTAGGAAACACTGACATACACTTCATGTATACATATACATACAAACTGCATATAGGTACATAATTATAAACTTTATACACACACTATATTTTGCAATTGTGTCCTAGTATACAGTATCAGCACCATATCAAGTAGGTAGTTAAGTACGTGCGCCTTCGTAAGCAAAGATAAGTGTTCTTATTTATAAATCTACATGTATGCATTGCATACTTGTGGAAATGACGGTCAGCCTGGACTTGCATGTATCTTTGGTATCTCTGGTAAACATTATAATAGACCGTCCCAATGAGATTTCAAAATATCAGACTTTACTATACAATGTGTTAATGCCATATGATTGATTACATTCTATCTGTGCATGCAGAGACATCATGTTTCTATACGGGAGGTTGACTGTATGCAGATCATTAACGCATTATCACCCAGTTGCAATGATTCATATCCTATACATGGACCATGGTGTACTAGAGTAGGTTTTATAGCACGTGTTAATTATATTTAATGTGCATATTCAAGGAAATCAGTTCAAAGGTCGTAAATTGAAAATTGTATTATATAACTATATATGTATCTATGATTGGACAGGAAGTGACCTAAGTATTACACCATCAGCCCTTTGATTACATACCATGAGAGGACCATGTAAGTAAATATGCCCCAAATGAGTTAATCAAATCACGATGGATTCGTAGAAGAAGGGCATAAACACTTTTAATAGTACTGCACATATTAAAGATGTACATTACATCGTATATGAAAAACTTTATGACAAAAATCTGCAGCCAAATCCATAACCATACCACCAACAATCTTTCATCAAAGTGTCACAATGGTAATGGATCTAGCAGTGTTTCATCAGTGCTGATATAGGTCTGGAACAAGAAAGAATATATTGCATCATGGACTATCAATCATTAACTCCCTATATAGATAGAAAACATTGTTTACATTAAACCAGGATGTTGTATATTCTTCATGATGGAAACTGTACAAATTAGTATAAGAATTTGGGCGGATGCCAATGTCATGTAAGAGGTTATACTGTATGGGCATTGTGAGCACACCGTGAAAGAGTATTGAATGGCTTAGCCATATCTAATTATGAAGACAATATTACTCAATTATTACACATATTCTGGTATAAGGCATGGGCCCACATGAAGGACAAACCTCTGTACCAATATCAATGTTCATTTCGGAATCTCATCTGCACATGATGCTGTTCGTTTCTAACAGTCATTTAAATTTGTATAAATATAATATAAATTTTGTGCAACCGAGTGTTATGATGATACACACACAGAGTATAATATGGAATTTGATAGTAAAATATGCATTGTCTGTAACATGTCATAGTGATCCAGATGCAAAGTCATATGTCACAACCACTGTTCTCTCGCGTGACAATTTTCATGTATTCTGAACAAATCTCTGCTATGAATACGGAAAGCTGCCTTGAATCAAGTAAACTCATTTGTAGCTCAATGATTGAATTAGAATAATTCAATTTCAACCAATGATGTTGGATAGCTAATTACCATACCATATGGCAAGCATTCATATAAATGCGTTCACTCCAGACCATTATAAAATACAACTTGTACAAAGCGTACACATCCCAGACGTAGTAATACTCTGGCATTATGTATTGGTAAATGTCTGCTCCAAATGGCTCATAGTCTGGAGTTCCCCTACTCATTCCTGTAATGAAACATTAAAATAGCAGAAGCACCAAATCACAAATCCATCACTGCAGCAATGTCCCGCCGAAAATTAATCCACAGCTTCATCAATTATTTGCTGAGAAGTAGCAAGAGGTAATCTCCTAGTCCCACTCAACTTCAGTGTCTGCGGTTTTAGTATTGGAACTATGTACAAAATATGGTATGATGCAGGTATTTACTTATGTTTGGACAAGTCTATATCAATATATTTGCCTACTCACGAAGACCTTCTTAGGTCCTGCAGAAGTCTGTCCGTAGTGGCAAAATTAGAATCTGGTGTATATACATGTAGGGCTTTCAAATCTTCAGTTATAGGCAGATCCAGCGGGGAGGAGGGCAAGGAGCGTGCACCCCCATTTCCCACCAAAATATTTCATTTTGGTAGGACTTTTTACACGTCCGCCATCGATCGAGCATACAAAACCCATGAAATGCCTTAACTGTGCACCCCCCCTTTCCACAAACCTGGATCTGCCATTGGTCAGTATCAAAGAAGCCCGATATAATGTGCAAATAGATACAATGAAGATCCTTAGATTTACTATGTTCGGGTTGTTATCATGTAGACATGGTAGTGGTTCTGCAATATATGAAAACCACAGATCCACTCGTAGACCTATCCAAAGCAGAATTCTAAAATGTGCCCGAATACCCGCTTCACCATTTACTTGGGCCTTGAGTGATGCGTTTCTGGGGCAATTTTCCCCGAGGCTGCCTAATCAGTGGATGGGAGAAAAACAATTCATTTTGTCACAAATTATGGCAGAAAATGTTCGGTTACAGTAAGTGGGTGATATTTCTTAACCGCGTATTTATGTAAAACGAATGCACGAGACACTGATACTCGACAGGTGGAGAATTGACACACGTAGACTCAATTTGTCTTTGGATGGCTCGCTACATACATACTGGCAAAAAACCTTGTCCCCGAGTAGATATGTTGCATTTATTAGCAAGACAGTCATTTATGAACAGTTTAGTTTTTGTAGAGAAGTGTGTCTGACATGCATAAATTTGAGGACAATGTTCCATCTGCAAAATAAGTTATGCAAGATTTTAGAGCCTCCGTAGCAGCAACGTGCTTAGTATCTGCAGTTTATGTAATCACTTTGTTCTTTACATCATGCTCAACTGAGTCGGAGCTTGGATTCAAACTCCAGACCTTTTGACCATAAGTTGAAGAACGTATTATCCAACAACGGCTCCAGCAGAGTCTCATTGCATGAATCCAGCATCTTCTACACAATACCGCATTCAAAATATAACCCCCTGCTTATAAAACCATCCATCCGGCATCAAGGATTCAAACTGAAGACCTTCTAGTCATGCTCAGGGAGAGCTAGTGACCCCTCAGCTGTGCGCTCTTATTCTGCATGACATCCGGTTAGAGACTCACTTCTCTATTCGGGCCACGCGACTGAGTAATTGAGCGTTTGGCTGAGTTCCTGCGGTACTTTCTAATCAGCGCCCACTATGAGAGGCTGTATTGGGTTCGGTGACTGGCAACTACTTGATGAATGTGTGTGAGGAGGGGTTCTACAGGGGAAGATGGAGGAGACATGCCCCACCGCACTTTCACTACAGGGGTAATGAATGAGGAAAAGTAAGACATCTTTCAGGATGCAGTCAATGAATTTGATCAACTATTGGAGAGCATTGAATTGCTCGATGTATCAGGTCGTTTTGATTTTGTTTTGATCGCAAGAGAGCTTCAGTTCGTCATGGGTTGTGGGTCCATTAGACTTTTCTTTGACGTGAGTGGAACGGCAGGCTTCAAAAGTTTTCAGCCATTGTATGATTATTCATTGTCAATTACAATATTATCTGTATATGTGATGCATGCACACATGATGGTTATGCTGAATTACGATGCATAGTTATAAGATAATTAGCTCCAGACAATCTTCAATAGGCTTACTACAACAATTGCTCTAAAACTTAAACTAAATAGTTGAATTACTGTCTTGCCCGTAACAACATTTGCTAGAAGAGTGCCCAACTTTCACAGTCCATCTCTGCAATACTTGCCAATACCTTGTAATTTCTCATTTGTATAATGCTATTGAGCTGCAAAACATATCTTATATGAACAGCAAATTCATTCACTAGACTGGCACCGGATTTATGTAAACCAGTTTATGAGAATGATGGAAAGCATCATAGTCGTATGAATATCATATGATCCTATGAATATTTGATATCTGTTGGGGGAGAAGAAGTGAAAAATGAGTGAGGGAAGCAAAAGATTCTACACTATTCACAATTATTGATGAAGTGGTAGAATCCTTTTAGTTTTGGGACATTCGTGATGGATGGGTGACTGCGGTCTGTGCTTTTTCTCGCCACACAGATACAGCTCTGCGATGGATCACGTGTTTCCAAAGTTGAAGGTTTGTTTCAAATTCAAATGGGAGGTTGTTGTTTTCCCAAGGACCCTTACGCATTAGAACTGGGAGCATTCGAAGCTGGATATTTGGTGTTGTTTGCATGGCCATGCATGTGTACTTTGACAATGCACACTTGATAATGAACTATTAGTATTTTACTAAAGACTGTTTCATTAGCTTTATATTCATATGCATATACCATTATACAATGAAATAATTAGCATATACCATCAGTGGCAAATCCGGGTCTTTGGAAAGTGTGTGTGTGTGTGTGGGGGGCACTTAAGGAAAAAGAGGGGCGCACTTATGGGATTTCATGAAAAACACATAAAAATGAAGTATTTTTTGGCGGGAAAGGGGCGCCCCCTGCGTCTCCCTGGATCTGCCTATGTAACATTTGAAACAACCTATACTCTGACTCAGTCCAGAGCGTGTATTTTACACGTGTAATTTGGGCGTATATTGAGTAAGCTGGCAATATTATTGGTCAATAGGAAGCATAATGTACGCGGAGTTTAAAGAACAAACGCTCATTGTTCAAAGAATATTCTTATGAGGATGCTTTGAGTGAAACAGAATGCTGAATTCATTGTGAAATGCGGGAGAAAATGTTTGGCTCAGTGGTAATGTCAGGCGAGAAGCCTTGGGGCTTACTACTTGTGCGTTCTCTAATGTGATTAACATCTGAGGGTATTTGTGACTAATACTCTTGATGAAAGGTAATCAAATGCTTTATTCCCACTAATGTACAAATATACAGAGTTGTTTGGAAGAGGAGTTACATGCATTTGATTGTTAAAAAGATGCAAAGTATAGGGTAACGTGAATACGAGATCCTGCTATTTGAACATTAATAGTGTATGGAATATGATGAAAGGTGAACGACTAAATTTTATAATGGTAGACTGGCTACAAATGTAAAAAGCTCACATTTTATATGTACAACCACACCTGTAGATAAATTATGTATGAATATCATTGCGAAAAATCTCTTGGGGTGCGTTGTAAGTGAAGGAGAATATACGTGTAAAAATGTAGTTCTGTGAAGGATGAGGGTTGCAGTTAATTTTGAAAATTGCCTCTCATAGATAAGGGAACTTTCCTCTCAACTATGATCCCAGTGACCCCCCCCCCGCCCCCGGCCTAGTTCTGAATGATCGGCAGCCTACATTCAAAAGCGAAAGATTTGTATCGTTCCATGCACCATGCAGTTTCTCCGTTACAACGGGTTTCCACGTGGTTCTATTGATCATTCTCCATCCTCCATTGCTACACACAATTTGCGCGATTTGAGGTGGCTGCAAATTGTGTGGTGCTGGAGAAAAATCTTTCCCCTCCTATGATTTGAAGCAAATTACTTGTGCTCTATAATTTGGCCAGGTCCATTGATGTCCTATTTTCTTTGGCCTGCGAGAATTGATTATTGTATTGTATTGTATTGTATTGTATTGAATCATAACATATCATATCTCACCGTATCATATCATATTGCATTTACTCTATCATATCATTTCTGGAGAGAACTTCTTAAAAGCTTTAAGAGAAAACTATAAATTTTGACTTTGATCATTATCTTGCTAAGCCATAAGTGGCCCAGAAAGCATATCAAAGCAGTATATAGTGCAGCTGGGTTCAGTGAAGTCTAATTTAAAGAGAGACAAGAAATTGTTTGAGTAATATGAAAATTTAAGTGGTCAGAGTAGATGACAATTATGTATAGTATCATGGTGTAGTGTCAGTATGACCGATTTTTCTCCTATTTTCCCATGCATTATACATAAATGAATTCACAGTCATGGGTTGCATGTGTATGTTTTTTAATATAAATGGAAATGTAGGGCATAATTCAATGATGTTATATGGCAATCGAAACATGAATATACAATTAGTTAGTTTATTAAACTACATCCCCAGAATCTCCAAACTCCTAATTCGAACATGCCATCGCACACATAAATCCTGTATTTTCCTGTCTATTTATTCACAAAGTCACTGCTAATGAACCTAGGTTCCAATCCAGTTACACGTTGGCAGCAAAATTAGTCCAATCCCCGCAACGCGCCTTAATTCATGCGCAGCCTGAAGGGCTACATCGTCGTCAGAACACAAAACGAGCTTTGTGAAAGGAGATTTAAAATCACGCCAATGTGGCATTACACGTGGCATGGGGCAGTTACGTAGTGATTCTGGAATGCGTAGGCGAAGTAACATCAAATGATATCTACTGAATGATGATTGGTGAATGGTGTGGAAGACCAAAGTGAAGTTAGTACATGTATGATGCCTAAAATAACAGCTGGGGGAAAAGGAATGAAAGTAGCAATGAGGGCTCATTTTCCGATATTTAATAATAGTGTCCCATATATACATATATCAAACATACATAATACAATTGATAAATGATTGTAGACACTTACCATTAGTATGTGTCGCTTACACGGAAGCGTTACTCTACAAGCCCCAAATCAAGGTGAATAACAGCACCTTCTACACCTCTGGCAATATAACAATCCCACAAAACAACATCCATGCGCCCATAACAGTCATCTGGGTGCGACACTAATGGCAAAATTTTGCATTGAGTATGAGTATTTTTCTACTCAAAAACTTGCTCAATCTATATGTAAATGTGCGCAGTCTCTCTTTGTGGATAACATCTCTATTGGGGAAGTGGATCACACTCAATGAGCTTAATGGGAATAACAGTATAACCTTGTTTTTCTCAGACTTAAGAGTGTTATGCACACATAGCCAAATGTTATATAATGTATATGGTATTCGTGTGTTTATGATTTGAATCTAACCTGACAGAATGTTATGGATTTTGGTATACCAAACGAGAGGACTCTTTATAAATAATTCACTACAATAGGCAATTTGGATATTAAAGGGCTGTGTTTTTTCTAATGCCTAATGTGGTAGGAGAAATAGTGTATTTTAGTATTGCTTAATTCAGACTTTACCAGAGAATTGGTGTACCACAGAACTTTTAATATAATTTTGGTATGCCGAAGGAATAATTGTTGAAATACACACGCGTACATTTACATGTATTACAAAACACAAACTAATTATGCCCAAATTACTATGTAATGCCTATATATGTTTTTTGAAATAACTGAATCCTATTTTCAGCTGGGCCATTTCACAAGAATTTGATCATCGTATTGAAGTTTACAACTAAGGTCCAAGTAAGTAATCACAATAGCCACTTGTAATATGTGGATATTTCTCGGCGGTAATCAGGTTTTCGCCTATTTGGCTCACGTTTGAAACATACCTGGACTTTTGGCATTATTTGTTATGCACGATTCATTACTATTTCATCCCTGGTTCCCCACTGGATACCTGGTTAATGTTCATCCAGTGAGTTGTGGTCTCAGAGCTCAGATACATGTATATCCGACTGGGCTGGGATCAACGCATAACAATCATGGGACACTTGTCTTAAAAAAGAAAGGGTGGCAGTGGGTGAAGTTTGTGTTTCTATAATAACAACACCAAAACTTCACAACACACGAAAGTCCAGAAAGAATTCTTTTTTCACATAGTCCCTAAAATATATTTAATAATCTCACCCCACGATCCACACATCCCTACCAGATGACATTTACATGAGACGGACTTACAAGTGATATTTTACTGAGCCTCTGCTTACATAAAGCCATGTATACGTAAGAGTCTGACATCTGTTATCGTCAGGAACGTCAATAACCCAGCCTAAAATAGATGGCTGACATAGTTCCCGGATGTGCTCTTCAATATAAGGCCAAGGTGCATAGGTGATGGGTAGTGGCAGTTTCTTTGAACAATGAAAATCTATTGTAGTCATGCCATGCAGTTAGAAGCAAATTCACGCTAGTTGATAGGTAAGGCTTTTCAAAAGTAAAGTTTCTGGAGTCTTTAGAGTCGAAGTTTGTTTTGGTGTGAACGTAATTGTGACATTTACTCCATTTATAACACCACGTTTAGCATTCATGTACGTTGTTAGAAAGGTTAAGCCCATACCCACCTACTTATATTTGAAAAAAAAAAAAAATACACAGTATAAAGCCATGATTGTCGACCCAATTCTATCAGAGTGTGCCTCCTATGTAAAAATCCAATATTCCCTGTGAAAACAATACATTGAATTAATGGATCCCAGCATAAGCATCTTTCCTTCTTTATGGCATTTGCAATGGGAGATGTACGTCATTGCGAAACCCAACAAGACAACAAGCTCTCTGTGGGAGTGTGGCTTTTGAAATGTTGCCTTTATTTTGCCCCGCATACATTCCTGTGTACTTTCTTTTTTCTGCAGTAGGTTTATGGTGATTAAGTGTACATGTGTGCTGTAAAACCTCCAATTAAAACCACCTGTATGTTGAGACCACCTCTATAATAAGACCGCTTTTTACGGTTCCAAACCTTCATCAGCTACTAAAGTGAACATATGTATAGATAGGCCTACCGTAAATGCACCTCTCTATTGAGACCACCCAAAGATGGTCCTAATAGAGAGATTTTACTGTATTCTGTTGACAATTGTCTACTATTGTATTTGGAGTTCTTGGGTTGAAATTGCCATTCACTCATTAGCAACGTTATGGCGCTGGCTTGCAAAACCTAAGGCATTTGTTGTAGAAAGAATTATACATTTCAAGAATCTGGACTCATAGAGGATGGATAAACTGATTGCGCAAAGAAAGAGAGACTCTGTGATGTAACTATTGAACTAGGGTACTCACAAATTGAGTCGTTCCTCAATTGCACACACAAGACATTCTTCCCTGGTCCATATAGAGTTCAGTCTGGTTGTGATTGGTGGTTGCTATCACAACAGTGCACACCCGGCTTTTAGAAGATCTACTTATGGGTGCGAGGTTAGAACATCAAATGTCTACGGCATGTTGTAGTATGCAATTAACAATAGCAAATAAATATGAGACATAGATAGCATTAGCTATGCATTAGTGGTGTGTTCAAGTGAGCTATTAAGGAGCGCAGTTCGGATATACACCATTTAGCTGTTATCAACTCACCCAAAAATGCTTTTACTCGGTTTCACCTAGTAACAGCTGTTTTAACATGAAATACATGACCTATAAGTAGCGGGGTGTTCATGGGAGAACTCACATCACTTAATCACTTAGTGGTAGTAAAGCAATGGGACCTGCTTGTACCCACAGGTGAGAATTTTATGGTGATGTCGCAATTCCCAGACTCATTTGCGTTTAACATTTTCAGTCAACATGTGACACGTGTGTCGCCTTCTCAATTTAACCTTGAGGCAACGCTCGTTTTAGCTGTGACATTTTAAACTCAGAAAGCAACTTATGAAAATGTATGCTTGTAGAAGGGTACTGTAAACTAAAAATGTTTGCGCACAATTTATTTTGCGAATTTCGTGGGTAGGTGCAAAAACGAAAACTTAAATAGTCAGCAAACATTAATAACCTATGTAAAGTAGGTCCAGGATGGACCAAAATCGCAAAATGAAATAGTCACAAAATAATTTATAGATGAAAGTAGCAAACTTTAATAGCCTGAAAATATTCTAGTTTTACAGTATGTTTCACTTAAAGACAAACAGTGATTTTGATGTTTTTTTTCGGCCAATATGCATGAATCAACGCCCTTATTTGTTGAATATTGCCCTCGCAAGCTCGGGCAATATTCAACAAATTCGGGCATTGATTCATGCATATTTCCCTCAAAACCATGACATATTTCTTCAATAGACACTTTTCCCAGTCCAAATTATGTAAACGGTTCACACCAAGAATCTCCATGAAAAGACTCCATCAAATCCCCATGTCCATCAAAACCACCTTTTGAGGCCGGCCTTTCAAACCCTTGCAGTCTTCATAGAGAGTTTCTACTGTAAGCATGTATTTCTGAACGCATACTCTAGACATGTGACGTGAGGGAGTGACACATGATGCATGTATCCTGCCATCAGTGAACTCAGGAGAAGGGTAATCACTCAGCCATGACAGATAGACAGCGCATCATTGTAATCCACAAATAGGTACACAGACTGTTGTGTGTTTGATTGGGTACGTTCAGTGAAATCTTACGGGGAAATTTGCTTGTTGGAAGGGGAAGGTGATGGGGCCATGGGGCGGGTTTGCTTTCAATATCTGAGTTACAGACATATTTTTAATTAAACATCCTCTTATTTTGAGAATTTCCTTTCTATGTTTACATGTCTGTATATATCATTTCTCATCTGTTTAAAGCTTATTGTTCAAGTCACACTAAACGAAAGACTGCTTTTAGGCCGCGTAAAAGAGTTTCCAGTGAACCAACGATGGTTTATATATATACACTATATTCAACTCGCGCGGTTTTCTTAAAATATATATCTACAGCTAATATTAGCTCAAGATCAGCGCATAGAATAATTATAACGTTGATACTGTTTATATGAAATAAAGTTAAAATGCTGATTAAGCTGACAAAAATATATCAAAATTTCATGTTTAAAAGCATGCTTTTCTTTATTATATTTAACACAAATGGACTTGTCTTTTTTGTATGATTTGTCACGGCTGATTCAGCAAAGTTTTCTCTGACGTCAGCGCTTCATGATTCTGGGTTTAGTTTTCGTGAATTGTCATTTAGTAGGTGAACCATTGCAATGGAATACTGTGGAATAATTAACACTGGAAATATCAGTAAGGATTCGTTTATATATAATATTCATCCTTTAACAAGGGATTCGCTAACTAAGTGTTTAGATAATTATATATCGATTGATTATTGTCACAATTTACGATCCCTACACAGGGTCCTTTTTTGTAGTTTAGTCAGCTTGCCTCTTGAAATCATTTACAGGACAAATTAAAGTTATCAAGTATTAGTTGTTTTTTTTAAAAAAAAACATTTTATCTCTTCATCTGTGCTCTTTTCATGCGGTTAAAGTGTTTATAGCTCCACTCCCTGACAGCAGATCCTCATCGCTGAACACTTTAGACTTTTTATCTCTCTTTCCACAATGTTTACTTTATTTCCCAATGTGTTATATAAATACGTTAATCTTGTTCAATGATTCTCTTGGTTCCTCTCAAACTTACGGTAAAACCTTCTTAAATGAAGCTGACTTGCGAGTGAGCAGTTTAAGAAGTTGTCTCAAGTTTACGAACTTTTAACTGGGTCGATGGTATGTGATGCTCATAGGTAAGGTTCCAATGTGCACCATAAAAAGTGGTCAACATATAGACGTGGCCAATATTGGCAGGGCAAGTGTAGAGAGTAGTTACTGATAGGGACCATTATTGTTGTGGTGCGTTGTGTAATGTTTACTACAAGAATTCGAATTTGGATTGCTAGCCTATAAATATTGACTCTAAAATTCACGCAGTTGCTTAGAAATGGTCTATATGGTATGGTAATAACTGATATTGTTGATTAAAACTGATCTGTTGAATGAGTTGATGTTTATTTCAATTTTAAAAATAAGTAGACGTGCTAATATTGATTAGAAATGTTCTAAATATTATAATTTTACAACATGTACAAGGCTGAAAACTGTAAACCTCATAATATTGACATTGCTATAAATCTCAAATCACACTGCAGACAGGCAATAGGGTGGTACACGTATATAGAAAAAAAACATTAGTGGGCAAGTGGGAATTACAAAGTCCTGACCTTGTTAGTCTAAACCCCAACCGCAGTCTAAATTTCCCCACATCCATGCACTCAACTCCGAGGGATCGGTGTTAGTTGCAAATCAGGATCAATATGGAATCAGAGATCCATGGCGGTGGCGTCGGCGGCAGCACATGCCATCAGTCCCGCAGGCAGACGACATAAATACATCTGGATCTGACTGGGATGTGTGAGGATCCGTGTTCTGGATAAGTGATCACGTTGGGATGTTTTCTTCATGAAGTGATGTACGCACAGTGTATTGTGATAGAATTTTGAGTTTATGGTGTTCTAAACTGCGTATTGAGGTGTATTGTTGTAGTTGCTAAATCTGGATCTCTGTTCAGTGTGTCTTTATACTGTGTTAACGCAAATCCTATACATTGTGAGGATTATTAACGCGTTAGTACGTGTACATTTATGACTCATTCTGGATAGAGGTCACATGTTAAACTGATTTTGAAATCGTGAGACACTATACTTGGAGTATGGTCAAGTCCTGATTAATTTACACACGTTTTGGCACATTATGTAGATGGTATTCAAACAGTGGGGTTTAATGCACTTTAAAAAAAAATCTTCACATATGGGAAATGTAGGGGAATAGTTTATATAATTCATAAAGCATTTAGTACGTTTGGAAATATAGTCAAAACGCAAAAACACCGTTGTGTGTGAGCGAATAACTATTAACGTTTTACGATTATAATGGCAAAGTATCTCTAGTTCAAATATTACAATACAAACCAAAATAGCATTAGCAAAAGACAACAACACATTTGTACTATTATCTACACCATGTCACTTATCTAGGTCAGACTATGTGGGTCAAAATAGGCAGTCGTTTTGGCTAAATATAGTATAACCTACAGCAAACACCATCTCGATAGATGTGTGTATATAGGCTACAGTAATAGTTTAAGATGAGCTATATACAATGTGGATCGATAGATCCCCATATAATAACCACATCAAAATTGCTGTGTACTGGGTCAGACTAATAAAGATATGGTTTTACAATACACATTGGACTCCCAGATGAACAATTTTAGTGTGATAATAATGCACATGATAATAGCTTGGCATGTGGCTGGTATCTAAAGTCCCCCTTACACCAAAGATACGACGCAAATAGACGTACATGTAAGTCAAGCCTGTCTGGCAGACATCGTATGGGCCTCGTGTGTTTCCGTAGATTCTATAGAATGTTTCAATATTTGTATCATCACGCGCATATGCAATACATAATATGCTCATATAATACATTTGAAACAGCCTGTAATCAACTATGTCGACGCCGTATTTTCACGTGATTTAATGTAAGCCACTTGTGTGGGAAGCATAAGATGGGGTACCATTAAAAGAACATGTCGTTTGTATATTGCAATACAATCTATATGGTTTAAGGTTGACATTTCAGAGAAACCCCATACATAGCCCCAATTGCACGCATGAGCGGTTCTTTTCAAGCTTCGTGACGGGCAGGTATGAAGTAGTATTTCATACTGTAAAAACTCCATGCTATGTCCAGACACAAGCGCAGATAATGTGACTTGTCTACTCTAGTGTAGGGTTTACAAGAAAAGCACATTTAACTGCTCAAATACCAGGAGTTTTCAGTCTTAATTGGTACTGATCTCCTGCTTATTTGTAGCGTTGATATTTCACTTATGATTGGTGTAATGCAGACTTATTGCATGGAAGCAAATGCACATAACACAATTATGTCTACACGTAGACTTCTAAAGGGGGATTTGGTCAGTAGGGGCACGAGAGGTGGTCAATAGAAAGATAAAGGAGAAATATGGAGAAAAAAATGAAAATATGTTATCGAAATCCAGAGATATATAGCGGGATCAGCCAATGCTAAATGCTAAGACACATTCTTCAATTGAAAAAAGCAGGAGTCTACAACGTTTAGCCACAGAAATGTGTACACCAAAAAGCTATGGCCAGTTTTACACCCACTCTGTGGTAGAATGCGACGTTTTGCCCTTTGTTCAACACGTGTCGCGTGTGTGGTTTTGTATGCCGCAAAACTGATGTTTTACCAGTGTCTGGATGCGAGGGGTCAGTGCGTGCTTACATCTATAAAAACAGAGGCAAATTAATCTGCAAAGTAAGCAAGCGTTTTATGAATACACGCACATATATGTTTTAAAAGTATCCCATAGGGTTTAGTGTGACGATTCTAGCCTCGCTGGCAATTGTTACACTATTTGAGACATGCCGGGGCCGTGAAAACGTGGTGTGTACCAATAGTCTGGTGTTATCCATGAAGTTGAATGTAGGTTATATTAAGCCCCAATCTGACAGTCACCAATGTTCTTCCAGAATCGAGTTTACATGAGATGAGAAATACAGTGGGCAAAAAGGCGATTATGCCTTTTAGAACACTTTTCCATTTTGTGAACTCCTCGGGATGGAGGTATCATTGTGATGGTCTCACAAACCTGGGGCTGTGAGTTCGAATCACGTCAGGACCATTTGATTGGAAACGACATCTGAAGTATTTAGGAACACACATATATTAATCTATATACTGATCTACTTTATTGTGTGGTTATCTCCTATCATACTGAGTTATCAAATATGTACAAGACAAGTAGCATAGCTGCTCAGAGTATTCAAATATAGGTGACAGAGATTATTATATAACTATATAATTAGTTTAACAGGGCCCCTTTAAAGTGCCACTTGAGTTCATAGATTATTTAAACATATTACAATATAAGCTTACTGATTCCATACAGTGACGTGAATGTATCTAATAGCGTGGTATATATATATGTGTCCTCTAAAAGTAGATAGATATGAAAGACAAGTCATAGAGATACACATGGTGTAAGTGAGTATTATACAACCAAGATTTGATTGAAGATTTGATCTTAGCATTCCTAACATATCCATTGGGCTTAATACGTTATATTGGTACCCATAACTTTGTCATTATAGACAAGCATTCCTAGATGTTAACTATTTTGATATAAATAAAGATCTGTGAGAATATGAGATATAGTGGTTATTATATCATTGATGAAACTGGCAGCAAAGGCCATGTTTTTAGGATTGATATTATTATAATCATCATCCACAATAATAGTGTTAATCGACAATAACATTTGGTATCAAGTATCTTATCAATCTTCGTGATTGTATCACAAAGGCACACTGAAAGAAATATATTATCTACTATGCAATTATTATTAGGAATGTATTATTTATCTTTATCAAACCAAGAATGTTTTTAAAGTTTTTTCTCTATCAAATAGTGTTAGATATGTACATATGTTAGATAGAACATCTTATATAGCCACAACCGAAACATTCAACAGAATAAATGTATATTGAACTAAATCATCCCAATAAAACTACGAATAGAACAAAAAACACAAAAAAACATGGGGTCTTGCAATGTTTGCCATATATAATGGGAGTGCAAACTCCGGGACTATAATGCAGAGATGTTGCTTACAGAAGCATCCACATGGAAGAAATAAAACATACAATTTTATTCCAAACTTTGCGTTTCCACGAATAGAGTTTTTCCTCGTACAATACATTTTACATGCGAATAGCATAATAAAAATGTGCCCACCCGCAAAAAATCAATATAAAAATGGTGGCCAATCTCATTGGGCTATATATAGATGCAGAAGTCGTCTGCAAGTTTACCTTTACAGCGTGGGTACTGACAGGTGAGTAAACGGAAACTCAGCTCAGTCAGGGGGAGCCTAACAGCTACAATAATTGAATTAAAGACATTTCAGATTAACTCATTATGGATGCGACTGGGTGTACCTGGAGATAAATGTACGTAGTACAGAGGCTTCCAATGAGAAGTCTGGTTAAAGTGGATAAAATGTTGATGGATTTGCCAACAGAAGCAAATTTTGCATTGTTTTAGTGGAATAATTGCTCATTGTTTTAATGTTTAATGTTTATAGAAGTGTATTGTGGCGATTATAGCGGAATAAGCTGTTTTAATGCAGATGTAAGAACGTGAGATGGTGTCATATAATTTAAAAAAAGGTTCATTGCTAATATTTATGAACACAATCACATATGGGATTGTTTTATAAATCCAAAAGTGCACGCGCAGAACACATGAAGATATGTCAGTGATGCAATGTATATGTTATGGAGAAAAAAGCAATGCTATTCTTCATAACAGCAAATCAGAGAAAACTGCTTTCTTAATGATCATGCTCATGTTTCAACGTAATGTGAACCTCAATTTGATTCACATAGATACCTAAATGATCATATTGCATTTGCATAGATGCTTAAGGTGGATATTTGGAGGGATTTACTCATCAGCTTCTAACTAATACCTGGCAATCAAAATACCAAATGCATCCCAGCAACGCTTTAAGTGGTACACCGAAGTTGTAACTAACTGGCTTAAAGTAAGTCTTATACATGGACTCCTCCTAGTAGTCCAAACGGAAATGATAAATAATGCACCAAGAGCAAGAAACGAGCAGCACTAACGTATAAGATAACACTGACAAAAATTTCAAGCCAGACTGACGTGATCAGACTACATAATAATTGAGCAAAGCGAACAATGCTTCATTGTGTGCATTATTGTACAGGCATTAGGTGTGGCTAAATGTAATTTGCAGAGTGGCGTGCTTATCATGAGAGAGAGACCACACTGTACAGGTGACATGGGCTTGTGTACAGATATGCCAGTCTTGATGGTACAGTACTGCATCTGTGTCTCTGTCTTTCATATGTACTTATTAAATGTCAATGTGTAGCCTTAGAACGGGCCTGAATCAACAGAAACATTGTGTTTGTTTCACCGAATTAGTTAAAGATGAATCCAACAGTTTGAAAAGTTGGCCACTTTATGTAGTTCAACTTAAAATTGCTGGACAATGTCTTAACACAACCCATGTAATGCAAATAACTCAATTAGAAAATGTCAACTTTAGAGGCTCGAGATGATGTAAATTTCAGTTGCACTAGTTAGTGACAGCGATCGAGTGCCAACAGTTTTTTTAGTTTTTCAAGGCAAACTGTTCGTGCTGGTTTTATATCTGACATCACACAGTTTACCTACAAACCTTCGTTACGGACATAACTATGGTGTCATATTCTCTAAACGTTCTCAACAATTTAATCGTTAATTGAACACCTATCACTACTCATTAAAACTAGGGGGTCCCTTTCCAGCAACGGCAGAGAAACGTGGCAAACTGGAGAGGTGGCCTTCTTAGGCAGGTCGATTCAACAGTTATGTAGCCCGTTCGCTTGCATAGAGATAATGGCATATCATTGTAATAGCTCAAGGCTAGCGTTCAGTCATTATCAAAGCAAACGCCGCCTGGCACGGTACGGTGCAAACTCTGAGATTACATGCATATACAGTAGGACTGTGCTTCGTGAACATTACAGCGCTGGGGGATGCTAACATTTTTACGGCAGTTGATGTCTTTACAGGAGATTTAGCCAGCGGTGGAAATGCAATTATCTAACCTCCTGCCACTTCTCAAATACGTGTACAACTGTACATTTACATTGCTACTAGATGACGGAGAGTAGAACAGGTACATGTTATACAGATAAAGTTGACCGAATGATTGGTATGCGCGAAGACAGCAATTGGTGTGTGGTAACTACTGAGTTGAGAAAGAAACAACACAAAATGAGTATATGAGATGGTGTTACTTGACGCACATGCACACTTGTGTGAGTGTTCATGCAAAAGAAGGAACACACTATATACCTACAGAACCACTTCAAACCAGCTGGCAAGCTTACCCTAAATGGCAACCTAGATAAGCTTTCAGCATCACAGCGCACCTTCACCCTTAAAGAGCTTTTTTTCTGCTCTCTCCTCGGTTTCCAAAACCGCGATTTGGCAATACCACCTATGTTTTGTTTAAATGACAACTTTGTGGTTGTTTTGTAGTTGTCCAATATGTTTTGCAACATGCGTATCTATTGAGATTTGCACATGGACGTTACGTTTAGCCAGCAGTTTTGTATGGCTACTACAATTACTCTATTTCCATTGGGACTGGCTTGTCCTTGGGTTGGATTTCCCATACAAAGAGTTGCAAATATGTCTTGTGCAATCTACATATTTGAAGGGCAGTTCCAATTAGATGTATCTGGTTGTTTCCATCTTATTCTTAAAAAATCATTGCAAGCGTCCATTCTTCATCGCTACTTTGGTACGGGTAGTCACATGTCCAATGCTAAGTACATAGTAGCAATCATTTTAAACTGAATTGATTAAATGATCATTACCAACCAATAGCAAGCAAGCAAACAAACAAACAAGTACTAAGAAAACAAACAAACAAAACAACAGCAATCAAGTGTGCCGTTGCATACCCTACTTTGACATTTAAATGACGATGCTGAGATAGTACTCTATTTCAAATGCAGTTCGGTGCTGATCATTTAAACCAACATTAAGCATACAAAAAACTAATATTTTTGCAAATAGAAAATGTCTAAAAACGTTCACTTCAAATCAGTCCAGCAGTGAAAAGTCGCATGCGACATCCGGGACGATGAAAATTGTCACCTATATCAGGAGATTGAGAATTGTTTCCGGCTGATTTAAGCCTCGTTCTGGATTGTCCAATGAAATGAAGGCTTTGAGATAATGGTGTTATGTGCTGTGGGAGATTAACAGTTCTTGGTGGAAGGAGACGGAAAATCAATGACAAGAGGATGCAAAATGTTGTTGACAATTTACATGATTACCTATAAGCGAATTATGCAGCAAAATCGGTCTACGGGGATTCCTTTTACAATGCTCATGTTCTGTATTAACATTATCTACATTATTTTCAATAATTGTGGACTTGAATAGTAATACAAACCCGCAATAAAAGAGGAGGATTATGTACTTGGTTTTGGCTAGACGTTTGTGAAGAAAAAAAAATATGTGTGGCATTTTGCATCAAGTGAGTTGGTCATGTTTCCAGATAAGTGTTCACGATTTGGATGAAATGAAGTGCTCAGTGTAGCAATTTGAAGGGTTGGTTCTACTCAAGTAAAACACGTTGTACACAGACAGTCAGGTCTGGCTTGTAGCTGGTGATTTTACTAGGTGGTTCTAACCGGATTGGATAGACATTATATAATGTGTAAAACTTGATAATTTTTTCTTGCATATATTCTTGAATGTGTCTTACTGGAATTCTCATTGAAATGATGACTCACATTGCAAGAATTGGCGCCAGTTCACTTAGGATATTATTTTGTATATACATTGTTTTATCTATGAAAGAAATACATGTAATTCTACGACAGTGGAGCACATAGAGACTTTACTCAAATTGGTCGGACTTAGTACTAGTAGAGTGAAACGTAAAAAGTTCATAGTTCTCCTTCCCAAAATCAATGTACTGCCCCTACCTATAAACGGGGATTTTACGAGCTTTAGAGACCCTTGCCAGCAATCAATAGTTAATTTAGTGCTAAATCAGAATGCCATGGTAATGCGGTCTGCCAGAGTTATACTACCACACATATTGCATGCAAGTGAATACATGTACGGTTTTGAGACATAAAATAATTATGAGCCTAAAAGATTAGGTTCACATTCGCTTTTAGGAAGTGTTTTTGGGAAAGGGGTAAGCTTGGGCAAGTGTGATATTCGAGCATGAGTTAAGCTGGTAAGATGTGATTGGGGGTAGAAAACCTCATTGCGTTTTCAATCATATAATTCTTCGAATGCTTCAGACTCAACCCACAGTGTAATTCAAGTGTCTGCATTCTATTTACACTTAAAATTCTTCTACTTTCAGGAAAACCCTCGTCAAGCGTTCATAGACAGCTGCGTGCCACCACCAGACGATATTAGTCACCAACTGCGCATCCGGAAATTAACATCAACATGGCTTCCTCCGTTGTCATAGCAACCGCGCTGCTTATGCTGCTATGCACTTTAGCAACAACCAACGCTTCTCAGAGAGTTGAAGCATGTCGCATCTGTAAGTGTAGCCAGAACAACCGGGTAGTGAAATGCGAGGGTCGCCACTTGCGCAGCACAGCAAGGCTAGTGTACCCGGACAACATGCAATTGCTAGACCTTAGCAAGACCAACCTGACACTATTGGACGAAGGTGCTTTCAAAGATGCTCACAGACTAGTGGAGCTGAGTATACAGAGTAGCCACCTGAAAGTAGTGCACCAGGACGCCCTTAAGGGACTACAACGTCTAGAGCGTCTAGATTTGGGCAAAAACGAGCTAGAAGCACTCCCCGAAGGAGTCTTTGAGTGGAGTCCTAAGTTAAAATTCCTATCGCTGCAGTACAACAAGATTAGCATCCAGGCACTTGGAGATGCTCTGATTAGTGCACCTAATTTGGAAGTATTGGATATTAATGGATTACCTATGGATACTGAACTGGATAGTGGATTAACTGAAGGCTATGCTTCACTGAGTAAATTAAAAACGTTGCTTGTTGAAGAATCAATACAAAATCTCACAGCGGAGTTTTTATGCCACTTTCTAATTCCTCTTTAGAGTATTTAAGCCTTGCCAAAAGTCAGTTCCAAAACATATCTATTGATGCTTTTATGCCCCTTCCGCATTTGAAAAAGCTGATTCTTGCGAAAACTGGTTTCCCAACATGGTTAGCAGAAAATATATTTCATGGGCTACATTTAGCAAACGCATCTGTGGAATATTTAGATTTGCGACACAATTTTATATATGATGATGAAGCTGGGGAATTAACAAAAGACACCTTCCGCCACCTTGAACATGTCCCTGTTAAAATTTTACATTTAGAGAACAGCTATGGTGGTTTCCACGGGGTGATAAAGAATCATTTCTTTCAATTCCTGCCTCATTTAGAAGAACTCTACCTAGACTACTCCGAGTTGAGAAGAATCTCCCCTCAATCGTTCAAAGAACTACACAAATTGCGCACGCTTTCCTTGTCAAATAATTATTTGCACTGCCTAAAAGGCTGTGAATTTCTAGTAGATGGTCACTTCAAATCTCTGGAACATCTTGATCTGTCAGACAATGTCATAACCGATCAAGCGAAGGCATTCTCATTCAACCAGCACAACTTTCCAAACCTGCAAACTCTCCTTGTAAAAAATAACCGCCTTGAGGTTATTGAAAAGTCGATCTTCGGGGGCCTTCGCCATCTCCAAAAACTAGACATATCGCGCAATCCTATAACCCGTATCGAGCCCAAAAGCGTTCAAAGGCCTAAGGCATCTCAGACAGTTAAAGATCAGCGACTGTCCGCAGCTTACAGAGATTGAGCCACTCGTGTTCCAGGGCCTTCACGGGGTGCGCTCCCTGCATCTGGACAATAACGGGCTAATCACCCTACATCCAGCCTCGTTCGCAGGCTTAGAGAAGCTCGAGTCATTGTCGCTGAGGAACAACAAGCTGGGCGCAGATCACCAATTCTATTACAACGTTTCAATTACGAGAGCAAACCTCAGCTTCATCGACCTCGGCCAAAATGAATTGGAGGCCTTGCCCGCTGGACTAATACGCAAACAGCCCCTTCTCACAAGTCTTTATCTGGATCACAATCGCATTATGATTATTGACAGTGAGGTTGCTGCTGAGATGCGGGGCTCTATCGAGCTGCTTGACTTATCATACAATGATGTTATGTATGTGGATGGGCTCATTTTCGCTGAGGGCAGATTTCCTCGATTGCGAACTTTATCTCTGGCAGGCAATCCATTCTTATGTAGCTGTCCTATCGCGCCTTTTATACAGTCCCTGCGTGACGCATCGAGAGATCCGGAGTTCAAATTAACAGCCCCAGAGAGGCATCTATGTTTGTGGCCGGCGCATTTACAAGGCATACCGCTGTTGAGTTATGATCCCTCCGAATGGGATTGCCATATAAAACTCTACTTTATCCCACTTATTGTGGCATTAGCAGTATCAATAGTGCTGTGCACTGTTACGTGTGTATGTCGTAAACGTCCAGCCAGTAAAGACTGTCATATTGAAGAATACACCGAGCAAGATGTTGAAAACAAGGAGGAAATTGGCCAGTTTACTCAAACAAACGGTACTGTAGTGAGTGAGGCGCAGACGTCATCCGGAAGCAGTATGGAGTCGTCACAAAGTAGTATCACTCAGCTGTGTGTCCCATTAAAGAGTTTCCGTGGGAAGAAACAGAAGAATAATACACATGCCCAGAATGGCAATGGCCACGTTCTGCTAAATGAGGAAGAAACAGACAGTGAGGCGGAAGAACCTCAGGATACTGAAGTAGATGAAGCTGATGCAATCGTATGACACAGACCTGAACAATAGACAGTTTTCTTAACTAGCATATGAAGTTTCCAGTTCGGTACTTTACTTGATAACATTATTAAGGCAGTTTGAACAGTTTTATTTTACATCTAATATACTAGTACACCGACTACATATTGCATGTGGCGCGCTTGTTAAAATCATACACGTGCGATGTTATTAACCTCTAGTCAAAAATTTACAACAAATAAATTTTGAATGTGTATAAGAACTTAAAGTACGAGTGTCAAACTGTCTATTGAGGTGAAGGACTTTTAATGCTTAGTGCTAATTTTGAAGTTTAGAGAAAATGAAACAAACGTTTATAAATACACGCTTGTGTGTACCCTTCCAAACTCAGAATTGGGATGTGAAAACAGTATTCATTCCACCAGGAGACACGATGTCCAAAATGAAAGTACAGTGTAAACAAATAGTATGTACACGTATGCCAGTATTGTCTCTTAAAGTGTGTGTGAGTTTTCAGGGGCTGGTGGCTAGTTCATACAGTCAAGTTGTTATTATATTTATGTAAAAATAGGCATATGATGTGGAAGCACGTATATCCTAGTTCATCAGTCGAATGAATAATTGAAACTATTGAGTTATGGCAATAATTCAATAATTTAGGACTATAACAGATACATTTAAAGTAGTTGGTATGATTAATGGGGCAGTATTTTAATATGTATTCACATTTATATATTACAGCATCACTGGAGTGTGCACCAGATATTGTGACACTGTGAATGATTGTGAATATGTAGTGTTGTGAATTATAATGCAAGTGTCATGCTTGGACACCTTTAGATAGTTGAAGGTGCCATTTAAAAGCATCTATTTATTTAATTGTAGGTCTTAATTCTGTTGTTAATCTAATCTGGTTTAAGACAAAGTAGGTAGCGTAAAAGCTCATAATTATCTTCTTCCTGAAGTAAAAACATTTGAAACTCTCTAGTCATGACGCAAACAGTTAAAAATTGCAGGACAGTCCATGCCGCTGTATGTTTGCATTATGTTTTGTCATTGTTGAATGTGGTGTCAAGAATATTGTATGAAAGTATTTCACATTTTAACATACCTAATAACATGTAAGTAATTTTTATATATTAAGTATAGTGATTATTTGCGCTTAATAATCAATTTTATCTGTATACAAGAAACAAAGCAAACCGTTATTAGATATGGCAGAAGCTGGTGTTCTCTAAAATCAAATGCAAAGAAATATAATATAAATCTAAATCTTTGTAAATTTGTCTTAACTATATATTGCTAATATCAATATATGGAAGATTATAGTTGTAAGCTAGGGATATGTTTTTTCTGATCTAATGATTCAGACGTTGTATCAGGATTGAATCCGACTTAATCAGTCATTATTATAT
>CM032659.1:12906163-12916163 GCA_019095985.1 Streblospio benedicti
CAGTACTCTCTGGTACTGGTTTTTGAGCTGATTAGCGGCAGTTCTCCTTTTTAGCCGTCGGAAGGGGTAGGGCTGGCAACCTATTCTCGAGCTCGGAAATAGGCCCTCTTTACTCAATTCTACGGAGGTTAACCCAATGGGTGCCTCTCTCAACGTGGTCCTGGCTCCGTGTTGTACTGCGTAGGGGACGCCTGAAACAGTGCGTGTCAGCACCAGTGCAAAGTCCTACCCGTGAGAAGGCCCTTCGTGAAACCCGGGGTGTCACCAGCTACTCTGCCTCTGCATGAGCGGACTTGTTGGCTAGACAGCTGTTCACGGTAGAAAAGCCTAATACACAACGAGAAGCGTACAAGGGTTCAGATCGGGTACGTGCGTCCGCTCGGGTATAAGACCCGTAAGAGTGGTCCGTAGACGGCTTGTACACAGCACCGGGGACACAGGGTAGATCTCTATAGGGCCATTGGTCTGGAGATCCCATGCCTCCCGGCCCACAGATTCCGAAGGTCGTCCAGGCAAGCTTTTCCACAGCGCTCCTGAGGTGACCACCCGTCAAGACCGGCAGATACAGAACTCACTTTGTTTACAGTTTTGTGCCGTGACCAGGATCTCACGTAGGTACACGCAATTACGCAGGGTGCATGCAGGGATCCAGTCGCGATGTCCACACAGGGGTAAAGACGCCGCCAGTGTCAAAGACTCAACAGACAGAAACAGCGTCAACTGCTTCAAAAGTGGCGAGTAGCGCCATGAAGCGATCGTTTGGCCGCAGAAGAGTTAAAGCGCGACCAGGCAGCGGTGACCGTGATACTCCAATTGTAGGAGCATGGGCGGCCATCGGGGGGCTCGCGGAATCCGACCGCGAAGCGGGAACAGACACGCCGCGAGCTGGGCAACACGCAAACGACCATGGAGGCGCGAGAGACTGAGACGCGAGAGATGGACGTCGACGAAAGCCTCAAGTTGGACAAAGCCATCGGCGGCGAGCCGCCGTGATGCAAGACGTGCAGTCACCCCCAAGGGACCTACAGCTGGCTAGATAGGACGGGAGGCGTAGTGCGAGTCCCCTTGGATCTCAACACGAACCTTCCTCCATCGAACCAGATGGCCCCGCGGATGGATTCAATGGCTGTGGTACAACCAGCGAACAGGAAGACTGGGGCGAGTGGCGTTAACCACAAAGTCGCGTCTACAGTGTTAACCACCCCCACCCTAGAGAGGATCCCTGAACCAGATGGTTCCGTAAGAGAAAAGGACCCTCCTGAAAAGACGCAGAGCAAAACAGCAGCTGGAACTAGAGGCACGGTAGGCAACTACGCTGAGAAGTTGGCCCCTAAGAGGGGAGCTCTTCCAGAGGACAAGGCCGAGAACCGGGACACTTCTACCCAGTCTGCGCAAAGACCCCAGAACGTGTCGGACCACGAAACGGATCCATGACACAATGCTATCTATGCGTATAGATCAGGCGCAGGGATGGATCCAGCGGGGGGCTCGGGGGCTCTAGCCCCCCCGCCTGCCATATTAGCCTTAAAGCCCCCCGCCCCTACAATTTAGCCCCCCGCCCCCCCCCTTTTTCCCACCAAAATACTTCATTTTCATAGGGTTTTTCATGAAATCGCGTAAGTGAGCCCCCCTTTCCTTATGTTTTCCTTACGTCCCTTTTCCAAAAAACCTGGATCTGCCCCCACGCACGGACAAATCCGCCCGCCCCGCTCTCAAAATTTGAAAATTAGCCCCCCCCTCTCAAAATTTGAAAATTAGCCCCCCGGTCTCAAATTTCTGAATCCGTCCCTGGCCAGGCGGTTTGTATATCTGAATCTGAATCTGAGTGAATACTCCGCAGCCATCAGTTTTGATGATTATAGCAGAGGGAGGCCATGTGATGGTACATATGAGAAATGATCAATTGCTGATCATTGAATGTGCCAATGACCTGGTGTAAATTGTAAATTGTAAAGTCGTGAGATCAAAACTTGGATCAAGACTATAAACCAGACATTTACATGGACCTCCAGAGGCAGGCTAGGTAACCAACTGAGCCAAGGGTTTACGGAGAGATCACACTAGCTATAGTTTTCAAACTAGGTGAGTTCTTTTACGTGCAGAGGGATGATTTTCCTCTACACGGGGCATGCCTTTTAACGAGGCTTACGAACCTCTGGCTTGATATCACAGTCCAGGCTATGTTGGAAGCTCAAGTAGACTGTTGGTGCTATTTCTATGACTAGGTCTTCCCCCAGGGGTCTTTCAAGGCTCTGGGAGGCATAGCATCAGGTCTATAAAAATTGGATATTGCGCAGAAGTGAACAGCTAACAATTTTGTTGCTCCCTGAATAGTGCTCCTGACTTCAATCATCAGTGGCAATTATCTACTAGGTGCAGGTAGCTGTTTCACATTTGTTTCAAGGTCTTGTGGGAAAACACTGCTATTTCATGTTCAGGATAATCGGATATTTGCTTTGGGAAAGGTCACTAAAGGGGTCTGATGTAAGTATGCTGTTTTCTTTTAGTGGAGGAAACCAGTGCTGTCCCTCTTAAGTTTTTTTTTGCTAAATGAATAAATTTCTTTTTTACAATTTGTTTTCGATTGAGCATTATAGTCGTTTTCTTAAATACTTATTATTGAATTAAAATATTATTGTAATCTCTCCTGACAAATTTTTGAATGGTCTTTTTGAGTATACTATCTGTATTTACTTTTGGCTTTGGTGTTACCCTTTATCGTTTTTGTGTAGTATAGAAAAAAAATAAAAAAAGCAAATAATTTTCGGACACAGCACATTAATCTTTGATCGGTAAAAGATATGGCTAAAAGTTCAGGGGGAACCGGAAGTGATGTGCACGCGGGAGCGGGAAAGGGGTGCAAAATGCGCTTGCCACATTAGGAGCATTGGAGGAAAGATCTTTCGTAGGTAGGTGTTACGCATAATATAATAATGACAAGTCATAGCACGGGCCAGCAGGTTGCTGAGCATTACTTCTCTCATTTGTATAATGTATTTAGACATTGTCAAATCACTGTCATAAAAATGTAAACTTAAAAAACCTGAGTCCTGACATGGTGAGCGCATAGTGATTCAATATTCAAATAATATTTCCAGATAAACTTTAATGCAACATATACTGTTATCATTCTCTTATGGCTGTCGATTATTTTGTACATAAGAGTGACTATCATCGGTAGTCACAGTTGTTTGTGGGTTTGGCGACCCTGGATATTCTAAATTTAGAACACGACCTATGAAACGTGCAAATACAATGTTGCTGATTTTAAGAAGTTCTGAACTGGGTGGGAGTGAATTTGAAATCCAATGCAATGGAAAAGAAAAACCAAACCAACCAAACCAAACGTTGATTCATAGCCTCGTTTAACCAGACTCTGTATTGCATACAGAGCCTGGTTCAGTTGACACATTTGGTTTGTAATCCGAGATGGCAGTCAGTTTATGTAAGACGTTCAGAGAAATGCGGGCAATTGCTTGATCCAGTTTGGTCTTTAATTTGTCTATATTAGGTTGGCCTTCTCTGATTTTTTCATGGGCTTCCACCAATGCTATGTCGGATTCACTGATAATCGCAGCATTAAGCTTCTCCTGTCACTGGCTCTCATCAGAATTTTGTAAGCGTTCAAGTATTGTAGTTGTGAGACTGTGAATGGATTCAGTCCTTACATCTAAGTCCTGTATTTTTTTGCATAATCATATTCACATCACATGGTGGTTGAGGAGCCTTCTTTAGTCTCTTAAAAACCTCTTTACATTTTTTGCAAGTGTATATAGGTGTAGTAGTTAATTTTATGTGATTTGGAACACATGAATTGGCGGTCCATGCACCACATATGTTGCATTCAATCGAGAGATCACTTCAGTAGCTGTAGAATCTTTATGTTTATCTTCAAAATGAGATTTTATGAGATTGATGACTGTTCTCCTGTCCGTAGTTGTTCGTTGGTCAGTATTGATAGCTTCTAATGAATGACTTGTGGATTGTAACGACCTCCATAGGAATCTACTGCTGGTTCCTCCCTCCTTAATGAGTCTACACTGCCATTTTAACCTTCTAAACCTATCCTTTATGTGTGCCTTCTTTAAGTTTGCTCGTGCATTGGCGTATTCTTTGTATAGTTGTCATGAATTGGGATGATTGGTTTTCCTGGCTTGGAGCCATTTAGTCTTTTTTGCATTCCTGATTTTAGTTTTTTGGTAATGTTGGCAATTTTTTATCTTTTTACGGGAGCTGGTTCTAGGATGAGGCAGTGAGGAATAGGCGGCTTTGAGGAATGTTTCTAAGAGAATATCATATACGGATATGTCTTGGGTAGCTGGATCTATTTTTTCATTATGTTTGATGAATGGGCCTAAAGCTTTCAGATACGTTATCCCTGTAGTTGTCCCAGTTGATGTATTGGTGAAGGGGCCAGTAGATGGTGTGTCTAGGTCGTTTGGTAATGCTGCTGTTTAGAGTAAGAATGACTTTGATGAAATGATGATCCTGACCTAAGGTCCATCTCTCCTGGAACTTATCGATAGTCATGCTTTGTATTTTCCCTGTGGTGGTGGAGTCTGCCAGCATTTAGTCAATACACGTTGATCTATCGCCTCTCGTCCATGTATTCCTTCCTTGACAGAGGCTAGTTAGATTGATGATGTTCAGTATTTGTTGGTTATGTAAGTGTGCCAGGAAGCGGCCATTAAAGTCTATCCCCCATGGAGGCTGTTCCATCGTCATATGGCCATTGAAATCTCCAATCAATAAGGTAGGTAACTCTTGTTCCTTCAATGCAGTGATGTCACAGATAATTTTCTTTTATTTGTTGATTTCTTCCTGTCATTTCCAAATTGTCACAGATACGTTCTAAGGCAGGGTACAGACTTTCCATAAAGGTTGGAGAGTCACTTCCATTGACTAGTACGCGCGAAGTCGTTCGTTATATATTGATAGTAACACTACAGGACCCACTCCTAGCATCGCGTAGCATGTGTGCTTTTGACAGTGCAGCCCAGTTTTTTATTTTCATGATTTTTGCTGTGATGTTACCTTTACTACCTACATCCGCAATGTACTGGGAGTGTCTATTAGAACTTATTATTTTATTACTATTATTGTTAGTTCTGGGAAAATGAATCAGAGTCGCAAGGGCGTGCCTCACGATTTCAAAAGCAGCAGTATTTAGGTCTACAATGAAGTTATTTCCATCGGCGGTATGTATTACAATATCACGATCGCATGCAGATAATTTTTTCTCAAGCGCTGCGTTTTCATTTATTTTGTAACCTTGGGGTCTAATGTCGGTATAAATGTCAAGATTAGTTTGGTTTTGAGGGAAATTTGCTGTACGCTTTTCATTACTAAAATCATCATCATCCATTGTGGTAAAAGTGAGGTACGGATAAGTAAAATAAGTATTTTAAAAGTATTTTAAAAGTATGTAATAAAAGTAGGTGTTAAAAGTTCATTAAAATATATGAGTGAGATATAACAAACACACTTGGGGTGGGCGATATTGAGGTTGACCCAGATAAAAAACAAACTGACGGTTAAAGGCGGCAATGCTCATATATAGAGTTATTTATACCAGTCTACTTAACGGAAGACTGGACGGAAGTTGCGGGAGCCGAATGAAGGACCAAGAAAATTCAAGGAGCAAGAAAATTCAGCAAAATATCAAGATACAAGAAGATTACAATTAAATAACCTGCACCAGAAGAAAGAAGAAACTGTATAGTATCAAGAAATATCCTTTTAAGTGAATACAAGTGAAACCAACTTTTAAGAAAACCTTTTAAGTACTGTATTGCTCTTGACGCTGTGCTATAGATCTACATATAGACTTTTAAAAACAAGACGAAGAACTGCCGATTCACTGCTGCATTGAATTTATACTTCTTAAAATGTGGGTCACACTAATCCATAATCCTTTGCATTGAACAAATCATTTAAATTTAAATGCAATTGAACTAACACATACTGTTTCATATTATACTGGTCCGTTTTTTTTGGGATTACCTTGAAAGTTTATTTCTTTTGATAATCTTCACCGAAAGTTAGGAAGTCAATACGCCCTGGTCTGAAACACCCGTCAAAATCCACTGGGTCCATAACGATTTGTTGAGGCTGAACTAGGTTGGTGCAGCTCCCACTGGAGGGGGTAGCAGAAACATGACGAAGTATCCATCTCTCCAGCAATCCTGCTGCCAATTCAGGTCCTCATTGTATAACGGTTTGTTGAGCCTGGCTACTAATGAAGCCAGGCTTCTAAGCCTCGCATACTTTTTGATGTTATACATGTTCATTGTCTTCACAATTTCATCATTAACTCTTTGACGGTCGCCGTATTTTGACGTATGACGTACATTCACATCACACAATGTCATTGATTTTTAAAGATTTTATTGTCGTAGATACTGCGAGTTCTACAGGTATACTGAAGAGTCCAAATATTATAATACTTACACAGGAGACATGACATGCGATGCAGATTCTTATTTTCACACTTAGAGCTCATAATATGTTGCATTTTTAAAGAAATGAGCCATACTTTTTGAAGCCACCCATAAGTTTTCATCTCAATTCAAAAACATTTGACGGTCGCCGTATTTGACATGACGCTGAGGTGATCCCATGTTATGGTGTTTTTATACTGACATTTAACCTACCATTCTCTGCAGAAGAGCATTCTACATGCGGTGAAATTGTTAATATCAATATTGGACATACGTTTCATTCACAAAATGAGCGATTTCAGTCCTGTTGCTTTGCCGGCGTGTCTATTGTCATGTGCTGGTGTACTTGCTGCCAAATCTCCCGCTATTGCTACATGTAGACATAATCGAACATTCCAGAAACTTTACCATTGTATTCTATATCGTATCCGCCAAACACTGGTGGACTTAATAAATGCTTCCATTTCATCATTATAGTTAAAATCGACATTTTACAGAGAAATATTTTCAGTCCATGCCCTTTTCGCTTACTTACATGAATTGGCTGTCATTTCTTCATCGGAAACGCTTCTGATTGGCCCCAGCATGCATGTTTTGCAATGCTGCTATGCTTGTTAAACGCTGTTGGCAGAGGCTACAGCCTCGAAATGGTAAATACCTAAATATAATGAAGGAATAAATTATTTTTATGAGGTCAGGGTTCACCGCATGCTAATGAGATGTTTACAAACAGATAGGAAAATGGATGCCGATTCTTTTGACATCAAAGCCGATGGGGGGTTTCTGACGACAAATAATTAGATTTAGTGGTCAAAGTTGAAAAAAACTGGTATTTCATCTCTAAGTATGTCTTCTTTTGAAAAAATATATATATTTACTATAAAAAGTGGTTTTATATCGTAATAAGGTGATGGCTAATGAATGGAGTAGGCGATTTTGATTCACCACGTGGTCTTGTACGATGCATGTTGCAAACACTTTGATAGATACGAGGGTTTGAAGAACGGTGTTTTAGGCTTATTTTAAGCCATGCATTAAGGCATAAATGCCTCTCCGACCCCGGCAAAGGGTTAATGAAGTGTTTCAGTTCTTCCTTGATGTCTCATTTGGCAAGTCACAAAGTCACCAGGCTTGAAGTCAATGCCAGAATCAGTGCTCTCACATTTATTTATCAATGTATACCATTTATAAGACATTGTTCATGTCAATCTGCCAATCCATTATCTAAAAGCATTCTTTCAACTTCAATCTTACAAAAAAAATATTTTCATAATCACTTATCTGTCTATTTAAGAAATTGATTATCAAATGTTTTTACTTTACTTTTGCCTTTTAGAAAACTATTGTTTTCATTCTGAAGGGCAATCAGTCTCCTTTACTTGGTTAGCTTCTTTAGGGTATTTGCATGTCTTCCATGTCACTATTTGGTCTACTTCAGTTGTAAGATTGTCTAACTTGTCAACGCCACAAAGCAGGACACAATCATAAATAAAGCCAAATGTTGCATGCTTACACATTGTTTTGTGTCTCAGTTGAGTTGAATCCATATTTTTTTATCAAGAACTTTACTAAAACACTCTGCTTTTTTCCTCAATATTGATACAATATTCACATAAACATTGCTCAAAATGTCTAGTTCCCATTAAATAGCACTCCTTAGGGCCACCGACCAAAATTTGGTAACGCTTATCTTCTGCTTAGATTTTTTCTGCTGTGGTCTCTCGATAAGATGTTTAGATATCTTTAACCCTTTTGTAAGGTATCCGAATGGTTCATATCTTTGTTTATTAATTTATATATGGGTAAATGTGTACAATTTTCAAGGAGCCTGGAAAAAGCTTGTTCATCATCCTTTCTTTTTAGGGCAAAGGGCATCTGTCTTGTTTCTAATCCATTCTGTTACACTAGGTCTTTTTAGTATGCTTGTCTCTCTTCAAAACCAGTTTGTTCTGCCAGGACTGGATTATTTGACAATCTTACAGGGACTGTCATAGCAACTTTGATTTTATAGTATCGTTATGTGGCTGTCATGTAATGTCAAACTTTTGTGATAATTCTATGAATATTATATTAAGTATATTATATTTGAAATAATAAACGTATTTATATTTTTAAAATTAAGTGCCTTTTAATTAGTTTACTCTAATCTTGGCATTTGAATTATATACACATATAAAACCTTTCTCTCTAAACCAGCTTTCTAATACCATCATGCTATCTAACACCATGATGTTAGAATGATGGAGTTGTGACTTCTAATGTACATTCTATTGAGCATTAATTTTGTCCCTTGATATACGTTTCCTATGTAAGAGGGGGGTATATAGCCTTGGTGAAAACCAGTCACCAACATTTTAGACATACAAAACCATAGGCTTTCACCGATTTCCAGGACTTGTAATTGAAAATGTTTCATCACATTAATATTGCATATACTTAATTAGAAACAGACAGTGCCAGTTCACAATTCACACAGTCTCAAGATTTCGGGCAAATCACCAATCACAGCCTTTGCTATAGGCAGATCACCAGTCACCAATAATGTGGACAAGAGTCTGATGGCCTGCTCACGATTGCGCGAAATAATGTGTGTTATCCCAACCACTTCAAGTAAAATAACTGTTTCTGTGGTGCGTATTGCCCAAAATATACTCACCAATGCGCAGAAATAATGGTAATTTTATAACGTTTATGTCCACAACCATTCATATTTTCAAATTTGAAAGAATAATCTGTCTATCAAAAAAAATGAACAGCTTTAATTCAAAGATAACTTAAATGACTGAAAACTTTGACTTTGACTGCCCTAAATGGCAAAAACCCACTATTTATATATAGGTTCAAAATTACGAAAAAGAACAAAAAATTCTTAACAATTTTCGCTTTAGAATTAAGTAAAAACAGTGTAAAACAACACATTACAATATTGGAAAATTCCCCAGTTGCCAAATATAGAAACATTATAGTACACAGCACATAGCACTGGACCGTAACAACAGTTAAACATAAGCCACTTTTCTTTATACAGGGGTTTTGAAAGTGGGTTAATGAATCCCACTTTTTTTTTTTGCCTTTTATCGCATCAATTTTTCTGCTGTCTCTCTCACAGCCCACATTCTTTAGTGTTCCCCCAAGCCACTTCCTTATGCCTGCCACTCATCCCGTAGGTTGAGAATTTCAATTCAAACTCATTCAACTTCACTGAATATTGTGAACAAATTCAGTCACGCACGATCAGACCAACCTCGCAGCTAGGAATAAGGTCCTGATCGCGCACGCGGGCGTACACGTCTCGATTGACAAGTTTCACGAAGGGCCCTGCTATTAACATGGACCCTGATATGAACACGGACACTCATGGCTCCACGAGTGTCCCAGCAAGGACTACAGCCACACGCATGAACCAGTGGTGCATATACAGAGAATAACCACAGGTTCAACAATCCAAAACTCTTGCATCCTTTAAATCACAACTAAAGCACCATTTGTTTAAGGAGGCCTAAAAGCGTACATGAACATTTAGTGGGATTTACGCTATATAAATTGTATTGTATTCTATT
>CM032659.1:12921163-13010963 GCA_019095985.1 Streblospio benedicti
TTGATAAAAAATATGTGGGCTGCAACTCGTGTCTGTATTTTCATATATTGAATTTTAGTTGAATAAAGACGTCTTTATTTATGCATTCCAAGAATAAAAAAGTAATGATCATGCATGTGTACTTATAGATATGAATTGACCACCCTTAAACTTCAACTATACCCTGGAACTATACTCTTTCTTTAATAAAAAAAATGGTTATATTTTCAAATTGGATGTGCCTTCATTACGACTTAGTTTAAAATTGGATGTTTGTTGTGAAGAAAATATAATTTAGAAAATTGCAATTACATTGTTGTTTTAATTGTCAGTTTATACAGTATATCAAACATGACACACAATGATTCATCCATAGAAACCTATATTATTAATCCATTAGCATACAAACTTGAATAATTAGTAGTTATTTATTATATAGTCCATGATTAACATGTGTTAAATTGGGAAGTTCTACTGCAAAAATATGCACCCAGATTTGAGTATCTGCTCATCATTATCATATACATTCAACAATCAAGTCTCATTATTATCACTGTCTAAGTGCTTCATTTATAAATTTATGTGCACACACATGTCAACTGCAGCATTATGGTTTTTACCACAAGCATATCATATAAATAATCTCCATGAATAAATGATCAAATTTGGACTTATTGGACACTGTCATGCATGTAACATATTGATAGAAACTTGCAATATGTACCGTAGATTTTCATATTGGGACGACTCACAGAAACAGATCACCTCTATAATAAGACCGCTTGGAGTAACCCAAAACCCTTGCAGGCATAACCGTCTGAACCTCTATAATAGAGACCACTTGAGGTCAATTCCCGTGGTGGCCTTAATAGAGAGGTTATATTGTAGCAAAATGCCCCTGGTAAGATGACTATGAAAAAATAAGATTTGTAGAGATTATAAGGCTAATGGATTGTTATAGTGGTGGGATCACCCTATCTATGCATCTATTGATTATTGTAGTATCAATAACAGGTATATAATCCTTCTAACAGCTCACGTGACCTTAGGTATGCTCAGTATAGAATAGTTAAAACCAAACAATGAAAATGCTTACAACATCGTGCTACAGGATCCCAACAACGTTTTACAATACCTAACATTACCAGAACGGCCCAACACCGACACAGTTGCAGCACCGTGTTAGTGGCCTCCGCAATGGCATCATCTTCACGTGGTATATTTTTAACTGGTATCATTCACGCACGTTTGAAAGTGCTGCAAAGCTGTAGGGCTGTGAATTCTACCTTAATTCAATTATTATTTCAGAAAGAGCGTTTCCATGGTTACCCTTACGACATTGTAGCAAGTGTATTGCTTCTTTAACCCGACTATTCATATCAAAAGGTGGAAAATCTGTTAGCCCCGGGACTAAGAGCTTATGCAATGAGCTCAAGCCAATTGCAAGAGAACGAAGTTCCAAGGATTAAGGACGGCCGTTACACTCAGGAGATTATTTTGCTGACGTAGGAGATTATTAGGGGATGTAGTGCAAAAAGGAAAAGAAATCAAACAGCAAAAGAGTCACAAGTTTGAGGGGTCGTATATAAAAAAGTGTACTACTGAAGATGTTCCTCGCTGGTTGTGGAAAATATCTGATTGGCTAGGCACCTATCATAACATTCTAAAAAAGTCATGTTCTGGCAATGACATCAGTCTTGGGGTCAGTTACAAAATTTTCAGTTCAATAACACTTACAATTACACGCTACATTTTAGCGTCAATTACAATTACAAACAAAATTTCAATTTCAGTGTGGCAATAAAAACGCTTGGTATGCATATTCGAAACAACGTCCAATCAGTACGCTCTTTTACTTATAAAAATGATTGTGATAGTGCTTTTCTAGATTAGCAGTGATACCGGTGCTTCAAGTGTCACTCGGTCTTTGAATTTCAATATTTGGTATTGAGAACGTTGTAAAATGGCATAATAGCACGATGCTGAAGCATTCTGATAGGAAAAATTTTGTAACATGTAATTTATATATCAGAGAATTTATACGCCATAAATGATAATACAACCTGTTTGATGTATTCTATAGATGGCTACCAAGTCTGGGACTCGGGGGTTTGGTCAGAAAATGGGTACAGGACGTGCCACAGACAGGTTGAAAATGGCACCCACCAATATACCTATTTTTGAGAAAAAGTGACCCACAATATACCAATATCTGAGAAAATATGACCCACTGTGAAAAAGAAGTGGCGCAGATTGCCCGATGAGCCTGTAAGTAAGGTGTTCGTGGCTCCGTGCCTAGATGGTCTGCTTCGAAATAGTCGGAGGCATAAAGCAGGCTATGATTGATTAAGGCTGCGAGGTTGGTTAGGCTTTATAATAGTATCCAAGGCGGGAAAAGTGCATTGCGCAAGATTGATATAGGTGAAAACCGAAGTATAACCTGTGTCCGGGGGATTAGTATTAAAGGTAAGCACGCCCGCATGACATTAAACTGGCCTGAATCATAGACGGGAGGTCGTAGTCGAGTCCACGTGATCTTCCAAAACACCTTACATAGCCTTCCCGATTATTTCACACACTTGGTGGAAGAACACTTGGTGGAAGACAAGTGCTTCAGGTGTTTAGTATGGTAGTTCTAAGAAATTCCCCAGTAAAAGATGGCTAGGGAACTACCGCCCGGGAATGGGAACTTAGAATGGGAAGCAGATGGCATGTATAGGCACGTGGGGTCAGTGAATTTCACACGAGAAGGGGGGACTTTTGGTCAGAATTCCTGATTAGATTCGGCGGCGGGTAGCGGACGTGCCACGATAGGTGGAAAACGGCCCCACCAATATACTTATTTTTGAGAAAAAAGCCGATAGATGGCAATATCTGAGAAAATATGACCCACCAATATACCAATATCCGAGAAAAAAGTGACACACCAATATATCAAACTCAGATTATAGTATCAAGAATGAATGTAATGAATATCAATATTTTTTTATCCTGACAAATATACTAAAGATGTGAAAAAGACACTCTGAAATATACCAAAAATGCAAAAAAACACACCCAGTTTCGAGGCACGTCCGTACTAATCGCGATAGCGTGAGACACCCCCCCCAAAAAAAAAAGGTCTGGGATCTAATATTAGGCAAACCGGACCCAAGATTACCCTTTGAAGTACATATACAAATTTAAGCGAGGGCACATTTCACTGCAAGGTGGGTATACAGCCAGTCTACGACCAAAAACGCACAGAAATCGTAATGATCCGTGAGTGTAAATGCGGCAAAAGTACGTTTTTTCAAGTCCACGATGGCCCAAAACACCTGCGTCATGGCTTCTCCGATTATTTCATGGCAGTGAGGCAGTACCAACGTGAAACGCAGAGGATTTAACCGCACGTTGTCGGCACAGACACAGTACTGGGGCCGTGCGTTCCCTGAACCATGAACGTGCGGATCCCAATACTTTTTAATCACACAGTGCGTAGATAAGTTGCACGCGAAAAGTACATCGCACGTTCTATGCAAAATTGATCTCACGGCTACCTCAATAAAAACCACTCCCTGTCCCGGCATTCCGACACCCGTGCGTATGTGCCCACAACCGTACTTTTTGTCAATGCATGCGGAAAACGCCCCCAGACGCTGGGATCCTCAACACGCCTTGCGGCGACCACCGCCGCAAGGTGGAATGTGCCCCTCGCTTTACGGAGTGGTTGCTATTTGCACTTTACAATCGCAATCTCAGCAGTCAAGTAAGAGAAAAGGTGATGACGTGGGAGGACATCAAATTGCTGGACAAATATGGGGTGAGACGAATATAGGAGTCCCGCGCTGATCATTGCTATGTATATAATATAACACTACGATATACAGCTCAATTTTGCACCATTGAGCAAGTCCCCACTTGAAAATGCATTTAAACACACTCTTTCTCTTCAATCGTTCATTCTGCTCAGCATGACGACTTCGCCCTCATATCTTGTCTTGTTGAAGACAAGTTCAATAGTGTCTGCAATACTGTATCACTCCTTCAGTACTTCTTTAGCTATTTCCATGTTGGCTTGGCAGCCAATTGCGGGAACTATTGACCTACCGTGGAAGGATGAAATATCAGCAGACGTAAGGTAAGTCCAACTCATAAAACATAACTGTATAGGCATATATGCATGATGGGTGGGTGAGAAAGAGTATGTTTTCAACATATCTTAAATGTGTTCTTTGTGTTAATCGCAACGTTTAGAAACACATGCATATATCTTAAAATTAGAGAAAACATACTTACTTCAAAGAAAAGGAGTCTTCATCTAATGATGACCAATTATAATTATCTAGGTTGTCCCCGCCTTCAAATATTGAAATTTGTTAAAAGGTTATAAAAAACTTTTTATTTTTATATGGGTAATACTACTCGATGTTGGCAGGGATCTATTTTCATAATTCAAGTTTATCTGAATAACTTTTTATCCGCATCAAGCAAAAGATAAAAGAGTGGGGTGACTTAGATAAATGTTTGTAGATGAAGCCTCCTTTTATTTAAAATGGGCATATTGTGTCTAGCTTTCTATTCAAGTACCTAACGTTTTGTGCACATTAATTGAAGATTGAAGATGTCAAATAATCTCACAAAAAAAAGATTTTGTAATAAAGCATATTGTAGAGTAATTTAGAAGTTACCACTAGTGTATATGATGGGTTCATCAGTATCTTAACATATCCTGGAGTAAATGGAAATGGTCAAAATAAAGTGAGCTTCCCCCTTAAGTGGTCTGAAAAATGAGGTTTCTTGCTGTATCACTTTGATATTGTTTTTTCGAATGTAATGTTTTATTTATAATTATCTACACACTGACCATGGGAATCTACATAACGAATTAGATAATATTATTACATTGCATTTTGAAATGGCCTTACCAATCTCATTTTGCTTCCTACGGGCCTGCAGCAAGGACTGGGTTGAGACATGCGACACTCACATGGTGAAGGTTAAGCTCGCCTTTCCCGGGTGTATCTCCAAGTCTATCATCTCGTACGCGTGCAAGGGCACCTGCTACTCCAGGTATATACTTGTGGGGGGGTTATAAGTGATCAACAAGTCCGACATCCCTTTTTTGCCTTATTTCCCACCCCTATTTTGTTTTGCCTTATTTCCAACATCCTTAATTCTTTTGCCGTATTTCCCAACATCCCAGAACTTTTAGTTTTTTTTCCACACCCGACTTCCTTGAAATCCCGCATCCCTCTTTCCCCCCTCATTATGTTTCAGCCTTTCCCTCACGTCCCAAATCCTTATTAATGAACCCGACTTAATACTGTTGATAATGTAGTGATGTGCCTGTAGTATCTTGCTGTGTGACGTATTGTCCCAGAACCATAAGTCACACTAGCCTACCCCCCCGGCACACGCCGCGAGCTAGAGCATCTCTAGTCTGTGCGGGGATGTAGGCGTCCACCTCAGATAGGTGAAGTGGAAACTTGCTGTGATGTTGCGTAATCCTTGTAGAAGTGAGCTTTGCCGTGGTATTAAACTTTGCTTGGATGTTGTGCAATCCTTTTAAAAGTGAAGCTTTGCTGTGGTTAAATCCTTACATCTCGCCCGTTGAAGAGGGACGCTATGGTTGGTATATTTTTATTCCATCACGGCTCTCTGCTGACTCCCCAAGGACCACGCCTCAGCTCCCTACATCCCCGAACAGACTCTGCTCTAGCTCCGGGTGTGTGCCATGTGGTTAGGCTAGTGTGAGTTATGGCTCTGGGACCACACGTCACACAGCAATCTGCAGTGTCGGATCGGAAAAACTCAGTTTAGTTGGATTCACTATCGTAAATGCGAAAGACAAAGCAACTAATACATAATTGATAAACTTTTCGTATTATAACAAACATCTATACTCATACAACCCTGTACATAAGTAATGATATACGTCTGACTTAACACCAATGAAAATTGGGAAATCGACCAACTACAAGGGTGACCCTGTCTATTGTAACTGGTTCGTGTTGATGTTGCAGATCAGAGGGGAAGTGGAAGCCCGAGCTTGAGAACACGGCTATGGTTCAGCACTGCATGTGCTGTAAGCCCATGACCCCCAGGTTCAGGTAAGGAAAAAAACAGGCTACACCGGCCGGGTATCAGTCGTAGGCAATCTTCGGGCGCAGGGGCGCACGCCCTTTTTTACACTAATGAATCCCTTTTGATGGGTTTTGGCATGCCATCGACCTTTTTGCATACACAAATCCCATGAAATAAAAGGGATTGCCCCCTACCTCTTTCTATCCAAAAACCTGGATATACTAGTGTCGGTACATTATAGATTTAGTTGATTTTGAAGAACTCCGGTGTATGAATTGTGGACGCGAGCATTCTCTCCAAGTATACAGAAATAAATCTAATAGCCCCAGGGTTACAACCATCTTCCCCTGAAAGGTAGTCGTAGATAGCGAGCGCATCAGAGAGAAACCATTGCTAGATGAAAGCTTGTTGGGGCAGGATTGGTAATACTATTCAAACAAATATATAAACAAACAGGTGATGCTGGGATATTATGCTCATGAAACAAATTTGTATGTAATAAAATAATGTGAAAGACCTAAACTCATTCATTTTTCTAACCTCGCTCCCATTCACACAGTTGAGCACTCTACAAAGTGCCAAATTCAACCTCATCTCAATCTAAACAATCATGCTAGTTGTTTTGTGACATCCTTCCAGGCTGGTGACTTTAGACTGCCCGTCCCGCGGGAAGCCCAAGTCTCTTCTGGTGTCTGCGGCCATGGACTGTAGATGCCGGCCCTGTTCTGATGCCCAACCAGAGCTCGAGCAGCCTTACGACTACTGACCAATCAGAGATATATGCTGCAAGCTAGAACTGAGAATGCCATAATCTCGATTTACCACAACGCAAGAGCAGCATTGAAATATTTCTGACTTTTTGTGATGCATTTCGTATTTATATGATGGAACGAATCACTTACAATAAAATCTCTGTAATGTTTTGTGGCATATATGTTTGTTTACAATTTGAATTCACTGACTTCCAGAGGCGCAGTTCAAACATTTGTTATTAAGGACATAATAAGAAACTTCCTTTGTGCTGTGTTGATATTATTCCACCGAAATAACAGAGAAAACGAGATGCCAGGATTGTCGAAACAGAAGATACATTGTTAAAAGGGCTATGAGAAATTGTGCTAAATGGAGATGGAAGGTTGTATGTCAAATGATAAATGTTAAGAGGATCAGGCGGGTCTTGTCCTAACTAATAAACTTAACAAAACTGCATAAACTCATCATCATTATTGTTATGAAATTTGTAGAATTTCCACGTTGGAGGTGTATGCAGCATGCAGCTATTTTCTAAATGATCCCACGTTTCTCTCCTTTTCGTTTGTTCTAGTGAACACGATCACAATGATGATATCTACGATGCCACATAGCCTACATAATTACAGATAAATATTGGAATACTAAAACACCAGGTACAATTGACCATAAACACATGTCCAAGCATCAAATTGCACTTACACACAGGTTAAAAGGGGGTCAGAATCCTCAGCATTCATGTTAAACACAGAAGACAATATCTTGCATTTTACCCTCGAGGCATCTGTAGAAGGTCAAAAGCAGCTCCTCAACATCATTAAAGCAAACAATCACATTGGCACGTGCTCCTGAAGTCACCAGCCAATCAAACTGACACATAGCCATTTTTCAAATGTCACTCTGCTGTCACAAAAGCGCAATCGCGTGCACACTTTTGGCACGTGATCACGGGCAGACGATTTCATTGAATCTAGGGTTCATGAATTCCAAAATCAAAACTAATGCCCTCTTCAGAATAAAATTCTGCCAAGTTTTTTCAACGCTCTCCTATGGCTATCTTTATTGGCATACACATCATTTCAACATTGTTAAACAATATGTCATTTTCGGGGGCTGTGGTTTTTGAGGGCTGTGCCAACCATGGTAATTTTTAGGGCCGCTACATTTTCAGCAGCTAGAAAACGTTTGTATTTTGTTTGGGCATGATGTTGTACGGACTGGAATATGTTGTGTCTGTTGCTTATTTTCTAGGAGTTGGATTTGCACAGAACAATGGACAAGGTAAGGATATTGTTTAGCTCTCGATTAATCGTATTTATCATGGATGTAAACTGTGTCCAGTTTTATGATGATTTAAATGATGTCTAATACAAAAGTACAGTCCATGAACAAATCAAATGCATTTTCTTATATGACGCCAAACATCATGAGCATCAACTTTCGTTTGATCTATAACAAAAACATAAAAAATTGCTATCTTAAAAACAGGTGATGTGTTTTAGATATGTTACTTGTTAAAATATCCACCAGTTACATTTCGTTAGCAATCCTTATGTAAAATATATGTTTGTCCACCTTTATGAATCATTATCAGTATTCTACTGAATACTAAATTTCTCTGGCATACCCGAATGTTTGAAAAAAATATCTAACAGACGATATAAATACAACATATTCGTTCACAGTCTTCTTGCCACTGCAAGGTAACATCTATCAAATATTATAGATAGATACTGGCAAGAACCCTGAATTGGTGAAGATGGTTCACACTCAATTCAAATGTGTCGTTGTCGTTCAGTTCATTGCTATCATTGAGCAAGCGACAAGCAGGCAAAATCATATTTCTATTACCAGTCCAAACTACCCATGAGTAGAACCTCCATTTAAGATCACTTCTATAATAAAACCACGTTTTCTCATTCCCAATCCTTCAATATGATTCCATTGTGAACCTCCACATAAAGACCACCTCTCCATTGAGACCACGCCAGTTGGTCCCGTGGGTGGTCTTATAAGAGAGGTTTTACTGTATTTCTTGAACGTTACGATCACTGATCGTCAATACAAGATATATTCACGCCCATTTTCACCACTGCATTTCAATATCATATATTCAAGGGAAAGCACGTCAGTGTGAAAGAGATCAACGTAAGGTTTCTGCTAGATATTTTTCCAACAGTCGGGTAAGTGTATAGATGCCAGAGAAATGTAGTATTCAGTTGAATACTGATAATGATTCATAAAGGTGGGCAAGCACGTATTTTACCCATGTCTCCTCTGCCTGACACCACAGACTGCGCCTCGGTGTCGTTCATCGAGTACCCGGGCCACTACCAGCACGGGGGCCGCTCTCTCCGCACGCCGCTGCTCGCCTACTCGGCGTGCGTGGCTCAGTGTCGCCGAGACGACGCCTGCGTGTCCCTGGACTACGACTATGGCACGTTCACGTGCTATATCCACACCCAGGACAACATGAGGTAAAACAGGGGGAGCTTTTTTTTTATTGTTTCAATGATCAGCTGCAGCTAAATTGGTAACGTCTTTCGGTTGTTACATGGCAGGTTGTTTTACATGGCAGCGATCAGATTTGTATCTGTCAGAATGCCATGGGTCTTTATAAATGAATAGGATCACTGAGAAGGTGTTGTATTTTGATATCATTGACACTAGAGGATTTTTATCCAAGTGTGGGATAGACTCCTCAAACACTGGAGTGGAATATGGTGAGCAATCATCAACTACTTAAGGCAGGCATTCGACTACTCAGATATTCTGAACATTAGGTCTAATTCATGATACCCCATAGTCACTGAAAATAGTTGAACACGCATTATCAATTATCTTTATTGGCCATTTCACCACTGCATATTTCAATATCATATATCCAAGGGAAAGCACATCAGTGTGACAGAGATCAACGTAGTTCACCAACGATGCTAGTCGTCAGCTTCATCAACTAACTTCTATCAATCAATGTGTCCATGTTCTCCATATAGAGGTCAGGTGATAGAAGACGACTGCTGTATACACACCATGAAGACGTGTGTGCGGCCAGGTGCGGGGTCCGAGACCACCACCACTCTCCCAGCCCCAGGGAGGGGACGCGCCGCCGCCGCCGCCCCTGAAATCGACATCGGGTTCGGACTGGTGGAGCGGTCTCTGTTTCCACAGCTCTTTGCCACAAATGATGCCCAGAATGACGCACAAGGTATTCTTTCATTCAACGGCTATTGTAGTTTTAATGTTGCCTGGGATTGTTGACTATAGAATGAAGTATAGATTAAGCTCAAATCGATCGAGATGTGTGTATACCTGACTGACGCGGAGGAAGAGACGGGGAATAAGACATCCAATGTTGTTTTTGAAAGACTTATTCAAAGGTTACGGACAGATAATGGCAAGAAACCACCATCTGCTACCACCTAATGCAGAGGACACTATATTGTATATCAACTGTATAAGGGGACATAAACAATGATTTTACGTAAAATTAGTAACACTGTCGCCAGTATTAGGTGATCCCGATGGCTCCTTCTGGATGTGACAAAAAACAACAGACAAGAATTTTTGACAAGACAAAAAAGACACGAATTTGTTGATCTTCCAGTGAAAATATCACGAGGATTTATTTTCCCCAATCGTGATGTCTTATTGGTAGTACATGTACGCTGCCCAGTTTTGATGCTAAACAATTCAGCTAGAATACGTCAAGTCAATACTGCTTTGTTCTAGAGAATGGTGCGCCACCTGCGATTCCCCGGTACCCTGACCCCACCACGCTGCCTCCAACACCTCGCACGACCGGCGTAAGTAGATGTCACTACAATAGTATCTCTTTTATCCAACTACTTCAATCACTCTGACCAAACCACGAGGAAGGCGGGGGGGGAGGAGGGGGAGAGGGAACCACCGCGGGTGTGTGAAATAAGTACCTAGAAATATAGTGTCACTGGCGAAGATATCAGACCAAAAAAAATGAAGCATTGAACTAGTGCCCAAAAATATTATGTCATAAGTGACATATAGATCTACATCTTTTGAGAACACAAAAATATGATGGACGGCACAAAAAGGTACCCCATTCATGTGTCACGTCTGTACTCACCTAATCTATTGAAGACTACCCGCACCCCCAAAGGACCAAACGTCTTACTGCAAATGTATTAACTACTCCTATTTCAGGGCAAGGCAAAGCCCGGACCTAGTGGCACAGGATTTGGCAGTCTGTCTGAAGCTAACCTTCGTATGCTTATCAACATGGGCCTGGTCACTCCACCAAACCTTCCCAAGACCACAACCACACAAGCGCCCAGGGTGACACTGCCCAGAGCTACAACCAGACCAGCACCCAGGGTGACGCAGCCGCCACCCACGACGCCCGGGGCGGACCCAACGACCAAACAACCACGTAATGTCAATACTTTGTACATGTACAATGGTATTGACTAGCAGCTCCAGTGCAGATATCAGGGGCCCTCCTACCTACTGCCACACCCTACAAATATATAATTTTCATACAGTGTTGTTTGTTTGCATCACCACAAGAAATCTGACTGTGCCACATTCCACCCTTTCTGAAAATGTGGGTCTCTATCTGGTCTATTTCTATATAGAGTAGTTGCTGACCCCACGTTTTAGCTTCAGTAAGTTTGATTTAGTGTTTATACTTAATGCACGCTTCACTACACACAGTGACTACGGGTACTGAAAAGTACAATATGTACGTCCATCACCTATATTGTTACGATATTGGATGGTAACATACTAGATGTGTTTACAGCAGCCGTTCCTCGCCCAACGACCACGCCCAGGGTTGAGAAATCCACCCCGCCGTCGCTCATAAAGACGAAACGCATTGGAGACTCTGGTGAGCACGTAACTACACTTAACTGAAAGATTACTTAATATTCGGTATGTAAGGCTCATAGCATATTGTAAATGAATCATATTATTTGCTTTTATTTCTTTAAAAATATGCTCAAAATTTATCCAAACGATATACTAAAATCCTAAAATCTCCAAAATAATTACCGTCAATTGTTTTTGACAATTATTTTGGACATTTTAAGATTTTAGTATATCGTCTGGATAAATTTTGAGCACATTTTAAAAGAAATAGAAGCAAATAATATTATTCATAACTGAAAGAGAAAATCATGAAACAATTTACGAATGTTCACGTCATATAATCAAGTATCAAGTAAAATGTTAACTTGCCTCAAAAAGACAACTTCTATCCAATTTGAATTTATTCATGAGTGATACTTGATTTTGCTATAGTACACAGAGAAGACTTTGTGGCTAATGTTTTTGACAGCTGGCAGTAACTTTTCAGATCTGGTGCATAGCATGTGTCAGTTTAAGACCAACTTGCTAAGTGAATCAAATCTTAAGCAAGATTACCTGGTTTCCGGACATTTCAACATAAATCTGGATCATTAATCATGTGTAGGCATCTGTCCTGATCCTTTCGGCGTGATCCGGAACAGTTCACTGCCGGATGGAGAGATCCAGCCAGAGATCCAGGATGCGGAGGGCTGCAAGGCGGCATGTGTCATAGATGCCAACTGTACGGCCGCCACCTTCAACAGGGACACGTGCGTTCTCATAATGGGTCAATCGTATCGTAAAAGTCATAAGATATAATTAAATTCTAACCTCTCTATTTAAGGTGCTCAAGGTGCGCCAAGCTTAAGCCAACGTTTTCATCTGCCAAGCATCTGCTCCCAATACGCGGCGGATATTCAGCTCATGTGTAGCGTATGTTCGGTGTATGTAGGACATACGTCCCACAGAAAAAAAATCAATGGATTATCGATTGGCGTATGCCGTTCACGCTTTCGATGTTTTGAGCAGCCCAAAACCTGGGAGCGTAAAAGAGTGGACCGATCGATAATCTTCCTAGAAATATTTTGGCGGGGTACTGGCAGCGAGCGTTACAAGCACGTCACACGTACGTAAAGCGGGAAAGGAACACTGGGTCGGCGTAGGGTCGGCGTGGGTCGGCCGGGTCGGCAGATGTTTAGCGTAGATGAAAAAATCTGAATATCCAGCCGATTTTTATCAGCTGGGCGTAAGTTCCCCAGAGCCGGAACCAGTGAGACGCGGCTTTAACTATGACCAAGTGAGAAACATTGTCCCGTTCGCGTAAATAATTTGTACCGATTCGCTCCTGTCAAAGTGGGATTTCAGCAGGTGAAAAAAAGTACACGTCCCATGCCCAATGAGAATGAAAAATCATCAGGTCCCCTACTTTGCACCTTGAAAAAAGTACCTGTCCCCCTACCAAATGCACCGGTCCCCCTGCCTGGTAAATATTGCACCGTCCCTTAAGACTCTCACAGGTATTGCCGTCAATTGGTTTCAATAGACAGGTGGTCTCTTTATGAAGATTTGCGTTGGTCTCTTTAAGAATACAGTGGGGTGTGATATCCGATCCTATTATAGAGGTGGTCTCTTAGTAGAGGTCGTCTTAATTGGAGGTTTAAATATATAAAGTCACCCCATGGGCGATCCTGTATGGATGACAACTATAAAGTGCCAACACTAACTATACTACATGTATAAGTCTCAATATCTATAGACATGCTATCACCATATACATTAAATTACAGTGTAATAACATACACAGTATCCACTACCTTACAAGACCAAAAATAACAATGTAGTGATAACAAAACAAAAGAAGCTACAGTATCTAATCTCCCAAGTGCTTTCCCTCTGCTCAGATTTGAATGTCGTCTGCACCTGGAGGTCGTCAATGCTTCATTGCTTCAACGAGACACGGAGAAGTGTTGCGACCACTACTGGAGGAACGCATGTGAGTAAAATCATGTTGAACATCCGGATGGCTAGTGTGCTAGAAGGCTGCTAGCTAGAATGAATATTGGCACCAATATGTATTTATATCTCATTTAAATCCCATATTTAACTGAAAACTGTTAGATTTATGTATAGCATAACGGATATTATATAGAAACAATGAATACATGTCAAATAATAGACTTTTATTTCTGGAATAAATTCTGTACAATATGTAAATGATGTGTAGTGCCTTGGTAAATATTTTGGATCAGTCTAGTTATGAATATTGGCACCAACATGTATCTGGCTTCTAAAAATGTACTCCTCCAAAGCAAAATTCCGAGAGTTTGCCATATTGACAGTTATTTAGTATGCATGATATTGTGAAAATAATTAAACACTAATTTTCAGGTGAAAGTGAATGTTACAGCCATGTAGCGGTGAATGCATCTGAGCCCAACGCTGGTGCGGTGCGCGTGGGTGAGGGCCAGCAGGTTGCTGACCTCTCACTGACCACGTGTCCAGGGATGTGTGCGGTCACTGAGGTCATCACCATGACAGCTGACGGTATGCGTTTGCAAGAACGTTTTCAATTGAGCAATTGTGAAAATTACAGTTTATTGTTTATGGTTGTTGTATATCTCCTTTGTTTTATTTGAAAACCCCCAATGATTATAGACAATATAGCTATCACTGAATAGACCATGCAGAACCAGGTTTTTAGAATGATAATACGGTTTACTTGAGGGTCACCCCCTAAGCAACCATTGTATCTGCCAGTGGAAAGTACTTGATGCGCTATCCGAATGGTCATCTACTAATAGAGATCCACTGTTTTCCAGTTATTCTTTGTCAGCAGCATTTAGTCTCATTTTTCCTACAGCCTCTACTCTGCAACAGAACGGGTGTTGCAACCATGGAACAACAAACCAAAATCCGCACAAAGCTCCAGCCCTCCCCATTTCCCGCCTTCCAACCATAAATGACATCATCTCTACAGCAGGCATATCCTCATATACACATATACCATCGAATTCTCCTTAACAATGCACCTTGTCACGATTCAAATTATAGGAATCCGTCCCTAAAATCACATTTCACACACACACCCTTCACCCTTCTGCTTCTGTGGTCGAGTGGAGAGGGAGTTGGACTCATGACAAGAAGGTCATGGGTTCGATTCCAGGTCGAAGTGGGTGTTGAGCAAACTCATCCCTAAATAGTTGAACACTGCCCCGTCGTACGTACACGTTGCATAAGTACAGGTCATTTGGTTGAAAGAATGAGTGAGTGACAATGTGGGTGAATCAATCATTGTGCGCTGAATGTGCAAATAATCAATTGATAATCAGTAAGTGATCCAATGATTTGGTGTAAATTGTAAAGTCGTGAGAGCAATACTGGATCACGACTATAAACCACATTTACGTTTACCCCAGGTGCCGGCATGGAGGCGCACACGGTGTCTCGGGGCTGTCACATGCTGAGCCAACAGCCCGCCGCCGCTGGGTGCCGCACGTCAGAGCGCCGGGTGCGGGGGAAGCTCACCATCACCATGCTGTGTGTGTGCGAGGGCAGCGCATGTAACGCACTCGGGGTCATGGCGCAGATGGGTGAGTGGAGGTCCACTGTTTGGTCATGCGTCAATGGCAGATCCAGGTTTTTGGAAAAGGGAGGGGGGACGCACCTTAGGGATTTGATTTGGTTTCATACACGCGATTGATGGCAGACATGTAAAAACACCTATAAAATGAAGTATTTTGCTGGGAAAAATGTGTGTGAGGGTAGAAGGGGGCGCCCCCTGCATGCCCTCTGGATCAGCCTATGTGCGTTGACAGTTGACAAGATTTGAGCACATTGTGTACAGCATAGCAAAACATACATCTCTCTTATAAATGGGCGAATTTCAAACTTATTCTTGGTGGTCGAGTAACATGACAGACTTTGCAGTGTTTGTCAAGTCTTCAGGAATGTGATAATATGGTACCAGGCGTTTTCACATTCCAAGTGCAAATGGTATGTTCACGAGAAGATTTCAAAATACCTTTAGAAACATAAGTATATGTGTCACCAAGTGAAGGCAAATGTGATAGAAGACAACGAATACTTTGTTATGGAAGGCAACACAAACAAACAAACACAAGCAAACAACATGTGACAGAATGAACAAACTGACAGAATGATGCCCCCTTTATATTGATCATATTAATATCACACTGTTGAGTCAATGCAAAATACAAACCCAATTATTTTTGTGCAAAATGTATTTATTTCTAAATACTAGTAGTCGTTGAAATGAATTTAACATAGATTTGCAAAATATAACATTTATTAACATTCATCCAAGGTAGAAAATATATAATTAAGATGTGAATAAATTATTAAAGATGTTGGTTCTATCATTTACCCGGGATCATTTATAACATTCATTTATAGCTGTGTTTTTGTTGCTGCCCATTTGAACCAACCTTTGCATGACTCCCATCCAGCACTGCAGCTACGTCTGCCGTTTGACGGGACACCGGAGGATGTTGGACCGTACCACCGCCACGGCGCCGCCACTAACGTCACCTATGACGGCTACGACTCCGTGACAGGCTCTGCTGCCTGCTTCAACGGACATGCCTTTGTCAAGGTCCGAAGTGCATGCAATTGACAGATTTGCTGCTAGAATATGCTTAATGGATGGGCCTGATACTTAGGATCGCTCGCAGATTTAAAATAATTTTTTTTAGGGGTGTGGGGGGTGGTCGGAGGTGCATGGAAAGTAAATTACATTTCTTTAATATCACCATGTATATTTCTTTCTACACTGAAAATATAGGCAATATTTATTTTTCTAATTAGTAAGTTACACAATTTTATACTAATTAGCAGTTGATAATGTCCTATGAAACATAGATCTAGAGTCAACTAACAACAAAATGTGTTCTCATGTACAGGTGTGGTCTCTGGCTGGATTTCTCTACAGTTCCATTCAGGCTTATGAAATCGAGAAGCAAAGCAAGTACGTTTCTTATACAGCATTGTCAAACGTGGATGCTTTTTATCTCAAATACATGAAACATATATTGTATAATAACTATATTATAATCGTATTTTGCAACAGGTTATCTACAGCAAACAGCGTAGTTTGGGTAATGAAAAGCTCATAAGATTTTATGACGCAATTATTGGCTACCCAGTATTTATAGTTTAAAGACAACTCGCTATATGTTTTCTAAAGCCTATGGTCTATACACATTATTCTCCCATTCAGACAGACCAACTTCTTGATGAAGCACACGTGTTGCAACAACAAATGCCCCGCAATCTCCCCCCTGCAAAGTCCACATGATAAATGCAAAGCAATGCTTTGAATTCAAACAAAACATGTTCACTTTGTAAAAACCGTCAAATACTGACCACACTACTGCTTCAGACTGACCATCACGTTCTGGATGAAGCGTACCAAGCACAAAGGCTACATGACACTGCTGTCCAACGGGCGCAAGGAAGGTCCCATCGACATCTCGTCAGCGACCTACGGACCTGTCACCCAGTTGTATGCAGGGGTCACCCTCCGCAATGGCAAGCACTATGTCGCTATGACAGAGGTAAGTGGCTGATTCCGATTTCCCAAAAAAAGGAAAAGGTGTGTCTGTGTTGTGTGTTGTGAGGGTGGGGGTGGGGGGTAATGTGAGCAGGGGTGTGGGGAATCCAATGGGTTTGGACTTATGATCCAGCTCTTAAATCTTACCGATGTAAGACGACACACCTTTTACTCTGATACTGTACTTGATCTGTGCTTGCGCGTCAGTCTATCCACTTATTACATGGTAGATACCAAAATTGAATCACAAAGTAGAAAAGTTGTGTTCATGGCTACTACACAACTGTAACTAAGTGGAAAAGTTGTGTCTGTGTGGCTTATACGTACATGTATATTCTATAGCAATGATCTAGATTGTTGAGTAGTACCAATCAATATGTGCACACGGATTGTGAATGACAGATTGTGGACCTTGCAGGCTCCTATGGACGAATGGGTGTTCGTGGCGCTGGTGGTGGGAGTGCCTGGCTCCCGGCTCTCTGAGGCCCAGCTCCAGCTGTTTGTGGGTGACCAGGCCGTTGACGAGGGGACGCCGTCCTCGCATACCACATTGCCTGTTGGTGAGTCAGCTCGATGTGAGCACTGCGTACTTCTTAGGGCGTGGGAAACAAGGGACGCTGTCATTGCATATAGCACACACCGCTTCGTGGTAAGTCGGTATCGCGCAGCAGCCTGTTGGTTGAAATATATGCATGCTTGTGATGGTTTTGTTCTCATTTCATCCCATATATAAATATATCATATTTACATAGTGAAGCTACATGTATGAACGCTGGACATGCATACACTGTATAATTTCTATGAACAACTGTATATATATGTTTTCCATTTCTGTCATTCTGTTATTTCTGTTTACGTTCAAAGAGATCTGCCAGCTCATGTCAAGCCATAAGGCAGCCTCTTGTATTGGAAGGTATAAAGAGTCCAGACATCCCACATCCATGATCCTTCTGTCTTACTTCACACGCCCCTCATTGTGTTTGGCCTTTTCCCCACACCCCACAATTTCAAGCCCTTCCCCCACACCCCTCATCCTTATAACCCACTCTTTCTATGTAGTGGTGTTGTGGTTACAGAGCTGCTCCAGAGCAGCAGCAGCCCCTGGTGGTGGGGGCCAAGCCGACGTCCGGCCGCCGTGGGGGCTACACCAACCACTTCACGGGCTGCATCGACGAGGTAGGTCAGGGTGTGACACGCCTTATTCATCTGGTGTCATGATTATTCTATTTGTATTTGTTTGCTCTTTTCTTGCATATGTTGGCTCCTTAAATATCAAATAACATATCATAAACGTGAACGTAAAATAACAGCTGTTGGTGCCTTTGACGTTGATGTGAATTTAGTGGCCAAGGTTTTATGTGAGAGGCTATTTACATCATCATGGGTTTCACGCCTTTCCCATTCACACAGCCTTCAAAGTCCGATGTTCATGGTATAACCAATAAGTGGTAAGCTCAAATAGATAAGGATCGTTTACATTGACATTAAAAATAACGATGATGCTAGATGGAAGCTGCTTTTGACAGTGGGCCTTTTGATAAGTGAACATGTCACGTTGTTCTTCATCGTGCATTGAGAGACTGAAACTGAAAATACAAAGCATACAGTCCTCTATTATTCAATGATGTCCACGTTAGAGAAATGCGTAATACATGTAGTTGCCTATCACATAAGCTTACCTATGAGCTCACATGAAAATTATGGCAACCGTTATAACCGAATTGCGGCACTTCTAATCATAGTGAATATTTGTTTTGCTTTTAAAATTACAAATCCTGCTGCTATAATCTAATCATCTCTTTCAGGTGTCTATTTTCTCAGAGGCTCTCTCAGTAGAGACACTGCAGGCGATAAGGGACATGGGCCGAGAGTTCATGGGCGTGCTTCAGGGGGAAGAAACAACTGTGGGTGAGAACCATTATAATTCTTGTAATCTAAGTGTAGCAATATGCATATCAAATAGTACCTTAACCACTGACACAGTGACAGTTATTTCATCAAGCTACCTCACTACAAGAAAAAAACAGAGCACTAAATTCATAAAACATTATATAGACGGTGTACATGTTTCACTTGTATATATGTGTATCTATGAAAGACGCCAAAGACAAATGCCTCAGTTTTTGGGATGGAGTTGCTGACCATATACATGTGCATAACTCATGTCAGACGCCACAACGGAGGCGATGACCACAGAAGCCATGACGACTGTTGGTGGAGTGACGGGTGACGTCACCGGAGACGTAACGGGTGCTGACGTCACTGATTCTACAGACTCTGTTACTAGCATGGAGACGGGTACTGCAGGGATGAATACGGCAGCTGGTGGTACAGGTGCTACAGGTGATTATATAGTTTTGTTAGTTCTTTTTGTCATTTTTTTCACCATGCATTATGCCATGAGACCAAATGTACATATTGTTTTTCACTAAAACACACATTTATTGGGTACAGAAAGCACTTATATTTGCTGTCTTCTTTCTATGTTACTTATATTAGTCAGGTACAGTTGGACGAGCTACCATTATGTTAATGTTGCAAAATATCTTGTTTGGTAGGATAAATATTGGGGAGAGGGTTATATAAAGGGATCAAGAAATCCCACTTCCTAAACTTGTTTAGCCTTATTTCCCAGATCTCTAATTCCTTTGGCATTTTACCCCATATCCCACAAATTTTAAGATGTTTTTTTCTATATATCCCACTTCTTTGAAATTCGACACCCCACGTTTTGGCCTGTTTTCCCACCTCCCTATTTTTTTGACTTTCCTCCCACATTCCACTATCAACCCGCTTCAAGTGTGCACATTTTATTTTTTCTAGACGTCACAGGAGATGTAACCACATCAGCGGGTACTACAGATGATACAACTGATGCAAGTACTGGTGCCAGTATCACACCTGCTGCACCTTAGTACAACGTAATACTATAATATATAGTGACGTAATGATGTAATATCTCTGAGCAATATCTTGCATTCAATTGCACTGCCTTGCTTTGAAGATTTATGGCACCATAGAAAGAGTCATTGCATTTAATGAAAGCATGAAAAAATGTGATATTACACTTGCTTTAAATGTCATATGATGGAAAAATATTAATCTTATATACCAGACCGTTTAGAGTGATAAGCCAGGCATGTGATAGAAAGATATTTTATTCCTTTTTAACAGAAGTTCTAGCAAATGTGTGATGAGAATCTTTACAGCCTAATAAAAAACTATAACTCTTAATGTCAAAAAACTATGTGCAATGTTAAAAAAAAAAAAAAAAAAACAAAAAAACCCACAAAACACTCTTAATGTCTCTTTAACTGTCTTTTCCCACCGTTGCTGAACGTATAAATTTCTTTTTTTATTTTATTTAATTTAGTATGTAATTTCTAATATATTTGCCATTTACATCACATGGCCTTATCAGGAATCAACAGTTAGTTGATTCCTGACGAGACCACGTAATGCAAATGACATAAACATTAGAAATTAAATTCTAAATAAATAACATTTTAAATGAAAAAAAAAAACCCTGATGAATTTAGTTGATTCCTGCTGAGACCATGTACTGTAAATGGCAAAAATATTAGAAATGAAATTCTAAATTAAATAAAACATAAAATAAATAAAAACACATACAAAAATTCATACTCTCATCAAAGGTGGACAAAAGACTTAGAGATGTGAAGAACACCACCTACTGGCGGATAAAACAATTGTGCATAAAAATTATAGCTCTTTAGTTTGTAATAAATGTTTGCATTTCAGATTTAGTTTTGCAATTGTGATCTGGCAAAAGTTTGACACAAAATGATAAAAATGCTCCATATGACGAATATTTAATGAATGCATTCTATTCTAACCATGAGAATGATGTTGTATTTATATATTAATCAAGTGGTAAGCTTACTAATGCGTGTTAGTGGTGGTGTGATTTTGGGTGTGTTGAATTTTATTGGGAAGTTCAACTAAAGCTGTTTTGATATATTTGATTTTTTATTGATACATGTAGTACTTGTGTAAGTTTCTTAGGTTTGTGTATTTCTGAACAAGGTTTGTTCGAAATTGTTCTCATTATCAACAAACCTTAGGGTCCAACAGTGATATTTGGTCAAAAGTGACTTTTAAATTGTATTTATTAATTGTCTAAAAACTGACTTATTCAATTATGTTACAATGTGCATATATGTACATGTACATCGTTACGATAGATAAAGGACTTCTGAGTTGATATGAATTATTAAAAGGGGAGAGGGTGAGCTTATGTTAAAATCCTTTTAAATGTGTATAGTTTGTATTAAAACAAATATTGAATATTGATACATGTTTTGCATTTTATGTTATTATGCAATACATGCAATACAGAAACAACTGCTTATAAGGTGATCCAATTGACATTTAGATAAATTGGTCAGTAACCATGTTTATTTCTGTAATTATTTCTGTAAATACATGATTGTGGATGACTGTTTTGTATGATGCTTAATAGAATAAACTATACATATACATGTACCTTTATTCATTACTGTGGATGCATCTGTCCCCATTTACTTACTTGCATATTGATATATTTATATTTTATACATGTTGTTTAATACTTTTTTTCATTATAAAACTACTAGTGATAACTACGAAGGTTATTTCACAACTAATAATTGCACGAGTGTGTTTTAATAGCAATATAATTTGGCCATTAGAAAATCATGCCTCAGGCAAGATTTTTTCATGCATTTATAATGTAATATTAATCTTATGCCTCAGGCAAGTAATGATTAAATGTCTGGTTTTCTATTGAACTTAAGCAACAGAACTCATAATTTATCATGGTAACAGTAATTTTAATATCTTTCCTTGTCATATTAGTATGACATCTGGTTATGCAACCAACTAAACATTGCCAGAAAACCTTTTGACTGTATGGTGAATAAAAGATATGTTCGCATCTACATACATAATGTATATATACATATATGTTTAAGCAGTTGCTTTTGATAGACTGTTGGCCAGAATGGATATATCCGAAACAACTAGTACCAACATTTGATTAATTTATGTAATCTTGATGCTACTACTAAAATTATTTTTTAAATATATATTTCTGAAATGTATAAATTTTAGATATATACTCCATTTTTTTGAATTCATATTGATATTTAATGTTAATAAATTATAGACTTAAATAGGCACATTAATTGTAAACACACATGATATAAAAAAGCTGTATAATCATTGCTAAAAAATAGCTTCCTGCGCAATACGTGTTTTAATTACATTATATAAATTGCATCATCTGTAATTACCGATACAAAATGTTAACACCTATGTGCAATTACGCTTTCTTGTTATAATCAACTAACAGTAAGCTATTGTATTTAAAATATTTTATTATGATATTCACTACACTATATAATACATAACAATAAATAAGCGATAAATATACTATAAAACAATGGATAAACTCTCATACAAGAATTATATAAATGAATGCTGTCCTGGTTCATTCAACATTTGCAAGATGCTGGTAGTTCAGATTTACTAATGGCAAACAAAATCTAATGGTGCAATGAACAGTGCAATAATAAGATGGGTACTGGATTCATAAATTTTATACAAAAGGCAAAAATATTTACAGCGGTAAACATCTACTTTGAAATGAGATTGTTGAGACAGACTACTCATAAGATTTATTGTCTGCAATTATTTGAAAATAATCTAAATCTCATTTAAATCCCAAATATTAAAAGAAAACTGAAAACTCTTAGATTTGTGTATATCATAACTGGCATTATGTAGAAACAATGAATACATGTCAAATAATAGACTTTTATTTCTGGAATAAATTCTGTACAATATGCAAATGATCTGCAGTATCTTGGTAATTATCTTGGATCAGTCTAGATATGTGTCTAATATGTAGCTAAAACTGTGTCAACTCATCAATATTGCTATATTGAAACCTGTTGTGATGTTGAGTAAGATGTCTGTCTTAATCCAGGCATTGCTGTCTATGATACATGTGACTTGGTGATGGATCTGTAATGGAACACATTTCCTATTTTATCATACTTATCTATGAATTTCTAAATCCAGCATTAAAATTTTGAAATTAGTTTTGGTAAATACTTCTCATCGGCGTTTTCAATAGATAGTATACATTGAATAACTAATTTAAATTAATGAACATGGATTCCATATGACTCTTATATGCATTATTTACATTAATAGTTCATTTTCTGCAGCATTCTGTTTATCAAAAGTAATGCATTTGTACTGAAATCAAGGTTTTCTTTTTAAGGGGGAGGTAAGCTTAATGTGTGAAATCAAAATTATTTATTCAAAATAAAACCATTATGTAGAAGAATTTCTTTTTCAGTAAACACCACATAAAATATTGGGACTCAGTGATCGTGAGTGTTTGACCCCTGCCACACAGGATAAATTCGGGGGTGGCTTATTGACATCATATTAAATAAACTGCAAAATATTCCAGTGAGACGACAATACGCTCACTAGCTCAGTCCCGATGCGACGTCTGATCTTCGCTGATCAGCCACCATACATGGGGGCGGGGGCAATCCTGTGTGACAGGGGTTTCAGGGAAGTTAAGTCACACCCAAAAATGACTTAAAATAAGGAACTTATATACTAGTACTAGTAATCTGTGCTAATGAGTTAACAAATACAACGGCTCTGTACCTGTGGATGGGGTGGTATGTTGCCATGGTTACCAGTAAGTCTGGGACTCCCTCATCACCTGCAGAGCCTGGATGTCAGCCATACTCAGCTCCAAGTTGAAGATACGTGCCTGGAAATCACACAGAAAACCATAGTCAGATCCAGATTTTTGTGATTTACAGCTTAGATGAAGCCAAGAATATTTAAACGAGCCATTTGTGCACATATTTTAAGAAACATAGTAGACCTTTAAATAGTTACCCTTACTGTAAAAAAAATGTGGTTATGAATAGTGCACATATTCTTCATAGTTATATTCATATTAGGTAGATAGCACACATATTCACTGTGTACATGTGTATATGTATATATTATTCAATTCTTTCATTTGGTCTTATATAAGGAGTCTGTAGCAATAAATACATACATACAAATTACACCGCCCCCCACTCCACCAATATTACATAGCCGATGCTAGCTCCTGATGCTCAAGAAGACACCGGAAGCTTATTAAGGTGGACATGGGTGTTCTGGCCTCAACTTTGGAGTGATCTGGCTGATTCGACTGAGAGTGATATTTTTCAGCTTTTGAGCTCAAGTTTCGGAATAATGAGTTGTTGATTTGGATCATCTTTTTGCTTTTCCTGGATGGTCTGGATGGCTAACTTGGTCATTGTTGAGTCTTTCTGCTTCAATGTGGCATTGCTGAGATGTCCATAGAGATGTTCCGCTACTATGGCGTTGTATTTCCGAATGGTCCCATAAGCCTGCTTGTTCATCCAGTCCACTAGAAAGGTCACATACCGTTATTCCAGATGATCCCGCACGTTTCACCACAAAATATGCACATAGGGCACCAAAACAAGCGTGACAATATTGTTTTCTCATTTCTGGCGTCTTTTGCAGCATCTGAAGCTAGCATCGGCTATGTGAAATTGGGGATTTACGCATACACTTATGTTTATGCCCTCACCTCATCGAGGAAGCCGATGAAGCCGCTGTTCTCCTGCACACAGCCCACAGTGACGGGCTGAGACCGCACACCGATCTCACCTAGAACATGCAGACATTAGCATTGGTCATAATAGAGGTTCTAGTGGGTAAAATTCTTTATCCAAGAAAATATTACATTATACATTCTTATATAAACAATGTAATATAGTGTGAATCATATTGCATTGTTTTGGATATCTTTATTACACTGATGTTAAACTATTATTCTTTTTACGTATCAATATCTTTCAGTCTATCCTATATGGAAAAATCTAACACCAGACATCTGTTGAGATGTTTTACACAATAAAAATGTCCATGTACATTAATTGGCCTACAAACGTACATATATATGGCTCAAGCCTGTATTTCATCTTGATACAACAATTTCACCTTGCTACAACAATAATAATTGTAGTAATCTAAGTGTAGCAATGTGAGCATCAAATAGTAACTTAACCACAGTGGCACTGAGCAAGCTAAGTTACTACAAGAAATCAGTGATAATGTATCTCATCATAATCAACAGCAAACCTTTGTCAGCACGTGAGTTTCCCATCAGTTTCTGCCCATCAATGTAAAATCTGAGTAGAGGGAACCTCTGGGCCGCAGTATCAAGGATGCCCTGGTAGGTGAGACAGGCCAGATGCCATTCGTCATTTGTGGCTGGTTGCCAAGGGTAATCATCTAGCTTGGCGTCTCCGGCAGTCGAAATACCTAGAATGAATAATGGCTTGCTAAAATGTAATGGTAAAATAGTTTAGAAAGGTCTTCAGATTTTTCCTTGCGATACATCTGAAGCATAGCTCGTAGTATCTTGGACAATCGCTGTATTTAGTTTTGCATATTGTGAAAGAAATGGCCCAAGATTATGCCCAATGTAAGTAGACAGTAAGACACATGTATAGGTGTGCATATCTCACGTGCCTAGATGACTGCTTCGTAATAATCGGTAGCGTAAGTAGGCTATGACTGTGATTGAGGCTGCGAGGCTGGTAGGCTAGTAATAGTATCAAGGCGGGAAAGTGCCATTGCGTAAGATTGATACAGGTGCCAACCAAAGTTTGTGTACTTCGTCAAGGGAGATTGGTGCAGTGGTTAGCACGCCTGCCCATGACATATGACTGGTCTGAATCATGGACGGGAGACCATGAGTTCGATTCCACGCTCTTCCAAATAACTTTACATAGCCTACCCAATGATTTCACAATATATTAGATCACTATTTGTTGTAAGAAAATCAATTACATCAATAATTATTTTCTCTTACACGATGACATAAATTAATATAAAATTTCATAAAAACAACATTGTAGTTGTAAACATTGTAAACAAATTCTATTACACCATCATTCTTTCAAAAAGGGATCTCTTATACCATTTTCTATTCAACATCTTATTAAGATATACTCTGATTCTACTTCTTTACAATAAGGTACATATATGACAATTTTAAAAAAGAGCTAATCATAAATGAGCATTAGATACCCACCTGCACCCACGAAGTTATCCATCATTTCTGCCATGAACTGCCATGATGGCTGGGTGGTGTCCAGAGAGTTGCCAAACATGCCTGAAACACAGAAAAGGTGCCTTATTTGCAATATAGCAATTTGCTTGCTCCAACGATGTAGTCAGACCGCCCTAAGTTGAAGTCAAAGGGGGTTCCTGTACTTACGGGTTATCCACAATTTCTGATTAACCAGATTGCTTTTCAATTTATCATATAATGATGACAGGAAAATGTTATTTGATTGAGTTCTCTATACAGTCTACTTGGTTCTAATACTTGATAATGAGTATACTGGTATTTGGACATTTAATATCATGTCAGCAATTCAAATAATGGACAGGAGTTATAGTCCAGAGCATGAAAACGTTACTTACCGCATCACTGACACATATTTATGATGTTGTTTACAAATGTCTAAGACTGTCAATTTATAAACTAATGTTCCACATAATTGACATCAAATAAGAAAGGGGTCATACAAATTAAACAGGGTCTTCTATACATGTAGATCTATAAAGATGAAGTGTTAAACACAATCTGGTTGCCATTATCACCCACCCTGCAGCTGCATGGAGTTTTTGGTGGTGGCTCTCTTGAACCACACACAGAAGGTGGCTGAGGGGATAAAGTCGTCAGTCAGGAAGTCCGTGTTGCCCCACTGGACCTGTACAAATGAAACAAAGAGCTATCTGACATTGTTACATTACTAAATTAGCACTATGTTTTCATAAATGTTCGTGTGTCCAGCCTTCTATGATTAGTTATCAAAGCTTATGAGGTAAATACTAGTGAAGCAGTACAGTGTATACAAATGAAAAATGAAAAAAAAATAAAGGTTGTCCCATATGTCAATGACTATAACTTTTAGATGCCCTTATTTTAAAGTGGTTGACCAGGACAACCCAACAAAGTAGCTACATGTACAATTTAGTTCAATATAGTATAAGAAACCTAAGCCGAAGTCTCACAGTCACGAAGATTCACACCCGAATGTATACTGCTGCAATGAGCACATTTGCTAAAATTGACAAATACCACAATACCACAACTTATCCACCTTCAATATTCGGGAGTATCTGACCCCAGCTTAAGGTAAGTAAAAGTATGCTTACCGCAGCCATGCTATTGACTGCCACACACGAGCTGCCGTCGAACATGGCGGAGCAGTTGACGGCCTTGTCGAGGCACGAGAACGACGGCTCCGTAAAGCCCACGGGGACCACACCATCGCGGCCCACACCCGAGTGGTCGCGGAAGTCACCGTCCAGGGGTAGGTAAAGCATCTGGCCTGAAATCGTAGGTTTGTTGAATGTTTTGTTTGTTTGTTGTATTCATGGAACATGCTGAGATGGAAGGGAGTAAGTCAGTCACGATAAACACGTTACAGAGGCAAGAACGTAGTTTGAGATGAAATGGGTTGTTGGTGCCATAAGTTTATAAGCTTGGCCAGCACAGTTTGCAGAGATTTGGAAGTACAACATTTGACATACATTGTAAATGTGCACATTGTGTCATTGATGGATGCCATAAGTTTATAAACTTGGCCAGCACATTATTCAGATATTTGGAAGTACAACATTTGACATGCATTATAAATATACACATTTGCCATTGATGGTTACTTCAAAGAACCTGCTCAGAAACTTGTGATGGACAAACGAATTGCCACACGGGAAGCAAGCTCATAGTCATAATTTAAGTATCATGTACATGTACATTGAAATAGATTGAAGAGCACTAAAAGAAGAAGCTGTGAAGTATACTCACTAGCAAGCGCAGCGATGCTGAGTCCATTGCAGCGAGGCGTGTCGCAGAAGCAGACGATAGTCATGAGGGTGGAGTCGACGGAGCAGCCGAGAGGCACGTCCGCCATGGTGGGGTCCGTGATTGTCATGCAGCCCCTCTGGATGGCTGCAATAGCATGGGTAGCTTGGAATAATGTCTTAAAATATATGTATTGTTTCAGTTGGATAAATTCATTTTATTCTGGTATCAGATTATTTTGTAACAGTAATAGGCCCGACATTATATACATGTATGTCATTTTAGAGTGAAACGAATGCGCTGTGACATTTAAGCATTGTCGTACGTTCATCTATCTTTCTATCTGTGCAATGAGCTATACTCATAGAGCAGGGATTGGTGTATACACGCAACTAATTGCGGACTATAATAACACCCACCGGTGCCGTCCGTAGAGAGCGTCTGGCTGACGAAGCACACGCCCTGGCACGCGGTCTGCGGCGTGTTCTCGTCTGCCACGGACAGGTCCTCTTCCACCAAGGCGTACTTGTCCTCAGACCAGCACCGCAACGGCGCTGCAATAGACAGTACACGGATGTTGCGTTATGGCGCTGGATATAGTGTTGTATTTTTTATTAGAAACTGCTCAGAAGGGATTTATTATATGTGTCTGTTGTTGTACAGTGTATTGGTTAGGTTACGGTGAAAGATTTTGTGTTGCAAAATTCATGTCCATGTATGTCCAACAGGGAAAAAGGATACGTCAGCAAAAATGGTCACACACATACTTTGCTGAAATGAGCTTATGTTATGAAGGGTATGTTTGTTCTGATGTCCACTCTAAACAAGATGTCCAGTAGTAGCATATAGCATAATAAAACTAAAACGTCGTCAATGGACACCTCAACAATAGGGACATCTCACAATTAGAGACACATTTCAATTATCTCCTTTCCTACATGACATTACTAAAAAATCACAAATATTGACACATCATAACATGGAGCCACCATTTTCACACCCGTCACCAGTGTTGCCCCATAGCGAGGTTTTAGTGTAGTGATTGCGTGTGCGCGTGCGCGTGCGTGCGTGTGTTAGTACGTACGTGCGCAGTCGATCTTCCTGAAGTGCGTGACGTCCTCGCTGTTCTCCACCTTATCGGCGAGGATCTCACGCAGAAGATAACACTTGTTCTGACGGGCATCAAAGTCTACACCCTGAAATAGACACAACTCCAGTCATGAGAGATCCCCTATATGAGACTAATTTATGTAGTGTACAAGATGTAGATCACTATATAATATTAAAGACGCATAAGCCTTCATAAAGAAGTTATGGAATGTTGGCTCCCGGTTCACAGTGCACAGCTCGAATAAGGAACTGGGTGGAATGGTGGATCCTCATTCAGTTCCTTATTTGGTTACTATTCGTTTTCTGCTTCCCATTTCATAACCGATAACGTGATGTGTCGAATATTGAACGCGACAGGTTCCCCATGGTCAGGATTGGCTCCCGATGGCATACACGAAGTTGCAAATTGATCAAACTGTTCAACACATCCTCAGGATGGAAAGACTCTTCCATAAAGAGAACACTGTACACCTTCATAAAGACACCTTTTTCTGTTGTGCATAGCCCTCAAGAGGTTGTACTGGAGTGTCTATCACAACATAGGCGGTAAAGAGTACGGGCCGTAATGCTTTAAATATAGAATTATGTGTGCTGTCTACTTAACTTCAGAGAACCAGTATTTGATGATACTTACAGCACAGAAGGAGTACTTGATACACCAGATCTTGCACTGCTCCATGGTGGCCACCTCACTGACGTACTGGCCGAAAGGGTGTGACGTGTGAACGTACTTGGCGAGAGTGAAAGGGCAGCCTGGTAACGGATATAAGATATGGGTGATATGTAATACATTATATACTGTACATACTATTCAATGGTGCATGCTTGCTTAGTTATCTCATTATTTGTCATTTTACGAAACTATAGTAGACCGTAGATTTGTAAAGCGATTCATTGGATTTCTTTTTTCTATCAACAAGTAACACTTCTGTCACGTGCTGCCACCTGGTGACAGAAAAGTCTCAGACGATGGACATTGAAAATGTCCGAAAATATTAAGACACTTATAGTAAGTTTTTATAGATTTATCACAAAATTAGTGTTACTTATAGTAGACCGATATGTGTGTCGCAAGATTCACTCAGTTTTAAAGACATAGACTTTAGTTAAGTTGTAGTAGCCCGGTGGTCTAATCCACCCGGGTTTTAAGAGCCTGGTGATTAGATACTAGAGTACTGAAGTACATGTATACAGTACATTCAAGCAGTATATCTGTGCAGTATATGTACCTGAGTCCGGGAAGGTAGTAGTTGTTGTGGGGATGAAACCATTCGTGTTGCTGTTGAAAGTCTCTAGGCTAGGATTTTCTGCAAGTGGACAAGAGAACATCAAGAGTGAGTGTTATCAATATCATCTAACACCCCAACAAAAGTATTAAAATCCTACATGGGATAAAAAAAATCAAATACACACTTCTTCACCTCCTAGAATACATGTCGAATGGTGAGAAATGGCAATATATTAAAATAATAAGTACAAATTTACAGTATCGTGGGTGACTGCCTGATAAAATGTTCTCTGTTATTCATTACATGAATATTTTTTCCGTGACCAGCATACTACTGGGATATGTATAACGGACGGATCCAGGTTTTTCAAAAGCGAGCATCACCAGTGAATTTTATGTGTTTCATACAAGCCCACCAGCTTGCGGAGATGCCAAAAAGATCCTTTTACCACAGCTTTGTTTCGAAAAAGGTGAATGGGTGAGAAGGGTGCGACCCTGGATCTGCCAGTGCAGATGTATGCAGGAGCAAGATCTTAACACTTGTGAACGTTTATATCGTTGATCATCAGCGTTGACTCTACACACAGGGAATACACATTGTGTTTAGCGCTACAGTCTCTCCCTTTAGTGTTAGATGTTTTTAACAGAGATGTGGACATTGGACATTTCCACCTAAGACCGGGTCGTGTTTTGGATGTCCAAATAGACCTAACCCATCCCACATTATACCCTCTGCCTCCAGGAAATCTGGGAACTGCCATTTCATCACATACTTAGAAAAATGTTTATTATAAATATTATGGTTCTATGTTCAAGAAACACTGGTTAGAGATCATTAGATTTGGGATGACTCTGCGTGGTGGTGTAGTTTAGCAAAGCAATACTATAAGGTTACTGGTATTCTCTTTTAGTGTGGACAACGTATGATATTAGCGTGGGCAACATATGATAATTGTGATGTTGTGTCATACAGGAAAAGTATTGAGCAGGCAACAAATGCCCACCAGTTTTTGTTTCGTTCGTGTACGGCAGTGTATTTATGCATAAATGCGACGAAACACACCAGGTCCTGTATCAGAATTACTGCACTTACATTAAAACATACTGCATAGTTTTTAATTTAACCAGAAAAATATATTCCAGCATCATTAACCATGTTCATAATTTACAGTAAATTAATAATAACCATCGACTAGATAAAACTGATACAACTGGAATTTACTCACCATCCTGTCCATATGAATGTCCCACAAACCCTAATATTAATCCAAGTAATAAATTCATAATCCTGCTTAACACTATCTGTCTTTACAAAACCCTCCACTTTAACCAGACGACTTTACCAGTCACTCTCTTACATCAACAATCTAATTTAATGATTTTTTTCTGAATAATTTTACATGTAGAACAGCAGTGCACCGCAACTGCCCCGGGACACAATATTTGTGGCATATTATATTCACCCCTCAGGCTAAGTTGACTGTTAGTCAAGCACCGAGGTATTTTAATATGGCTTTAATTAGAGGACACAAAACTGGAGAAGAGTCAAAATGGCTGCCATTTTTTGGCTATTCCCACAATGCATTTTGTATTTGTAATTTTCCGGGTGAAAGTTTGTGATGTATCTTGGAGTTTGGCAAAGTATTGAAATTTCTAATGTATGGCCCATTATGTGTGCATTGGCAAACTGTTACCTATTTCCCTTGTAATGCATAATGATGTTTCCATAAACACTTTTAAAGGCCTTATTAGGGTATATGTAGTAAATGCGTTGTGTTGTGTGGGGTGTAGAATGTGGATGTCCTCACATACATATTGATGAAGCATTTGTTAATCTAACAGCAATATTATACAATAAATCTCAAACATTGCTCATTAAATTATTCTGTTGGCTGGAATGACCACTATAAATGGTTTCTGACGATAATCAAAACTATTTAGCAATACCTTTTTATAGCCAAGCAAACATTTAATGATGATTATCATAAATATGGTTTAAGGAGAAATGACCCTTTTCCAACAATCATGACTATTGTTGATCCTATTTGATAAAGAGTTGTACCCCACCTCCCCTGCAATAACCACCTGAAGCAAAACCTTTGAAGTCAAACCTCTCAAAAAGCACTGGACACTCCTTTTACAATGTGCAATTCTACTAAATTGCTGGTCCTGACCTTAAAACTGCCCTCTGCTTATAAATATGAATGCAATGATAACTTCATAATGCATTGGCAGTCGGCAATTCTGCATGTACAGCTTACATAGTACAGGAGTGGATCGTAGAATGCTTTCGATTGTGTAAATTAAGTGGGAATTCACTGATTCATATTTAATATTTCGATTAAAACGAGACATTTAAGGTCGGATGCAATGCAATTTCACGTTTTTTTCTTTTTTTCTCCTTGTTTTTTAGTTATAGCTATTGTAAAAATAAAGTGCCTTTAATTGTATCTACATATATAAAAGCCTGCTCTTGCGCGACTATGGATCCAAATGGTGGTATTTGTGTAACTTTGATTTAATACTTGTACTAGCAATTCATTGTGAGATTTCCAATTTTGATAACATGTACTCATGTAGGCAATAATACTTTGTGTTTTCTTCAATTGCCTATGTGACGTTTAACCAGACCATATCAACACGTACAAAGTGAGATGTTAGTGTGATAATCAGTTTTGGCTGTAATAGTCCCATGTTGTACCAATCATCCAATAGCCCCAGGCCTTTTATGAGGTGATGAAAGCTCAACTAGTCATTACATTCTTGTGTGAAAAAAATATATAACACTGAAATTTGATCATGTACACTTTTTTACAACCTGCAGCTGATATGAGAAAAAAATGCAATGGAATAAGAAAATTATACTTGTGTATTTATAGCAGGTATCATTACCAGCCAACAGCCGATTAGTTTAATTACAAAATTTATAGATGGTATTGAAGTTTGCCTTCATTATCAGCTCGTTTTGTATCTATGAAAATGATCTATATCAAAGTGGGTGACTTAATAGTAATTCTATAGTAACCGGTTCTCCTGTATCTATATTATAACTATATTATAACTAACTCAAAAACGTTTAATTAGGATAGATTTATCACAATGCGGGACTTTAGATATAATAACAGTAGACAGAGTCAAAATTTCTGTTATGCAGATTTCAATCAATTTTATTTCAGATGTCAGAAAAAGGGTTCCAAGATTTTTTTTAAAGATTTTGTGTTTACTGTTCGAACGGCGAGGGCTTTACAATTACAAGGAGAAAATAACAAAGTAAAAAAATACCCTGGTAGATCCTGCAACTGTGTGACTGTTAGCTCTTACAAAGACACACTGGATATACATAGTGTGCACATTTGTACGTGTGGTATGTGTTAGTTATAACGCACCGCTTTTTATTGTCAATGCGTATGATTGATGGCCTGCACATGTAATTTTTTATACAGATGGCATTGTGACTTGACAAGCCACACGTAAAACACACCAATTAATCAACATATTAACACCTCAATTAGTCCCATGTTGTTAATGTTAAATCATAATGCACTCCGTAGTTGCAACTACCAAAGTTATACCAAGTTACATCACAACAGTGTTCCTCTACTCTGTAGGCGTTTGAGTTGTGTTACTATAGATCCGCTGCTGTGTGTGTTCATTAAACAATACGCCACAAATATAGAACAACATATTTACCATTACATAGTATATGGACCTAAACGTCTACCATCTGAAGCTTGTGTGGTAAGTACGCATCATTCATATATAAATCTAAAAAACACAACCCTGCAGCCCTGTCTCGCTCCCTTTTTTCTGAAGAAAACGAAACAAACAGCATTCTGGAGTGCCCAAGTGTAGTGTCTATTGTCTCGACATCTGTGTTTCCTTGCAGCAGTTGAACTATAATGTGTTCATACAACATTTCCAGTAAACATTCAGTATGGATCTGGACATTTTTGACCAACACATTTTGCTTTAATTCCCCCCCCTTTCTATCTAAAAAAAAGCCACCCATAGCAACATACTTATTCGCCTTCTCTCTGGTGCACTCTCTGCCTCCATCACGGCCTCTATCACTGCTTCACTCACTAACTCACTCCCTAACTCACTCTACCTCCCTCATTGCCTCCCTCATTGCCTCACTCCCTGCCTGTATCCCTGCCTATCCTTACTCACTCCATAACTCACTGCCTAAGTCTCTGTCTACGTCACTGCCTAACTCACTAACTCACTCTACTCCCTCCCTGTCTCCCTTCCTGCCCATTCATTGCCTCCCTCCCTGCCTCACTCATTGCCCCCCATTGCCTCATTCTCTGCCTCACTACCTAACTCATCAACTCTCTCTACCACCCTCACTCCCTCACTCACTGCATCAGTCACTGCATCAGTCACTGCCCTCTAACTGTCTCACTCACTGCCTTAGTCATTGTCTCACTCACTGACTCACTCATTACCTCACTCATTACCACACTCATTGTCTCACCCTCTGCCTCACCCATTCACTCACCCGCAGGCTTCGCAACAGGTACAGCTGCGAGGTCCACTGGCGCTTCGGTCTCTGTCACCGTTGTTGTGGTGTCCTTGGGTGGGGTTGTCTCGGTGGGTTGGACCTGTGGTGTGGTTAAGCTAGGCGTGGAGGCGGTGGGGGCGCGGGTGGCCGTGGTGATGACCGGAGGAGCCGTGGTGATGGGTTGTGTGGCGAGCGTCCTACTCGGGGAGTCAGTGATGCCTGGTGTGTCTGAGGGTAATGATTAATGATTATTAGTATTTGTAAAAAAAAATACAAACTGGTTACATTTTATTGTATTATTACCTGTCCGTGGCATGTATTTATCTGTATGGTAGTAGCGTAGACGACAGCATAGACAATCAAAGGAGTGAGACTCCTGAGAAAAGCCGAGCTTGAGATTCGAGATTGTTATGCAGCAATATCGGCCGGGAGTGCATATATAGTGACCATGGTGGCAATGACTTGATAATCGAGGTTGTTGTGCTAATCTTTATAATCGTAATAAAAAACTGAGATACCGATGTTAAGCAAACTTTAACATGATATTTGTATAATGTATGTCCTGTTATAAGTCTCTCTTGAATGAAATGTGCGTGAAATTACTACAACATGCGATATAAATCGAAGTTGTTGCATGCATGCCGGATAGACAGAAAAAACGAAAAAACACGGAGTATTAATTTTGATCGGCTGCAGCTCATTAACATCGGCGATTGTCGGTCATTGATAAATTCAAATTGGGCACTAATTTCAGCGCGTATGAATAGGCTTATAGTAAACGTAGTGGCAGTGCACCGGGAACAGAATGAAACGCCTATGACGGCTATAAAGCTCGAGTCTTCTGCGAAGCTCGGCTTTGAAAAGAACAAAATGTATTAAACTTATACTTAATTAAGTGGGCCTTCTGCATGATATTCGATTTAAATATACACTCACAAAATTGCTTTAGTATACCCAAAGCCACTTCTAGCTGCCAGGGTTCTTAATGGTGCGAGGGAGGGCGCAACTAGTAGATTTCATAGGTTGTATATGTACTAAAGCTTCCGAAAATGACAATGGGATGTAGTAGGTGGTGCGACTAGCAGTCTAGTACCTGTCTCCAGGACTTGAGAGTCGGTGACTTGGCCTCCGTAGGGGGCGATGGTGGAGTAGCAGTGAGTGCGGCGGTAGTGGTCGATCTCATCGTGGTAGTTCAGGCCGTATCTGCAAGAGATGAAACCTTTTTTATAATATCCCTATTACCTTGATAAGAACCTCATGCGTGGTTTCTTAATGGGAAATAATTTCTTTGTTGTCATTCAAATGTGATAGTGTCTTGCAAATGTCAAATTATCTGGCATTTTACTGGTTGACATGTATTAGATAAACAGGACAACACGATTACTAGAAATAACTTTTTTACAGAGTATTTCATGTAGTATTTCAGTTTAAAAGTAGAAGTGGTGGAGAGATGTCTGCTGATTGTTGTTTTGAATATAACTTCGGCCATAACAGATACATGACTGCTTATAATGTCAGAATATTGTAATTAAGTAAGCACATGATATCGAACCATGAGCATAGCGTAAGTATATATACATGTAGTTGCTACCTCTACCCTTGCTGAACTAATTACTTTATTGTCTCCCTGTTGTTGATGTCAAGGAAGAAGCAGGTCTTGGTGACGCGGTTCCAGTCGACACCCATGCAGTGGTCCTGGCCGATACAGTTCTGCTGGCACTCAAGGAGGGAGCCCGCAATGGTGGTGCCCGCGTACATGTGGGCGTTTGCCACCAGTTTGAAGTCGTCGTTGGGACAGCCTGCGGATTGTCGTAGATGATTTTTTTTATTTTACCTATTATATAAGTATATTGTATATATTTTCATGTATTTCTTTTCCATATTTCCCCCACTGATTTTGAACTACTTTGCATTTTCTGTCTGTTGGTCTATATTTTCAATTATTTCATTTTAGAATGTAAATATTGTGCACAATAAACATGGACTCAGCTGGAAACAATGCCTGAACCGCATCATTGCAGATCCAGTTTTTCGGGAATAACGAGGGTACTAATAAAACTTTCATGAGTTTTTTTTCGTAGCATTGCAGAGACATATAAACAGTAAGAAATACAAACATGAAAAGTAAAACTTCGCGGGCACCCTGCACAGGTAATCTCCCTTTGTACATAATATTAAGACACATTTTTTTGGGAAAAATGATAATGACAAAGAGAATTGTAATATTGAGGGCGTTGTGACATTCGTGAAATGCGTCGCAATTCTAGGATAATTTGTCAGACGTCTAATATACACATTAGGATATGGACAAGCAAAAAGCAAGGTCATTAGTTGTATTCTTCTGAGTTTGGTCAGAACACTGGTGTGTCACATACTTTGGCATACATTTTTAGAAGATGATTTAATTCACAGAATTAATACACTTCATTAGAAGTATGGATTACTAAAGAATGAGCAGAGATTGGTCATGTTCTTCGTAATGAGGTTCTCATTCCTCTCACTATATACGCTCACCATTATGTGGCAGAGACAGATCGTCTCCGTTAAGAATGGCCTTTTTGTTGGGAGCCTCAGTCTCGGTATCGGGAGCCTCGGTTTCGGTGTTGTACATGTCGACGACATTCTCCCGCGGGTACGTCATGTCAGTATTCTCTGTTGGAAGCAAACAAAGCGCATGCGTGGCAGGCGAGAAACAAAGCAAGACAAGCACGTGGCAGAAACTAATGGCTGAACTGTTTTTTTAATGTTCTTTTTATCTGGAGTCATCCACCAAGAAAGTGATAATCTACTCAAAATCCTTCTTTCAGGGTCTACAAGGAGGTATGTTCATTGCTTCTATATAGACGCTGAAAGAAGCATTTGAGTAGGTTTTATGTCCTAATGTATACAATACAATTGCCCATTGAATTTCTCACCCTATAAACGAGATTGGTGAGGTAGGAATTTCTAATACATATCCATATTGCCCCCTTTTAAATACATTAGTCCACCCTTTTAGGTATTTGGTAGGGGGTATGGATAGAAGGCAGCATTTATTTTCTATATTTTTACTAAGTTGTGTAAAATGACAGCTAGCACTCTCTAGCTCTGAGCCAAGAATGAAAGAAGCATAAATATAAAGGGTAAAAACATTCATAATAACTCATATGTTTAACTATTGGGTACAGATGTTAGGTGAAAGCGCACAAAAATAGTTGACAAGCAAAAGCATCTTGCAAGCAAATCCATAATCGCCATTTCAGCAGCAGCAGCAGCAGCAGCAGCAGTAGCAGTAGCAATTAGAAATAAAACCATTACAGTCACTATGCATATATTGCACGCAGACCATGTATATATCATGCTAAACAGATACAAATGAGCTTTTTAAACCAAATACTTAGAGTCAGGTTCTGTGCTTCATACTGGTATAAGCATTCATGCGGCTATGTCGGCGGACAAAGGAAGTTGGAACAGTGGGTACGTACCATCGGCGGGCAGTGAAAGGTCCACAAAGGCACGTGAGCGGATGTCATTGCTGGTCCCCACCACGGGGTCATCCAGCTTGGTGTGTTGTTCCTGAAACACAGCAGTCTCATGTTGTGTAGACGTACACTTAGATACTGGGAATATAGGACGTGTGATGATGATTGTTAGGATCTTGGCTCTCTGATTGATAATAACACGGGGTTGTCGTCTTGTTTTCCCCTGCTGGTGCAGCTTACTTTTCTCCAATGATTTACGTTAACGTTTAAAAATTTATCGCATGCAGAGTAGTTACCATTATGTGTTTGTAGACTTAGATAAATCATATAGAATTACATTGTGAGATAGGACAATGCCTAATAAGGGGCGAATGTCAACCCCGTTTCTCCCCAAAATGTCATTTTCACTAGGGTTTGGCTTCCTTTTTGCTTTTGTGCGTAAAATACCCCAGTTGTGAGTCCACTCGTTGCACCTACCCTGGCCACTGTCTGAAGACCACGCACTTTCCCAAAAACCTGGAGTATTATGTAGCTTTAAAAAAGTAGTAAAAAAGGTAATTGCAGGCCGAGTTGAGGTACATCTTAAAAAAAAAACAAAAAAAAAAAACAAAAAAAAAAAAACAAAAATTTAATGTGCCGCCTTAACCTCATTTTATTTCACCATCAATCATTACTTCTCCAAAAGTGGCCACACATAGTCAAATTTACCTAGAATGGACTGTATTTTATTATCGTTATGCATCCCTCTCCACTGTCGTTCTTCGCTCGTGAGTAAATGTAAATGTGATGTTTCATAGCCGTGATCCAAGTAATATACTCTGAGAACTGTAATTTTACACCGGGTCATTGGCACACTTGTTGATGCATGAATTGATCATTCCTCCCATACTTGCACCGGCAGCACATTCAGTGCACCATGCTAATCACTTACACAATCACTCACTCTTTCAACCCGTTGGCCTGTACCTAATCAACATGTCGGTGCCACGGAGCTGTGTGCAAACTATTTAGTATGAGTAGATCTAGTGTATTGTTGTGGAGATTCGCATGCTTTGTATGAAATTTAGTAAGGTTATAGTTGAGGTTTAACATGCATGGTACTTTTTAGTACATTCAGAACCAAGTTGACTTATACAGTCTTTGACTTGGCCTGGGTGGGGATTGAACCCCGGACCTCTGGGTCGACTGCGCCGCAAAGCGACTAGCCAACAAAGCCAGTGCCATACCAACTACGCCACATCCACAAGGCTAAAAACCTTTGCTTCAATGACGTATTGGATACTCACTACTAGCTCTGATGTCATGTCTTACGTCCAACGAATCTCCACAACAATACACTAGATCTACTCAGTACTATAAAGGAGATACTTAATCATCATGGACATACGTTGGACGTAAGACATGACATCAGAGCTAGTAGTGAGTATCCAATACGTCATTGAAGCAAAGGTTTTTAGCCTTGTGGATGTGGCGTAGTTGGTATGGCACTGGCTTTGTTGGCTAGTCGCTTTACGGCGCAGTCTGGGTCCGGGGTTCAATCCCCATCCAGGCCAAGTCAAAGACTGTATAAGTCAACTTGGTTCTGAATGTACTAAAACGTACCATGCATGTTAAACCTCAACTATAACCTTACTATATTTAGTATGAGTTTGGGTCGAGTCCCACTCGGAACTACTCGGAATGTTTCGGAGCTCTGTTGAGAGTAACGTAAACATCCGAGTACATTGTGATTAAAAGTAAATATTAATTTATTACACGGATGATAATGGCTCTTAACGAGACAAATAAATGTGTATATTGTAGTTCGTACTATAAGTTAGAATCGTATTGAAATCAGTTCAAATATATTATATTTTTATAAATACACTTATTTGTGTTGTGAAATAATCTTTTAAAATACGTTTTATGTTATATTAAAATTTTAATAATGTTGTATGATTTGCAATTTATGTTGTCCTTTCTATAAAAGTTACGTAAACAATAATGGATTCTTATCAAGTCCAGTCATTAAACAATGAAGATATTGTCAAAGTGATAGAAGATAGTGCTAAAGTTGATTTTGAAGAAATAGACATTCTCTTAGGAAGACCTAGTTCTTCTCAATGTAACGTGTTGGACTTGGTAAGATCTAGTTCTAGAGGCACAACATCTGAAACACAACTTGTGTCACAAGGTCAAGAAAATAATGACTTCGAAACAGGTAATGTAGACACTAAGTCTAAACCTTGTAGGACTTTGGAACAAAATGTTGAAGAAAATGATGTTGCAGAGCACATCTCCATCAGTAATAGTGATTCTTCTGTAGATGATGTTATTAGTGGTAGCAGTGCTGAGCCAGAGGATAACAAAGTAGCCAATAATGTTAATGAGTTGAGATCTCAGCAAAGCAATGCCAATGCATCAGATCAACAACTTAGGGATACACTTAGTTGTGAACTGTGTGACTACAAAGCTGTACAACCGTGTGAACCTAAAGAGCAGTTGAAAACCCGTTACACAAACCTCCATGATTGTAAAGTTTGTGGAAGAACTTTCAATAGCCATCGAGCAATGCTCAGGCATATACCGACTCACACACCGACTCATCGCTGCAGATACTGTGGAAAACAGTTTCAGGATAAGATTTCATTACAAGACCATCAATGGCATGACCACCTGTTTGATAGGGAGTTCAAATGTTACAGGTGTAAAAATCACTTTACACAGTCGAGCTATCTTAAAAAACATGTCGAGAAAAATATATGTGTGCCACTTCAAACATCAAAGTACAGATGTGGTAAGTGCATGGACAACCATCCTACTTATACTTGCACTAAGAATTTCCGATGCTATGGATGTGACATGGACTTTGATTCACTGGAAAAGCTCATGACCCATAATATGAATCATGTTACAGAAACAGCTTGTAAATGTCCATCCTGCCACAATGTGTTGGAAAATGCAGAGGCTTTGGAGAAGCATATGAAAGTCCACTCAGGAAATCTTTTTGTATCTTGTACGATCTGTAACAAAGAATTTCTTTCAAATGAATCCATGAAAAGTCATGTCATGCACGAACATAGCAATATCACACCCAGTGCCTCAACTATAAATCATACACAGAGTTCTACATCATCAGTTTCTACAGGAAATTTGATGAACACTCAAACCTATGCACAACCCCTGCAAGCAGCTTTTACGTTTTCGAGTAAGCGCCAAAGATTAGATCAAATTCCTACCATCCCACTATCATATGCTCCTCCTTTTCCTTCTATAAGAAGAAGCCCATCGCACAGAGACACATATACTAGTAGTGGAATGAACTTTAATACCAATAGCTATTACAATACATTCAGGAAACATACTCCAAATATTCAGAGGAATTCTACAATGAAAGAAGATAATGATAAAAAACAATTATTTTTTGATTTTCCGAATAGCAAGATTTATAATTGTTACATATGTAAGATTGGATATGACACACAGGAGAAGTTAGATTGGCATAACAGACTGACACATGCGCATGCAAAACGAGTTGCGAGATATGAAGATTATCAATAATGAGACAAAAATGACAATATGGAAAGTAAACACAGCATAGAACATAATATATGTCCTAACTGAAAACATTTTGGGCTCATTTAGTCCTAGACCTCTGCATTTGTAGCAATATTAAAATGCATTTGTAGACATTGGTAATACACAATGATTTATTCTTATAATTAGTTAATTGTTTGTTCATAGTTAATACTTAACATAAAATCAAATTGAAAAAAAATCTTTTGATTTACTGTACAGCGTATTATGAATACAATATTTGTTATGCCACCCCTATTATTGATATATAAATATAACAGGGTATCTCACTATAGAAACATAATTGTAGTCAGGGTATCCGTTTTAGACTAAATGTATACCCTAGTGCATAATGTTGAACAAGTTCATTTATAGCTGTGTTAATTCATATAATACAATTAGTTCTTCATATCAAGCTATCACAATTTACAACTATATATCTTAATATTTTGACAACAATGTCTGTTTGTCTTCACTCCACACATATCCACACTCTTGAGAAAGACAAACAAATATTGTTGTCGAAATATTGAGACATATATTAGTAAATTGTGATAGCTGTTGATATGAAGAACTAATTGTATTATACTAGTGCATTATGTCTCATGTACATTGTATCCGGTAATTGAAATAAGCTTAAGTAGACATAGTTCTCTGCCATCTGAATTTTACTATTTCCACCAACTTATGTAGTATATGTAACTCATCTTTCATTAAGTGGAAAAACTAGGATATTCGAATGAAGTGTATATTAGTAATTGTGTGTTAAGGATGGATTTAGCTATATTTTTAAGAAACACCATTGTAGCAATTTATATTATGTGCACTGTAAAACTAGAAATGTTTGTACATAATGTGATTTGCAAACTTCGTGGGTAGACTTGTGCAAAAACGCACACTTAAATAGTCAGCAAACATTAATAGCCAATTAATAGCCAATGTAAAGTAGGTCCAGGATGGACTAAAATCGCAAAAATAAATATATAGTCACAAAATGATATATAGATGAAAATTGTAAAATTTAATAGCTACGAAATATTCTAGTTTTACAGTAATTCTATAGTATCCAATATTATTTGGCTATGGCTAATTTCTAAATACAATAATTGAGCTGTTTTTATGTGTGAGATAATAATTGCTTTGCAATTGACACTCCACTTGATAATACATTCAATGCTGTAAAACTGGAAATGTTTGTGCACGATTTAATTTGCGAATTTCGAGGGTAGGTGCCCTGGTAGGTGCAAAAACAGAGTCAGCAAACATTATAGCCTATGTAAAGTAGGTCTAGGATGCACCAAAATCGCAAAATTAAATAGTCACAAAATAATTCATAGATGAAAATCGCAAAATTTAATAGCCACGAAATATTCTAGTTTTACAGTAAGTAATAAAATATATTTTTGAAAAAGATTCCTTTTGTTGTTATAACAGATTTACCTGTTAAAGAGCTGCCTGCATGCTTCAGACAAATCCCACGTCATGCGACAAATAATGAAAAAGTATTACTTTCTATGTCAAAAATCATAATGAACATGTAGGCCCTATATTACATCACAACAGACGTTTGATATTGTCATAGTATACAACCAATGACCATTATGGAACAGTTTATTACATCAATTTATGTTGTTTCCTTCCAAGTTTAACAGTTACTTTAACATAATGGTTAATATTTTTTGACAAACACGTGATACTAAAGCAAACAAAGGTTAGGCAGTGCACTTTTGTTCACCACCAAACCATCAATATCATAAGTTAGCAATTAATATAATGTGCTTTAATCCAATGTGACCTGAGGAAGGGGTGAAGGGCACTTTTGTGCAAATTGACATCTTTTATGGAACAAAGATACCCGTAACTGTATCTGTTTAGAGCGTGGTATTGATAAAAGGGACAGTAAACTGTTTTAATGAAAGATATTGCTAAAACCAAGACATTCTCATACTCACAGCAAGAATGCTCGCCGTATCTTTGACTTTGCCAGATGCAGTCTTGTCCAGTTTTTTTGAGATGTCAATTGTTTTCTCTTGTTTACTGGAATCGTCTGCCACTTTTGGAACACCTTGACACGAGCACGGCATAAAGAGCTGCACAAAAATACACAGTGTGAAATATAGAATAACTGTATGCTGATGAGTTTGACGCATAGCAATGTATTGATTTCATGCAATGAAAAATAAAAAAATGCTGTCAAAATGTATATTAATTTTGTATGACAATAAGAATAGGCTAAAGTTATGCAGATTCTTTACTTCAATTCGTTTAATTTGAAACTTCACCATATTGGCGGTCATTTTGGAAAAAATACCGCTGGCGAGGTAATTTTTTTCATTAATTTTAAGGCCATAATTATGATAATCTAATTATGGAACAAAAATGAAGAAAAAATCATGTGCTGGAAAAAAAAGTTATGATGTTGAGAATCACCTTCATCATTCCAGATATACTCGGTTTGTCCACGCTACCCACAGAGGGTAAAAAACCCACCTTGCAGCGAACAAGTAAATGCTACCAACCTGTGTCACAACCTGCCTATACAACAAGCATAGACACATGCATCCTATCACTCCCCACCCTCAAGAAGACAAACATGTTTTAATACCGGTATAGTAATCAACTCAAATCATCTATTAGCAGACAAAGAAAAACACCACGGAACCCCTCCCATCTATCAACAAACTGGATACAACCCCGTCCAACATCGCCTTCGAACAGAAATAGAAAAAATAACAAACTAAAACTTTAATATCAGTAATGCCTCCCCCACGCGAAAAAAAAAAAAAAAAACAAAAAACAAACAAACAAACAACCATGCAAATATGCAAAGGCCTTTTAAAACAGGTATAAATCATTAATAAGTTACAGGTATAATAAATAGCCTTATTAGATACAGAGTTATAGACGCAAACTGGTTAAGGATATAGCAGACAGTACTCACGTCAGGACCTGAGTTGCACATGTATGTGCCCGTGGCGCACGTCATCTTCACGGCCTTCTTGGGCACCGTGAGACACGCATAAAACTCGCCCGGGGACGACTCCTGCCAGAAGTACTTGCCAGGAATGCAGTCTGTAAGGTAGAAGTGGGGTTTAAAATGGTTGAAATGTGAAACATCCCAACTTTGATTCCTTTTTTGTACGTTTCTGCCATAAGACTCCGGAAGTGTTGATGTTTTGGGAGCAGAATATTTTTTCCTGGTCAGCTGTGTCTACGTATTTCTCCTCATACCATGTAGTCTCCATTAGACGACAGTACTTACTCTCGACCAGAGCACTGCGCGGGTTATAAGTTTGAACCCACACCCGCCCCGCATGTTTAATGTGAAACCCGCACCTGCCCCCACACCCGTGCACCCAAGCCCGCACCCACATATTTCATATAAACTGAGCCCGCACCCACACCCGCACCCACAGATACTGAAAGACAACCCGCAGAAAACCCCGCAAAACCCCGCACAAAAGCTTGCATTGTTCTAAAATTTGCAAATGAATACTTCATCTCTTTGATGGATAAAATGTTATAGTCAAAACCATGCCAATTAAATGTATCCTATTAACCACTCTCTTTGAAGCTACATATGTACAGTAATTCGCTTAACAGGTAAACACACATTGCCACCTTTATATGGGGGTGTAGCATCATAGATATATATTTCACACCATCCCATGATATGTCTCAAATGCCCAAAAGGATGCTCCATCTCTTTATAATAAAGCCATTATCTGACCAATCAAATAAACTCACAAGCTTCATATGATATTTGTTTGTCTATTGTGACCAGTGACCACCATCTAGCAACAGTTAAGTAGTTAAGCAAACACTTGCTTTCTTATTACAGAGGAACTGTTCTTGTTACAGACAGACTTTCAATCACATATTAACAGGATAGCCACATTTGTATTTTGTGGACACTTTTAATTTGTTTATTTCTATTATGATGGCATATAAGCTACATTACGGATTTTAATTCAGAAACTTTATGACAATTTTCATCAGTGTTCATTGACGTAAACTGTTCTGTACAATGTTGTCTTAAATCTTGTATAAGAGATATCTTGCACATTGTTGTTAAAGAACATTATGACAACTATGCAATGTGAAGTAATTTAGCTTTTAGATAAAGAATTGTTGGTTACATTTTAACCATTCACATTTCCTTTAATAGAATTTTTTTAAAGTATTTTTGAATGCGACAACTAACAACAAAACTGAACATAATTTTAAGACCATATTCAAACAAGAATATATAAAGTTTGTATGTTTTACTTTAATTGGAATTAAGGGTTGTCTCCAAATGTATGAAATGTGTTTGAATGAAAATTTCACAGCATCTACTTGTAAAAACCCTATTTTGACATCTGTGAAAGTTCCATAAATATGGCACATACAGTTATAGTTTCTCACACGGCCCTAGTTCATGACCCTAATTAAATCCGTACTTTTGCACCTTATATGCCATATTTAACGTGTGGCCATGAAAGGAGATATGGTTGTATTGGAAACAGTACTACATTTACTATCTTTAGGATATATCTTTATGAAACTTTCATCTACATTAGAACAAGTGCTTTGATGAATACTAACAAACTTTCATTAAAGTGCGTTCACTTGAGAAGATCATCACATAATTCAGATTATCATAAGAACACGAACCCAACAATGAAGTGAACATGTGTGCCCATGATCTTCTGTAAATTGTAAAATAATTCATTTTGAAGACATCCACATCAACTATGGCCATAAAGCCAATCATATTCATGTCACACTATTAATATCATTACAGTATATCCATCTAGTGAAAGAGATACATTAATAGTTTATGTGTAATACTTGAGGATAAACTAGTAAACTGTAACAAGTAGATCATGCGGGTTTCTTTGCGGGTTCTGTTCAGGATTTTTAGCCCTCAAACAGCCAGAAATTAAACATGTAAATTTTCATGATTAAAAAAATACATTTGAATGAAATTTTCCATAAACCCAAAAATTTTACCCACACCCGCACCCACAGAAAACATACAATTTAGCCCGCAGGCCGTTTATTCACCAGTGCAGATGGTGCCGGAAAGCGGGTTCTGGTGCCAGCGCAATAACTCTGCTCTCTACTCACCATAGGGTGGATGTTGCTGATGTTGCGTGCATACATGTACGGTGCATACTGTGCATATGTAGGCTAATTGAACTGAAAGTTCTGTGTCAGGGTCAGACTTGTTCCTCAAGTACGAGGGCGTCATATAGCAAAAATGTGATTGGTGATTTGCCCTAAATCTTGAGCGTGAATTGTGAACTGCCTGTATCTAAGTGCATGAAATGTGATGAAACCTATTATTGGTGACTGGTGATATGCGCTTTACAAAGGCTGTGATTGGTGATTTGCCCTAAATCTTGAGAGTGAATGGTGAATTGCCTGTTTTTAAAGTGTGTGAAATGTGATGAAAATGTGATGCAACCTATTCAATTACAATTCCTGTGGATTGGTGAATCGAAAGACAATGAAATGTATTGCTGACTAGTGATTTAGGAAAAAAAATAGGTTGGTGAATGGATTTTCGTCAAGGCTATATACCCCCACCCTCAAGTACTGGACTTGCAAGTACACTAGTTCCAAGTACAGCGATTTGAAAAAAAGAAATCAAATGTTCTTGCACTTGGTCTCTAGAACAATCCATAATAACTTGGTACTTACAAGTACAACTTCAAGTACACTGTTTCATTTATATATTTCCCTGCAAATGATGTGAAATTTGTGCTTCTCTATTAGACAATTTTCCAAAACTCTTACAATTAATATATCATCACAAACCTCTTTTAATCTCAGACACTTACGTGCATTTAGAAAATACTCTTTATTAGCTGTGTTTTGTCACATTTGTAATGGTCAACAGATGACCAATCCTATTAATTTAAGACAAGACAATAGACTATTTGCCCAAGTGTATAGGCCAGTCACATTTGGTATCATATGTGTAAGTTACATGTATGTGTTAGTGATCTGCCAGCAGATGGGGGCCGGTAATGCATCGCTGCGGGTATTGGTGAATTTCAAGCAGGAGTTAAAGATTGATGATGTGTCCACCGATGTCCCACGTTCTTCTTCACCTATTATGCTACACATCTACCATGCACTGGTCGATGACCCCATCTCTCCGTAGCATATAGAGACACGGAAATGATGTTGCGCGTAGTACCGGTCAACACATCGCACCTCAAAAGTTAAACTTTGACAAACTGGAGATCCCGGCCAGGACGGTCTTCCCACTTGATATTATTTGGAAGGTCTCTGTGTGTACCAAAGGCCTATTGTGATTGAATGCTACGTGTTTATGGCAGGGCTCGAGAACCTCTGCCAGTCATAAAGGATTATTTTTATATCTGTACATGCATTGGCATTAGCAATTCATTGTCTAGTGACACAATAAATCACAAGATACAAATAACAAAGGTTTCAAGTCTTGTCTCTATATTAAATGCTTACAATTGTATAGTGCATGCATATTATTATTATAGACATTAGAATATGAATACAATGTTTTTTTCTCGTTCGTGCTATATCACAGGCATTTGCAAAAATACAAAGTGACTTCGAAAAGTTCCGAGCCTCATTCAGAAAATGCAGTCTTTCAAAAGACCTTATATCTAATAGGTTTAATTTCTATTACTACAAGAAACGCTCATGTCATCCGTACATCAAGTGCAAAGTTGAAGAGCATGAACAATAGTGACAGCCTCTAGCTCTGATAGATATAAGGTCTTTTACAAAACGCCAGGGATTCCTCTGATATTAAAGTCTCCTGGCCTATTATAGCTTTTTTCAACCTGAGTATTCAGTAACAAACAGCTGTAGAAACAGCAGCATGCATGGCTGATGTACCAGGTAAGGTTTAGCCAAGATATGAAGTGTGTCATCCTGAAATACCCAAATACAGCAGCTCAGAGCTGGTCTGAAACGAGATTGTTGTTCTAAAAATAGAAACCATGTGGTTTTAGTTAATGACGTCACGTTTGCAAAACAATTAGCAGCATTTGCATTATAGAGAAGCTTTTAGAATAGACCTTCATGTCAGATCATTAACCATTTCTACATGTTCAATGTTTTCAATGAGTTCATATTGAAAATAAAAAATAAATATACTGAAACATATTGAAAATGTAAAAAAATAACTGTCAATTATCCTTAATAACAATATCGCATAAAGAGATAAAATATGGATATTAACTGAAGTGTAGAGCATTTGCCGCCTCCTTGAAAGTATTTCTTGACAGGCTTTTGAAACTTTATTCACTAAAATTTCATCTTGGCAATTAGGATGCAATAAGGTTTCACGCTTATTTTAAACTAAAAAAATGGGTGGGCTTTGACAATATCTTTTAAAAGCTGGGCATGGAGGTCACTATAAGTATTGCATTCTAAAAGTACACGCATGTCATCTTCCACACACACATGGGACATATTATGTCTTCAAACCCTCATAGTTTCAAATCTAATAGGGTTCGTTCCACTACGAAACTTTGCATACGCACTATGGAATATCTTTGGCATAGGTGTGAACACATAACAGAATTTTAGATTTAAAGATACTATATGTCCGATGCTTATTACCATTAAAAAATCAAAACAACAACTTTACTTTCTATTCTTTGCAAAATTTCTAACCATTTGTCTTCATTTTCCTCTCTAGCACTTATCTAATTTTCTTGTAAAAATGACATCTTGTGTAATTCCTCTGCATCTATATGTCTTGTCCACGCCTATGAGCATTTGAACCACCTTATAACACCAGTTCTTTAATTAATACATTTTGACCACTTAAAAACGTTACATTTCAACCTACTTCATGTATATTGCTACATTTGGTGTAAATTTTGCAACCCTTAAGAAATGCCTACACATTCTGTTATGAACTGCATCAATACACGAATAGCTGTTGTTGTCCCAAATTGATGCACTATACCTTATTACTGGAATTATACATTAACATGACTCATAAAGCTTTCATGAAGAAATTGTCAAGAGATTTTAAATTTGAGATAATATAAGAAGACCTAAGGCTCTATTTGCTGCTTTTGCTCTCTCCTCTGCAGTTACCCTATAAGCCGAACGCAGTGATTTAGTTTCAACAAATATACTTGTATGCTGTTGTTGTTTGCACAGATTCATTTAATTATCAAATTCTTATTACACTTTTCCATATTAATTTACTGCAATTGAACAGACACATTAGAAAACATATGTAGCATACTTGAAAATTTCCGTAATGAGTGTGTTAGAAGTTATTCTGCGTGAGCTTAGTTGAATACGACATAAACTTCATAAAATCTTAATAGCATTCGGATACGTCTAATGATTTTCCAGCTTCTCTCTCACACATGTTTTTAGCAAGCATATTGCTACCACGATAGACATATAGCTTTAGTTAAAGACAGGTTTTACAGCCCTAGGCTTCCATTGGACTACATCAAGTGGCCGCGGCCTGGATGGACTCCACTTCACAGCCAAAAATGTTGGGAGACCATCATCCCAAGCAGCGAGGGCGACTTGATACAGTCAAATGGAAGCTTATGGTTGCGAACGCCACATCGACCGGCACGTGTGACTCTGAATTATTAAACTAGCATCCTGTTCTCCAATACCAGGTGACACGACACATGTATGTGAGATATAGGTGTCACATACAGAGTGCAGAGTAAGTAAAGCGAGGGGCACATTCCACTGGGAATGGTTTTATTGAGGTGGCCGTGAGATCAACGTGCATCGAACGTGCGTTGTAGTCTACTCGCGTATAACTTACGCTCTGCGCATCTTGTGATTACAAAAGTAAGGCATTCGTAAGTTCACGGTACAGGAAACGCATTGCATCAGTAGTGTACATGTGCCGACACCGTGCGGCTAAATCCTCTGTGATTATACGACGATTAGCGTAAGATCTCCGCACTGCCTCGGCTTACGGTCAGACCATGACGTAGGGTGGTCGTAGAGGATGTTTGGCAAGCCAAACTTCTTCTGCGACAACCCTAGCTACGGCCTTAAAATACGTTGCGTTTGACGCACTTAACACTCACGGATCTTTACGATCTCTATGTGTTTTTGGTCGTAGACTGGCTGTAGACAGCACTTGCGGCGTAATGTGCCCTAGGCATTAGGGGCCGGGATGATGTACATTTTGACACAATCCGCAAAACTGGAACGATGTTATCTCATTACCATTGTTAAAGATAATCTTTATATTAGTAGTGAGAAGTTTGATTTTATTAGAGTAAAACACAGTAGCGACCGTAAACTTTGGCAAATAAATTTTATTACTATGAACTACAAATGAAGTGATAATTGTACGTATAAAATGGTGTATTGTCTAATGAAGGAAGTGCCCCTTAGAAAGGGTGAATGCCTAGGGCACATTGCGCTGCAAGGGCACAACCAAAAACGCATGGAGATCGTTGTAAAGATCCGTGAGTGTTAAGTGCGTCAAACGAACGTTTTTTAAGGCCGTAGGGTGGCCGTAGAAGTCTGCCAAACTTCTTCTACGACCACCCTACGTCATGGTCTGACCGTAAGGACGCAGTCGGAGACCTTACGCTAATCGTCGCATAATCACAGCGGATTTAGGCGCAGATTACCGGCACAGATACAGTACTGGCGCAGTGCGTTCCCTGTTTCATGAACGTACGAATGCCTTTCTTAAGTAATCACACCTTGCGTAGAGCGTAAGCTACACGTTAGTACAACGCACGTTGGATGCAGGTTGACCTCACGGTCACCTCAATAAAATCCTTCCCAGTGCAGACACACCCATCAACGCACGGAGCCCGTGATGTGCCCACAACTGTACTTTTGTCAATGCATGCGGAAAACGCCGTAGACGCCGCAGACCTTAACACGCCTCACCGCGAACACGCCCGCAAGGTCAAATGTGCCCCTGCCTTAAATGATTACTTTGTATATGAGGAGGCAGTTAATCAGGTTTACCAGGCGAGGATTGTTGTTGAGAGTGGTTTATTAGAGGGACTTATTATTTATAAGCTGGTGATTTATGCAAATGGGGGAGACAGATTGGGGAGTGACAACGCAGGTAATCAGAACAGTTAGGTAATTATCGAGGCGATAAGTGGGGCGGCAAGAACAGAGGAAGTAGACCCCGGGTGGTGCACGTGGGCGGGGAGGGTTGGAAAACAAAACAGGTGTTTACAGCTAGGAGACGGTGGTCAGACTGGCGAGGACCGGTGACTTGTGTGGTCAGTGGGGTTTGATGGACAGGAAGCGGAGCTTAAGTTGGAGAGACGGAACTATGGGATTTGTAAGTGCACTGTTTCCCAATGTAATGCTACAGAATTGTATTAAATTCTACACACATTATCATTGTTAAAGTCAATTTTTATATGAGTGATGTTATTAGAGTAAAACACAGTAACGACCGTATACTTTGGCAAATAAATTTTATTACTACGAACTACAAAGGAAGTGTTAAGTGTACGTATAAAATGGTGTATTCTAAAAAATAATAATAAATAAATAAAAAAAATCTCGACCTCCCCCACCCCACCCCAAAAGTAGAAACATCTTATATGAAAAGGTTTAGCAGGCTCATGTTTTAAGACACAAAAAGTGGAATATCAGAAACTTGAATGACCACCCCCTCCCCCATTGCCTCCCCTAAGTGGAACATTGTTCCATTTTTGTCGAGCGGGACAAAATGTACAACACCCTTACACAGAACTTCACGGTTTATGATGCACAGACACATTGATCAGGATTCATTAGCAGAGGCTACCTTGACATGCAATCCATGAATCCCATCATGAAACTTACATTACATTTTTCCTGGCAAAGCATTTAGCAGACATGTCGACATTAATGATGGCATTAGTGCATCGTTTCTTGTTTTGTCCTTCCAGGGCACAAGAGGACAGCTTGACAGTACATTTTTCACATGCCAGCCTGTCTACGGCATGTAATAATTTGCAAAGTCTAACGCACTGTCTCCGTACTAATTACGGTATCTGACGATCCCATACGTTTTGGTCACAAAATATGCACGTGAGACACCGTAAAAAGGGCGGCCATATTGTTTTCTCATTTCTGGCATCTTTTTGGAACATCTAAAGCTAGCATCGGCTATGTGAAATTGGAGGTTTAATGAGTTTTGGCAGTAGAGAGGCATTAGAGAAGTGCTGACAAGTGTGTCCTAGCCTTTACGTACGGTTCCCAATTCTTTATAAGGTATTAAACGTAACTAGTTTTCGGTCGTCTCAGAAATCGGCCCATGTATAAAAATATACTTTTTTACATTAAAATAACGTACAAATGTAGAGTAAATTATAATTTTTCAAGATTAGCTCTTCACATATTATCATGATATATCCTCACATAAACCCCTACTTGATGCCATACAAAGAAAATTACACAGAATCTGTAATATTCGTTGTTCTCATGCACTACTAAATGTGCGCTCCAGTTCCCCGGCCGTGTAGGTTTCAGTCTATGATTTGCTTTTCACTTAAATACTGCGTCGTTGCTCTGTCCATCATTACTTTGCTAATATACCAGTTATAATCAGGCGATTAATTACACTTGTAATTTCCAGTAACCCGTTAGTAGCAGTAGTTTTCTTTTACGTTGGTAATCAACAGAATTATTATCATTAACATTAAGTGCCTCACTCAATTTCGAGGAGAACAGTTAACGAGCAGTTAACGAGCATTTTCGCATACGTTCATCGCAAGAGCAGTACAAGTGTTGGCATAATTATCCATGATCACATGTACATGCACATACACAGATTTTTTTAAGGTCTAATCATGATCGCCATTTAGTGTCCTATTCATGCTATATCTAGTGACCTTTCAGCAGTAGGCTTGGACTACAAATATCTTTTCATTGAATTAACTTTCAACACATTACTTAAGAAGCTTACTTATCGTAAGTTAATACGTCATGGCGTCATGACATATATACATGTATAGCAATTCATAAAATTTATGAAATTTATGAAAATAATTCTAATTTGTACATGTATAAGCATGCTGCCGCACAGCACACTCGGAGAACAGCCTCATTATTACATAAAAGTTATCAGCAGCATTTGTACATAATAAATATTCAACTTAAAACATCATAATATAATTGACACAGCTAACTAATCAGCAATTACGTAACCTACCCTCAATAAACACTGTCTTCACTGCCAGCGCACAGCCTACTCCCAGCCACAAAAATACACAACATATCCCAAGCCGTCCTGTCACACCCATCTTAATCTTTTAAACTATCCAAGCAGTCACTATCCTCAAACCCACAGCAAAAATTAAAATTAAAAAAAGTCTCAAGCTTTAAATTCCATGTAGCAAGCAAATTATGATGTTTAATTAATTTTCAAAAAATAGCTGCCTTTGCATTTCATTGTATTGTTGCGGTAGCAGCGACAAATTTATCAAAATGACTGTGTTTTATGAGTGTTTGTGGGCTTTTAATTAAAGGCTAGTTCAATCTAGCACAATGGCCTGTTCTCAACCCTGGGGCCATTTGAAACAATGCAGAGAACTATCAACAAAAAGCTTCTGTCTGTGATGTTGCTGCGGCAATTAGTTGTCCTGTGTGTTCAGCTATAGCCGATCAGCGCACTTTGATTTAGTTGTTGTAATTATGGATGATCGACTGTACAGTTTTGTTACAGGTACATTGATACTTTAATTAGGCAAGTTGATATTTATTTAGCTTTCCAGGCAAGTTGTGATAGCCCCGTACTTGATTTCCATTGACATTTGTCTAGACAGTTCAACCTTCAACGGCATCGATAAAAATACCTACACTTACCAAATACAATGATATTTTGAGAATGATTGGTTTAAGTTTTTTTAATGAATTTTGTCAATATAATTATGTTTGAAATTAAAGCAAGGGGACATTATTATTTATTTTCAATGTGAAAATGATACAAAAGAGCACGGCAAACCACGTATCATATGTATATTATTACTTTATCTCCAAATTTACCAGAGGGTCGGTTGGGGCAGGGGGTGGTTCTGGTTTCGTTAACGGCTGATATTTACTAAATAAATGTTCTCTACAAGTGGTCTACATAACCATTCTTTGAAGATTATGCAAAGATAAACTACTTCTAGGATATATTGGCAAATAAAAATTGTTTTAAATAGCTCTTAGAACTTTTGTTGTGCAGAAAAGTGTAATTATCAGAGATACATAAATTGTCGACCATAAAGAACACTCAGCCTAATATCAGATGGGGCAAAAATACATGTACCATATTAGCAAATCATTTATGAAATGTATTTATTTTGACAACATTGTATCCCTAGAAGTACTATTTATACATTATAGAATTTAGGTATTTTCATGTATTGGTTAAACAATATATATGATCTAAGGTCATTTTTACCCACGCAGGTCCTTTTTGACCCGCCCACTGCAGTCTTTTATGACTGTTGGTGTTTACATGGTGGTAGTTTTTGTTAAACAAACAATACCTTATTCTTTATGTAAGAAATAAAAAGCTCTCAGGTTCTTCCAAGATATATACTTTGTTAATAAAAAAGACTATATGAATACTTATGACACTACATTTTTGTGTATTAGTTTTGAGCATCATTATATTCTTGGGTCTGATATCTTCGGTGGTAGCTCTATAATGATTGTTTTGTTAAAGTATTTATAATAGGTCATATAATGACGGTGTAAACATGCATTAATCCCTGGAAAACTGTCTAAATGTGAACACCCAGGTTGTCTGTAGCTATCTTATGTAGGTAGATGTAGTGGGTGGGGCAGAGAGCACACATCCTCAATTCAAAGAATGAAGTGCTAACGATGAAATGTTTTTTTCAATAGTGTTTGTCGTTAGCACTTGTCAAAACCAAGTGTACGTCATGCCTGTGACACGTGCGTCCCATATAGTTGGTTGAATATAGATGCAGTTTGCAATTTCCTGATGTTAGATGTTTTCTTGAAAGTTCTGGATGCGTTGAAATGTTCCCTTTCCAGAATCTCTGGTCAGGAAACCTGTCTGCCATTGATAATGTAAAAAAAAGTTTGTTTTTATCAACATAAGATCTATATATTTTTCATAATATAACTGCAATGTCTGTAATGTATGCTAGTAAATGTTTAAATGAAGGTACAATATTTCAAGAAATTCAAATAAATAAATTCTGATTAAATATAACAAGGTTTCAGCACAGTTGTATAATGCAGTTCATGGAACAGCATAAATATGACGAATCTGTTAATTACAGTGCATTTGATAAGCTAATTATACTCGCAACGTGTTCTAGTTTATTGTCAATTAGTTCCAACTAAATGAATGCTAAATCTCCGGTCAGTTTAAACTGAATATATACAAGTCACTTAATGAATTGTGTTCAGTATCGTGATTGGTATAAATCCCATAAAATATTGATATCCGGAACCACCCTTTGTGTATACTATACGGATTATCCTTGCATATGCGCATTAATTACTAGCAATGATTTTGATGATTCTTTTAGCTTTCAAATCTTTCTAAGATAGACATACAATGTAGCTGAAGACAGGTTTTGAGTATCTGGTCTCACAACCTTGGGGTCGTGAGTTAGCGTCCCGTACGTTGATATAGTTCAATGGAAGCTTGGGGGTGTTAAACCTGTGTTCAGCTATGATTATTGTGGTAGAAATATGCTTGGTAGAAAGGTGTGAGAGAGGCTGTACAAAATGCATTTCACAACCATTGGGGAACACATATATATCGTTATGTGGTGGTTTATAGTCCTGATCCCAGTCTGGCTCTCATGACTTTACAATTTACACCAGGTTATTGGCACACGTATTGATCATCAATTGATCATTTCTCACATACTTGCATCGGCAGCACATTCAGCGCACAATGCTAATCACTCACACAATCACTCACACACTCTTCCAACCCAATGACCTGTACCTATTTAACGTGTAGGTACCACGGAGCAGTGTGCAACCTGTTAGGGGTAAGTTTGCTCAACACTTACCATCAGACCCCCCCGGGAATTGAACCCACGACCTTCTGGTCACGAGTCCAACTCCCTAACCATTCGGCCACGGAATATTAATTGGTTATGAAGCTTGTGCAAAATCCTGTTGCTTATTAGCGATAGCTGTCACCACATAAAACAAAACTGTGTTACTGTACGTTATGCAAACTACAATTAGACAATTACGTGCGGACAAAAAGTATGTATAACAATGAATTTAATCATAATAGTGTTAATAAATCATAACAGTACTCACGACAGGCCGTTGGCGTGCGGAGTTGCCAGTTGTTGATGACATGCAATGATTCATTAATTGTTTGCCCAGTCATTGCGTCGCTTCAGCAGCTGAAGCGAAAGCCTTGTGTTTCGTTAGTTTGTAACTATGTATGTATGTTTATCTCCGGACAAGCTAGAGTTTTTATGGTTGACCCGATTTTGTTCAAACTTTATACAACTATTTGTTATGACGCGACACCAAAGTGATTCAATTAAAGTGTTCTTTCCATAGTGCCATTTTGGGTCCATTTAAAATATACTCTACAATAACTTTGCTGATGCTTGTGAGAAAGCATTCAAACTTGGTACGATGCTTACATGTCTACTGAACATTAACTGTGTTCAGTTTTGGTACTTTGCAAATTAAAGTTTACCTTTCAGAGAGCCATTTTATTTAGTTTTCATTCTATTTTGCCACCATAGTTTCAATACTGTTGGAAACATGACCATCGAATTGGCATAATAGTTATATTGGATTAAAACTGCTCAGAGACCACATCGTTACCATATTAATGTCGACTCATGGGCAAATAGATATTTATTTTAGTCATGTTTAGAAAGCACCTGCAATCTAATGCCAAGAACATAGATGTAGGATGAATCACACAACAAGTAAGACTTTTCTGCTTAGATTGCAAGGCAAACATATTTATTGCCCATGCATCAATGTTGTTCTAGCGACACTGTGCTCTCTGAGCACTTTTGATCTAGTTTCATTTGTCACAGGACAAAATTGTGGAAAAAAGAGAAGAATCTTTTGTGTTTTTGTTTTTGCATTTTGTTTTTTAAATATCGATCCAAACTGACGTGGAATTTCTCTAATATCTAGATTAATGTTTGTTCATAAAGTACTCTGTGTGTGTGTGTGGGGGGGGGGGGTGTAATATTCCAAACTAGATGGTTGAAGCTATTTCTTTTCCTCCCCATGGCATGGTTAAAACTGTTTTGGTCCTCCCCCTGTTAAAGTCATGTCATATATAATAATGGATACAATGACCATTTATTGGAGCGGTTTATGAGGAACTGGGATGTGAGAAACCCCCCACCCCCCCCCCCAAAAAAAAAAAAAAAAAAAATAGGGGTAAGGGATTTCATGGAGGTGGGATGTGGGATTGTGGGAAAAACGCCAAAATATTTGTGGGATATGGGGAAAGGCCAAAAAATTAGAGGTGTGGGAAATCAGGCCAAAAATTAGGGGTGTGACATTTTGTGAGGCCTTTTACCCCCCTTATTGTTTACCCAGGTTTGCATAACATGATCGAGATATTATAACAGTTTAGTTACAGCATTTGGTTGAGCGGAATATCTTTTTCCAGACTTGATAATGCAAACCACTTGGTCTAAACTAATCATCTGCATGGGGAAAACGCCCAAAGAACCCAAAGATTACAAAACAAAGTGGTACATTATGTTTATTAGGCATGAAAGGTGAAAATGAGAAGGGTGAAATGTCTCATTTAGAACTAGTTTCCGATCAGCCATAGGCAAACAAAATCAAATTGGATTTTTTTTCAAAGAAAAGAGATTAATATCACCAAACTTCAATTATGGTAAACATCACGTAGAGCAACTGCTACAGTTTTCGTAGACTCGACCTGTTGCCAGCCTCACTTTGACGGGGCCACGTACGTGGTGGCTCGACAAGTGCAGCGTATACAGCTCGCTGGAGCTTGCTGTACGTTGGTCTGTGTTGCGCGAGACTACAGTTTTCGATTCATTAAATCATAATTCAATTCACAGAAATCAATATACTTAAAGTCAATGGCGACGAGATCATTAAACTAACAATCAGGTGGTTAATTATGTCTATAATAATAACAACTAAACTGGACATAAAAGCCAGGTAACAAGCATACTGAGGTCCTAACAAGGTCCACATGAGTCACAACCACAGAATTGTAAAAATGTCAGCAGGTATTCACTGCAGGCATGTTGTCTCCCATGGAAATCTCAGCAGAACAATAAAGTTATGTTGTAATGGCTAATTCTGTACATTGCCTCACCAAAGGATGCGGTAATGGCTATTATTATTTTCTGCTTCATGCATAGGTCACGGTATAAATAACGTGCCCAAATACATACGACATATGACATACATACGACAACTGAGACTCGGCATTTGGCCGCAGATCGATGGCAGCCGAAAACATCAGGCTGGGCCAATTGTAAGTGAATTATTTTGCGGTCACTAACATTTTGAGAATAAATAAAGCTGGAACAATAAATCAAAGTTGGATGAAATCACTACTTACAGATAGTACCTTTCACAGTGTAACAGATAACAATAGCATTAAACGGCGCGTTCACACGAGGGGAGGCTTTCTACGGATTTTCCATAACCATATTCCCTGCAGAGAGTTGACGATCGATCAGACGGGGATGCGAAAAGGTTATCCGCAGGAAGCCCTGAGCTTGCTTGTGACACATTACTATACAACAATGTGATGTGAAGGGCTCAGACCACTAAATGAATGTTCAATTGTAAGATCTATAAGCAATATAACTAGGTCCCCTTTGCCCTGCTTTTCTTTGAGTGTTGGCAGAAAATCTTATTTTTCATCAATAGAGTATTCAATTCTCAGCCGCCGAGGAGAAAAAAAATCATATGACCATAACCACATTCCAAGAGTTCTGGCAGCCATAAATGAGCCCCACCCAACGAAATCCTCTTTGGTCTAGCCCTATTCTACATTTATACATGACTGGCTAACAACTGACCATTTACACTAAATATTCAACTAATAGTAATAAAATCTTGCTTAGCACCAATTTAGTCTAATTTTAATTTGTTGCTTTTTTGTTAGTTTAATTGTTGCGACAACACCGTAGGAACAACCAGCAAAATCAGGGGCACATCACTAGTTCTCCAGCATTATACATTATGTTGCAACAGAACGGGGTTGCGTAGGAACCAACACCCTCTAATCTCGTAGACTCCGGGCCTTTTTTTTGCTATAATCACATACTAATAAGGTGACTAAACCCTCGTGTATATGTGTCCATTAGGTGTGCTTCCCTCATTAGGACACCAACTTGGTGTTTGCCACGGTCTGAAGCCGTCGCTGCCAGCACCAGTGCGAAGTCCTCCCCACGTGGAGGCAGTCAATCTGGTTATGGGAGAGGCCCCTGAATGACCATAGTGTGGGCCTCAGTCTCATGGGAATACACAACGAGAGGAAGGCGTTGCGAGCGCCTCGACACGTACCGGGAGCAGTACATGGCCAAAAGCTTAATAACAATTTTTACAGTCGGTTCACCACATGCACCTTGGCCCTAGATGCCAATTAACCCACAGGAAAAAGCCTGGAGGCAAAATCTCATTAATATTTACCTTACTTGTCTCTCGTTACAGCTATACATGTCAGGCCAGCAATAATTATATTAGCTTGTCCTCGAGTGGGGAGATAAATCAGGTAAATATCATGATGTGTCTATTGAGCATATGTAATAGTGACCACTCAACCTCATTAAATTTAAAGTCTAGACTTCCATTTGTATTGATTTTTGTCCCACAGCAGGCATTGTATATCTACTTTATTTGCTCAGTGCTATAACATGTTGTAATCCCTTATGTTTATATGACATAATCAATTACTGTTCCATCATCTATCCACAATTTTTGTTCAGTCAACAATGCCGATCAACGCAACGAGTCTGATCACTATAGTGTTTAGTCTCAGTTTTTACTTCTTTGAATGATGATTATGATCTGGACCAATGATCCGAACTGGGTATATCCACCCAGATGTTCGAATGTCACGTTTTGGCAACAAAAGCATATGTTCAAATTTCATTTAGTTTTATATGTTTTTACAGTCTAAAAAGAACAATGTGTTTCACTTTGATATGAAATTGCTGCATTTTTATTAGTCTTCACAAAAATAACAAATACCGGTATGTATTTCAAACATGAATATGAAAAAACTATCCCACTCTTCTGAAAAAACATCCCACTCTTTTTTTATCCCACAAGTTGTTTTTGCCCAACCTGATCCCTGCTGGGGAAATAATAGCATATACATGTATGATTACAATGTACCGGGTATATTATAGATAAATCACAAAGCCTTCGCATACTTTTATTTCATCAAGAGAATCACTATTTTTTTACGTTGAACTGATTTTGACATACTAAACATTTAAAACATAAGCACATCATAACATCAAAAAGACTTAACAGCAATAAATGTTAACTAATAAATCAGAAAACCATATACAATAAACAAAAAGATCGAACATTGATGACACTTACATATTACATTAAACTGATTTGGACAATACGTTTCACTGGCCATGTGCCATCAAAGTATATCTCTATTGCTGTACATATACATAGGTGCATAACTCTCTTTCCTATGGATTTCAAATACGTATAGTCATTGGATAGCTTAACATAAATATGAATTGACAAATACAAGGGCTTATACTACAGTAAAAGATTTACATAAACACTACATTACATTATATTTACATGTACATGCGCATTCAATACTCATACCACCAAGCAGAAATCAAACATAACAATGTCATGGGCATACATGTGTACCGGTGACAAAATCACCTGCTTGCCAAGAAACTGATATTGAAGATCAGAAACACTAATTTTAATCATGTGACTATGGTATGGTCCTTACAGCAGATAATTAATGCAATATTTTACAATCATTTACCATTAAATGGAGAAACATATTAATACATCTTTGAATTTTAATGCAATAAGTGAGTAAATTAGTTGCCATTGAGCATGTCTCTTAACATCTCCCAATGTTCAATTATGATTATGAAAACAACGAATTCAACAAAATTTGCTATTGTTTGATTTAAAATGTTTCTTGGTGATGCAATTGCTGGTATTAATCAACCATTCATTGGTGGTATAATGCTCAATGAAAAAGTTCAAAACATATCAAATTGTTTAAACAAAAGCAGACACTATTTGTGTTGTTAATCTAAATCTTTCTGTCTGTAGCATATAGTATCTGCTGGGTTTTTAGGGTCAGCATAACATACAGTTATGAATTCCTGCTGTGATGGCTTGGGTGACAACATTTTTGACCATAGCTTTGATTTGATGATTTCGCGTTGAAGGGATTCATAGTTATTCATCTCTCTATCCATCTGGCAAACTACACAAGGAAAGAAGCACATGGTTTCCCAGCAGTCGCGCCATATAGAGCCCTTAATCCCATACAAAACCCGTAATTTGGTCCTCATAGCCATAAGACCTCCAGGGACACAAATAGGCACACACTCAAACTCATTTAATCGCTGGGCTAGTTGACAAAGCCGGCAGCATATACAAAATCCCGACATAACACATTCAGCAGTGTCGTCTTCCCATGAAAAGATGTCAGTGGACCATGGGCGGGTATCAGAGGAACCTGGCTGCTTGACTATTACATTGTCTCCGGCTGCACCTGCTGATGCTTCAGTAGAGTCCCCCAAAGAACTGGGTGGTGTTAAGGATGAAGAGTAGCTGGGAGAGTGGCCATCTTTTCGCTTCGGTCTCGGCTTTGGGTCAGAAATATCATCGAATCTAGTCTTCGGCGGGTCAATAAGATCATCGAATCTTTCGGCAGTATAGGTTCTATTTATTGTGATATCAGAATACCCTCTATCTATTGGGATCGAGGGAGATGTTGTGTCTCCTGAGCCTGTGGAAGCAGAATTATTAGACCCTGATGGAGAATATGGGTCAATACCTTTATCCTCGAGACCTTTATCTGACTTGCTCCAGGGTAAGTATTGCATGCCTTCAGATTATTAATGGAATCTAATCTATACACCTGGATCCATATGACTGGTACGAATATCTTATTATTTGTCAACAGTCCTGCTGGTACCTGTAAGGCATGATGTTCACTATCACACTAATCTGAACTGTCACGATTCAGATTCAGCTCTAAATTTCAATCCTTACTTGAGACTTGAATGCCGTATTATTAGGCGGTTAGGACTGACTGATGCCATCGAAGTATATGGATAGATGGCATGTTTCTTGCATATTCTTGTTATAAAATAATCCCCTTCCTTGAAATAGTGTCATTAACACTAGATCTAGTTGAAAGTAAAGTTTGTTCATGAACCACGACTGTACGACTCGAGCAAGACCAAGAAGAGGTCAATCATGATTGTGTTTGACAACAAAGTTGATTAGACGATGACTTGCACTGTCCTGTTATCAATGAAAACTTTAGAGAAAACTTGGAATCAGCGTATCCAGAACATGCACTGAATGTAATATAATATAATCGCACTAACGGTGATAGCGTTTAAGACAAGTTTTCCACACATACATTTTCAAAATGTAGAATTTGTCCATTGTACATTGATCATTGACTCTCATTAGATAGTTCGAGAGTTGTATAATATGACAAGTAAGATATTATTTGATAACGTGGCTTAGAAATGTGTGTTAATATACGTGATTTGAGTTGAATGTTTATATACAATACATTGTCCCATTGTCTGAAAATATGAAATGTAAAACAATATGACGACCCCATCAATGTAAGGACATGTAAAAAATATATTTATTTTTAACATAATGCAATCATACGTTTGGCGACTGTGCATCTCCTAAACTAAAACTAAACAAAAGTATATCTGCACACCGGTTCTGCACATGAATGAATAGTGTGCTTTTTAATTACTTGTGAGTTAGATAATAGATCTACGTCTGAAATATATGAGGATGATGTTCGATATATAGAGGACTTAATTCTAACCATATTACTAATTTCGTGTATCCTATACATAGCATATGGTCTCATTTTGTGTTTTATGTTGTTCTGTCTATCCTATCATAATATCCAAACACATAAATATGGTTGTTATGATTAGGATTGTGGATATGACCGTCGGGTTCGACTAAAATGTAATTACTTGTATTTTTCATGGCGTGCTGAGATTTGATGTGCCCTGACTCCAGGGCACTAGCTAACCTGAAGCCCTGTCACATATAGCTAGACAACTAATGATAGATCATCTAGCATGATCCAAAACTCGCTTGGCCGGAGGTGGTTGCCACAACCCGTAGTGAGGCCCGTGTGCCAATATCATGTGACTTCATTTTTAAAGTGGGTTTTGCAAGCAGATGACTTACAAAACAATCTAATGGGCATGTCGCAACAATCCGTCGTTCTGAAAACGGACTGACAACTGAAAGGTTTTTCCACTTCGACGAGCATCCGTCACTTCCGGTATCCATTCGAACTTACACAGTCTTATTATACCCCAATCTTTTTGAACAGCCCAAAAGACTGGCGTTGGATTTAAGGCGGGTGACTCATGCTACAAACACGCCCACAGCGCAGGTTTCTGCTCCACTGTGCACGTTTCTGCGCAGCGTGTTTACTATGGAAGAAACGTGGTAGAATGCTAAAAGAATTTGTGTGAAAATTTATATTATTCCTCTCACATTCATGTGCCCACGACACCAGGGAACTAGCTAACGTGAAGCCCTGTCACATATAGCTAGACAACTATAATAGATTATCTATCATGATCCAACACTCCCTTGGCCGGAGGTGGTTGGAGGTGGCTGTAGTGAGGCTCGTGTGAATATTATATTGCATGCCGGATCACAAATAAGGTGGTGGAATCCTGAGTGTGTAAATGGCAAAGTTGATTATCAAGTATTTCTTACAAAACTTTTCACATTTGCAATTGCCGTTCTTGTCAAAGATGAAAGAGGTGTAGATGACACTCAGTATCGTGATATTTGAAGGCGTTTATGAAGCAAAATATTGTAAATAAACGTGTATGATTATAAGAACAAGATGGTATATGCTGTGTTTCATTACACGTAGTAGCTTCAGTAAAACGTGTCTACAATTAATATGAATAGTGATACTACGCAATTTGAAATCATTAAGGTAAAACAATATATAATATATAATGATAAGAAAGAATAGAATCTACATATAGTTCTTGTGATGGTTAATGATTTTTAAATCAACTTTATAACATCACTAGTAATAAAAATGGATACTCTCACCGAGATGGCTTTTAAATCAAGAACAGTATGTGACGTGACATTCTCTTAAACTATTATATAATAGTGTGTCCTGTTTAACATGTTTGACCAAATTCATTTTGCCTGTACTTTGTATTTTGGAGATAACTCTCAAACATTATGTCTCGCTCAACCATAGAAGTGCCGAAGGGTGGGGAACTGACAAACTCAAATTTTACTTAACTGGTACATTTCCTCAGTGTGGGGTCAAAGGCCTTTATCGTATTTTTATTGTGTGTGTGTGTGTGTGTGTGTGTGTGTGTGTGTGTGTGTGTGTGTGTGTGTGTGTGTGTGTGTGTGTGTGTGTGTGTGTGTGTGTGTGTGTGTGTATGTGCGTGCGTGCATGTGCGTGCAGCACGCGTGGGTGCGTGTGGTAGTGGTGGGCTTCAAAATATGGATTTTTGGTATATAGTCCAATGTTGAAACAATATCCATGGTGTTTGTGGTGTTTGGGTAAATATTATTTCATATTGGTTTAATTTTCATATACATGGAAATATGGATTATTGGTATTTAGTCCACACCTGGAAACAATATCTATGGTGTTTTATTTTATCAAATGGAACCAACAACATTAAGAAGACGGTCTTTGGTGTTTGAGGAGTTTGGGTAAATGTTATTTCATATTGGGTTAATTTTCATATATTCCCCACTAGCAACTTAAAATCTTGTTCTCTTTACATTGTAGGAAAGTCATAGCAAATGTATGTTAAACCATCAACTGGTGATAGCGGTGACTTTAAAAGCAACGATATGCTAAAATATAAAGAAACAGGATTCTATGTCTGTAGCTTAATGTATTTAAGACTGCATAATGTAGAAAATAAGAAGCTACATGCAAATTTATACACGCATATCAATTGGCACGTCGTAATTCCAATTATTTTAGTCTCGGGACCAATTTGTTTGCAAAACGAATCTCACCAAAGAAGTTTTTATTGCTCGAAATAACTTGCCGGTCCTGGGAGTCAGAGGGTCTGCATGTTATTCGTGTGCCAGCATTCAGGGGGTTGAATATTTTTTGTATATTTTGAACAAAGTGAGTCTTATTACCCTCAGCAGCCCGCCGCCTTCACAAGAACGACGGTGCGGTCTTTGGGCACAAATTGTCTATAATCACAATCCAATCATTAGATGTATGGATATCAAATTCTTTCACACGCCATTATAATACATGGTATCAATGACGTTTAATACTCGATAAAAAGTGTTCAGAGAGCACAGCGTGGCTAGAACAACGTCGACTTAGGAGCAATTGAGATGTTTATTAAGATGTTATGGAATTCTTGATTAAAAGTTAACAGTTACAATGTATGTGACCAGCCACAAATAATCTGTGTGCTTGTAGGTTGTGCCACTGTCTAATAATGATGATGATGGCGCTGTCATGCTGCATATTGATCTTGCAGCACCTCACAGCAAACTACTATTAAGAATGACCAAATTGGACCAAAAATGGCCCTGTGGAAAGCACCGTTTTTTGGCAAAGTGCCCAAATTCGAATCACTGCCGTGGTGCGTCATACCACATAGTTGTTGTATGAAGTATGAAGAAAATCGGTTCCTCGGTAAACGCTCTAGCTTGTCCAGAGACAAAAATAAACTTAGCTGCGCACATGTACATACATAGTTAGTTACATGTACAAACGAAACAAACACTAGACTTTGCTTCAGCAGCTGAAGTCACGCAATGACCAATGTCCATCTAAATGAAAATGGCATCGTGGGGCGTTCTCTATAATGTTCGTATGCAGCACTAAAACTCCAGTAAATAAGTATATTTGTTTGATAAAGTTTGCACAAAAGGGCACTGGGGCTGGTCGTCTACACAGAGATAGCGATTGTCAAATGTACACTTCTAGCGCCCCCGCGAATGTATCTTACAACATTGGCGTCAAAGATCAATACTAATTAAAGTGTTAGGTCGAGCGTACTGAGAAGCTTAGACTAGTGACCACTACGGCTTGAAGTTTGACCACCATAGCCAGGCAGAAGTTTCAAGAGGCTATAGGCATAATCTCACTTCTATGATATATATGCATTGCCGGTGCCATGAGTGAGTGAGTTAGATATCAGGATTTTGCAAGCGAGAATGGTAAACTGATTGTGTCGCTATGACTGTAAAGGAACAGTGATTGCTTATTACGTTTGAGATGATGTTCATGCTCTTGACCAATTCATTTGTGAGTTTTTGAGCGATTGTATGATTGTGGCAGCCTACGTCGCGACCAACACGAGGTTGATGACAAACATGTACTCTTTCGTGATAACATGTACTGAAGCAGCATGCTTAGAACATTGCATTAGAAGACTGTGTGCGTATGACGGCTTTTGTCTAAATACGGGTGAGTTTCATGCATGATAAATGTATGACAAGGTTGTACATTGACTCGAGGTCCATTGTGAGATATTAATGGTGATAAAATAAACATTATTATTGGTACAGCTACAGCTAGAGATATTTAAGCAGAATGACAAAGTCACAGAATTATTTCTTCAGTGAAACATACACGAATCTCTGTCAATCTTATATTGTCTCTCGCAGGGGTCATTTATAATGTATGTACGCTGTGAGCAAATTGCACTCTTCAAGATTAATATACCTGTACTTTGGACACACATATACGATTACTTCAAATGGATTAACCAGAAATTTTCATATACGCATTGTATGTTATAATCAAGATCAGTCGTTTACATATATAACCTATTCAATGGTATCCAATCCTATCCTATAATCTGCTACTCTAAGAAAAGCTTGCATTTGGACAATACAAAGGGGCCTATGGTAAAAATAAAATGAGTTATTCTAATGACTTCATTATTTGCAGATAATGGGATACCAGTACGCTATAACACCTGGAACTATATTTATTATGATTATGTTTGAAGATTTATGGTATTTTTATGGACATTACTATGATGTTCTTTGATGAGTTTATGATTGAATCCACACCGCATCTACCACTGCAGCTTATAAGAAAGAACAGTAACTCTCAGCATTCCACTGCTTTGAATAAGTGTGACCTGTCAATCCTCTCCACCTGTGGAATTTCAAATTTATTTGTGTAGGAAAGAATTGCCACTAAGAATCCCTCTACACAATGGATATTGAACTAAATTCCGTTAATATGACGAACAGTATGACCTTACAAATGGCATACTACAACACAACCAATGAAAGTGGAGCGTACATTGGAACAGTGTCGCCCATCAGTATAGTTGGGAACCACTCTGATGTAGAAGATATCAGCGTCAGGTATGTAGAGTAACCATATTCGTTTGAAAAGTAATCGGTTACCCAGTCAGATCTATAATGTAACCTGTAATGGGGACGCTTTATACTATACTCAGACCTACATCGGGGTATACATGTACAATGGATGCTTTTGTTGTTATTTGTGCTGTGTGCCACCAATTTTCAGAGATAAAGAAACTATACTGTCTGTATATAGACAACTTTATATATATTTCCCCAAGTTTGCTTGTGAATTAAATTCAACTCTCACTGTTCCGCCTAGCAGGATCCTACTACTGTATTGACATAGCTGAAGCCACATCTTCCATTTGACTATATCAAGTGGCCCAGACAGGACTCGAACTCACGACCCCAAGATTGTGAGACCAGAATGATACCATCATCCCAAGCAACGGGTTGTTAAAAGGTTACACAGTCGAACCATTGTGTCTGTAACCCTCATACTACATACTTAGTCAGTTTGCTTCTCAACCCAGAGGTCGTGGATTCGAATCCAACCCGAGGACGGAAATTTTTGGGAGGTCTAATGTTCCAGCCGTGTTAAAGTTCGTCTATTCTAAGAACAACTCTATGTATATTTTCCCCAAGTTTGCTTGTGTATTCAATTCTACTGTCACTGTCATGCCAAGCAAGCAAGATTTCGCTGGTCGAATATATGTGTGGATTTAGCACATATATCTATAAGCGACTATGAATATTCTAAATTTAGAACACGCCCGATGATACATGCCTATACAGTTAAATTCTTCTCTCTCGCTCTTCTATGCCAAACAAGCTCCTACCCACTATATTGACATAGCTTGAAGACACATCTTCCATTTGACTATATCAAGTGGCCCAGACGGGACTCGAACTCACGACCCCAAGGTTGTGAGACCAGAATGATACCATCATCCCAAGCAGCGGGCTGTTAAAAGGCTACTCGGACGAACCGATGTCTCTGTAGCCTCCAGCCTACATACTTGGTCAATTATTATCTCAACTCGGAGGTCGTGGGTTCGAATCCCACCTATGGACGGAAATTTTGGGAGTTCTAATTTCTTCGCATTTTACTGCTAGTGGAGTTTTCTAATGTGTTTTTCCCAAGTTTGCTTGTGGATACAATTACATTCTTCTCTCTCTCTCTTCTATGGAAAGCAAGCTTCTCCCCACTAAATTGACATAGCTTGAAGTCACATCTTCCATTTGACTATATCATCGGTTCGTCAGAGTAGCATTTTAACAGCCCGCTGCGTGGGATGATGGTATCATTCTGGTCTCACAACCTCGGGGTCGTGAGTTCGAGTCCCGTCTGGGCCACTTGATATAGTCAAATGGAAGATGTGTCTTCAAGCTATGTCAATATAGTGGGTAGGAGCTTGCTTGCCATAGAAGAGAGAGTGAAGAATTTAATTGTACCCACAAGCAAACTTTGGAAAAAAACATTAGAAACATGCCTATACAGTGTTGTTGTTTCTAAGAAGTTAATCTTAACTGCGTTGGATGGGTTTTTAGCTGGTATGCGGTGGAAAATCAGCCATGTTTACGTCGATTCAAACTCTACTAAAGGGGACTAGTCCATGAGCCACATTCTCCTACTGTTAATATGTTGGGAGTAGGAGTGGCACCATTGAAATAATAACCCTCTTTTCTTATCAGTTTTCCAGGCCTTTATTACTCATGTCCACTATACAGGGAAGTGTCTTATAAAAGAATATAAAAGTCTCTTAAATTGTTTCATTTTATATCATGAATAATACTCGTTTGAGAATAAGGAGCATCAAGAAGGTTCATTGGGTACGCTCTTCACGAATGAGGTAAAGTACATACACTCATTCATGAAGAATAAGCCAAAGAACCTAAACAGGTTGACAATAGATGTCTTATGTGTTGCAACTCTGACACAGTTCGGGTGATTGAAAGATAGCACTTGACAAAATGTGATTATCTGGCATCTCTGTGTCAACAAGTGCTAAAATTCCAATTACCCACATAGATGTTTTAATTGTAATCAAAGTAGTATGTCAGACAATAACGCCAGGTAATTAACGAAGACGGCAGAGAGAGAGCGAGAGAGACGGAAAATTAAGTCAACAATTTTGTTACAGAATCTCTTTGTCAATGCAGTCGTCTGAAATATGATAGATGTCGGGAACAACTTCTCAAATCATGCATCTGCACGTATGACGCTAGACTCAAGTACTGAGCGTACTGAGAAGCCGGCAAAGTATGAAATGAGATATTTAAATCTACTTTGGCAGATCTAATTACCGAACCCGCGTTTTGAAAATGTCACAGTGACGTTCATAATGCAATTAGGAGTGCACGAACACAACCCAACCGATGTATTGCTACTAACGTCGTGAATTCATCATGAATTCCATAAAAACGAAAATGAAAGCAGAAAGGTTTTAACTTTGAGGCTTCATTCCTCGGCGTCGTAAGATGGATTTGAACGGGATGAATCGCACATTGTTTGCCTTGACGAGCCCTTTCCAACGACGTATAATTTATGTCTCTAACACTGGAACTGGCAATACTACGAGCTGATACGCACCCCATATTAATGCGCGGATTGGGCCGGCGGGGCGATTGCGCACTTATTGCCAGTTCAGCAAGCAATCGCAGTTGAGCGGTCAACTTCCGGGAAAGTGGACAGTGTTACTATAGCCTTGCAACTCTGATAAGTTGGCGGCTAAAAGTTGATGCTATACACATCTATATGACACCACCATCTGAAAATGATTACTATTACCCAATCACTTTACCAATCATTACAGTGCGATAATTATTGTCACACTGCCTCACAGTATTTTGTTATTTGAATGCCTCAAGTTACCTTCCTGTAACCACAAATCCAGTAATTATGCCAGACTCCCATTGCTTACACTATCGTATATCAGTTCACGTGACATAAGTTCGTCCATTTGCACGCACATGGGATATATACATGTCTGTATATACTATATATATGGATGAAGACTTCCATACATGATTCGTGCTTTTTGGTTTGTATATTTGATTGCGAGAAGCGTATCTATATCTTGGAGTGGTGGTTCATGTAAATGAGCTTTACATACGCTGGTGAAGAAATATGGAAGGCCTATAGATGCACATGTGTCTCATCGGATAGGATATTATCTTAATAAATATCTGAACGACCGACCGTTAGTTCATGGGAAAGTTTTCTCAAACAAACAAACAAGCAGACAAACAAACGGACCAAAAAAAAAAAAAAAAAAAAAAAAAAATCAGCGATTCAAGATCATTAATTTACACGGTTGAATTCATTTATCACAAAAGTAAACGGAAATAAAGAATTAACCCTAAATACTCAACATAACCTTTCAAAACATTGTTGAAAGATCATGTGGTAAGGTCAAGAAGATCCATAATGACTCGACCCCCCCACCCCACCCCCTTGTGAGTCAGTTCCCTGGAGGATGTATACATGACTGAGATAGACCAATATCTCAAATCATTTTAAGGTTGTATCTGGGTCCAGTCCAACAACATGGCCGAGGTAACCAGGGCTGTGATTCCAAAGGTACACCAGACCATCAAATATTTAATTTTATTGCTTGTTATTGTTAGTAAGATTTATTGTGTTTTCATAATAAATTCTGCCGGATAAATGCGACAGCGATATTTTACGATACTTGCTTATCTAAAATTGAAATTAAATTAATATAAATTAACATTACAGGCTTCCAACATGACAAGTGTATACACGTGATTGCACATGTCAAACCAAATAGGCGGGGTGTCGGAAAACAGAAAAGAGGGATTTGGGGATTTCTTGACTCCTTATAAACACCCACAAGGCGTGTGAGTGTGGCCTACTCAATTTTCCTCTAGCACGAATAAAATTATGCTATTTTCCATTATTTTTGGATCATCGGGAGGTTTCGGCATATGTGAAAGCGCCGAATTCCAATTGTTTGTGCCAAATCCTTTTACCCTCGAAAACCTGGACCTGCCAGTTGCATCTTGATCTTGGCCTGCAACATAGACACCTTTTCCAGCTCTCGAACGTGACAGGTTGCACTCAATGCATGTAGAACTTTCACATCAACCAGGCTAAAAGCCATGGCGTGCATGTGATCCTTCCCGTGACCTTCACCTCACTCTCCCAGCGGGCACTTCAAGCTACTAGGATCACGGCCATTTGCTTCCCTACGGGAACTATATCATTGTAAGGATATAGACACTAATTCGCCAATTTATTTAACGGGAATTATCTAAATGGAAACACCATGAATCTATTTGGAGAAGGTCTGATCATAATATGGCTAATATGGCATATGCGGTAGCAGTTAGTTATCAACACGTGGTACATACATTTACATTTATATTTCAGCTGCTTTAAAGCACCATTCTTGGTGCTGAACTACTTTTGCAAACATTTACATTAATTACAATATAACACTAATATGAAAATAATTTGATGATAACAATAACATAACCAAGTCAATTCTATTTACAATAATGTCCACCACTTTGTCACATCAAGGTTATCCTATTGGTGTTCTTAGGAGAGCTAAGAGTAGGGCTGATAGGGTAGATCATCTTGCCGTAGCAAGGTAACATCTATCAAATATTATCTGAATAAACCCTGAATTGGTGAAGATGGGTAGATAGGAAGGACACTTTAGGGTAAAAAGATAGAACTGGGGAAACAGAGAAAAGGATTATGTTCCCCATTACGTATCACCCAATCAATTTACAAGTGACCAAAATCACTAAAGATAATTATGCGAAGTTAACCAATGACCCTGAGGTAAGGGAGATATTTTATTAAGAGGGAAGCCTAATACATTTTCATCAATTAGGGAAAAAATTCTCATAATCATGATTTTACTTCATTCATTTACAAAAAATAGCCCCACCACATAAACATTTTTTTTCATTTTTTCTTTAAAATATTTTTTAAACACAAAATGTTCAGAAATATAGGCATATCTTTAGGTACATAAATAAAAACAGTCTGCCACATGTCACTTCTGTAAATCCTGTGGTTCTATCTTAGATTATTTATCAACGTCGCTCCAGCCTTTTTTTTTCATTTTGTGGCCTTGTATTCAATCAATTGATGAAAAAATTTCTATCATCCATATTTAAGAATGTGTTTTCTTCTGTCATGAACAATATTACAATAGGTACAAGATTTTACCAAGTTTATGCCATAATCCAATGTTGTCAATCCATTTTAAAGTGTTGACTCAATAAATATGCTTATTCCATTGATTGGATTATAACTGTATCTACCACTTCTTGTTATAGAATGTTAATTCAACAGAAAACTATTCGTGCAATTTCTTTAAATCTTCAGATATCATGAAATTAATACGCAGTGATACTGTTCAAATGAGGTCCGATGTACAGTGAAACCTGTCTATTTAGGCACCACTGTATTTAGGAGACCCGTATTGTATGGACACATTTCTCTTCTCCAATTACTTCAATGTCATATTGAGAACCTCTCTGTTCAGGACATCTGCCTTACATGGACGATTTTCATTTTTTACAAAGGTCTCCACAAAGGATAGGTTCTACTGTATTTCCTTGTATCACTTAATGGCTTTCATAATCCCCCCAGAATATTTCACTTGTATATTACAGAAAAACCACAACCATAGGAAATTTACTGAAAAGGCGTACTTCCTCCAAAATCTAGATATATAAGAGACAGACAAAGATTATAATTGACACTACTCTATTAGAATAAAAAAGAAACATTCAATTTCTACAAAATGTTATGTTAAAAGTAACACTAAACATCTTTCAATAGGTATTCCAAGAGTGCAGTGAGGCATTTATATCGTCTAATGCGAGGCTACCAACATTTCATAGAATCACATATATGTCTGATGATCTGTTTGGGTTTGGTAATTATCATCCTCCAATTTTTTATTGCTCTTTACATACTAAACAAAATTAAAGATATGTGCTTGTTCCTTGAATCAACTTTTCATGATGGATACAATTTTGTTATATTCTTTGATCGATGTGATATCATGTTTTCTGGAGCCAAAAGCCTACCCAAAGTAGTCCGAATGTCCTTCATGAATATTCACACACATAATGAGCCGTGGAAAGGCCATTTTGTAATATCGGTCATAAAACAGCTGGAATCATATTTGAAATTACTATTTTTTGCATTAAAAGGATATATTTGAAAATTCTAAGGCTGGGGTGTCCTCTATACAAGAGATGTGTTTATCTAATGACACACCATCAGTGGTTCAGTGTATGTACCTAAAGATGTGGTCATTATTTCATAAAAATGCCTTTAAAAACATTTAAAAAAAATTCACTTCTGAAAACAAATGAGAAAAAATCTTAAATCATGTTACACCAATGCTTATGAAAATCACCTATATCAACTAAAAATTAGAAAAGTAAAAAAAAAATGTTCTAGGCTGCCCCCTTAACAAACCAATGGTTGCTTACCACAAAGACAGGAATTTAAAAGACACATTGGTCAGGGCAAAATTAGGTTCTAATCAGGCTGGTACCTAAGCGTGTGGTAGAGCAAGATATTTGACTTGTAACCATGTGATAAGTGACGGGTGTTTAGTGGGACTTAAGGCAACCTATACAATAAGATATAATTTAACTTGTGGATCAAAGTGATTATTAGTCTATTCAAGCATACGTATGATATGTGGAGAATTGTATATAGGTGAGACGGGTAGAAGGTTAGGTGATAGATTTAGGGAACATCACAAACATGTTACAGATAGAGCATATAAAGTAGGAGCTAGGCATTTAAATTCAGAGAGACATAAGGGGGTAGAGGACAAGGAAGTTTGTGGAGTGTTATTAGAAAGTGGGTTGGTATTTAGGAAATCGAAGGAACAGAAGATGCTAGGGAAGTTAGGTTGCGTCTTAGGTAAAGGGATGAACATCGATTATAATTTTGTAAATTTAAATGCTGAATGGTAGGGCTTTGGCATATATATGTTGCCGAGTATAATGTTTCCCTTTGTGTGTCTACTTGGTTTACTTATTTTGTTATGAATCATTTTGATATGTTTTTATTATATACTGACTTGAAGAAGCCTGTACAAGTCGAAATATTGTAGAATTAAGAAATAAAAAAAATAAAAATAAAATTTGAAACAAGCATCTACCCAAATCTATTTACACAATTATTTTAACGGGTGCAACACAGGAAATTGTTTAGTATTTTACTATGTCTTTACTTTGGTTAACCATACACCATCATATCAGATCCCCCAAAATTTGTCTTTTCCAGGTGAAGGACAAATATTAGATCCCGTGTAATGTTCTCCTAAGAGTTCTAATGTCTAGAATTGATTGAACACTACGCTGACACCCACGTAGAGTAGTAGTTACTGATGATGGGAAACTTTGCGTGACGGGTGCATTATGATTTATCGTATAAGGTCACATTGGATGTTGCGATCCTAGTATGGGCAAGAAGGTCGTTGGTTTGAATCTTGATTGTGTATTTTCCCAGGATAAGCAGTACAGTAGAATTCTGGACACTGATTGGTGCTCAGGAAATCAGTTGTCTCCAATTACTGCATGTACTGTTATAACAGCAAAATATCGTTCGCTGATGCAATGTATTGGATACAGATATTTATTGAAAAGTGCGTAATGTTAATTATCTATTACACAATTGCTACAAACACTTATCTCTACATGGATTTTCTATAAGTAGATTTTAAAAAATAAGTGAGGCATTACGATCGCTAGACTGGCAATAGGCTGGCACAGTATGTGACCTCAAACAGAGTCTGCTAGCTTTCAAGGCTCCGGTTCGTTCATACACAGACGTGCTTAATGTAATGGATTTTATTGGTTTTGAACATGCACACTGCTACAATCGGCGTTATCGTGAACGTGTAGCTGTTTACCAGTGTATGGTATATGTAGATCTAGATGCAGAACGAACTTTTCAGGGGAACTAGCTCGATTCTATTTTAACAACTACATACAAGTTTTGAATAATGGTTACGGGTTAACGTTACTTTCAAATTTTCAGCAACTTGATCACGGAAACGAGGCTCTCATAAGAAATAGTCACGAAACCAACGTGTATACATGAACTTCGAGTGCCCGCCCCCCCCCCCGCCCCCCTCCCACCGCCCACGAAAGTATCATGTTGCAACTTTCGTCTCAATCATAGCACTGCTTTGCCCCGTACGTCAATGGCTGACAGATTCAGATAGGAATATAGATAGAACCTCAGTAATATACACACATCAGTAAGACTGGTATTTATGCCAGTTCAAGTTCAGAGTAATTTTCTAGCGTAGACACCCTGCATAAGATGGACGTTTTCGAATAAGATGGGTCTCTCCATACAAATGGCATTGTTTATATGACCCATTGGCAATCTTATCAGCATTTCAGTAGCTCAAGCACAGACATGATGAGAAGTACATCGCTACACTTGCGCTCAAAGTCTTAATGAACGTGCGCACTAATAATGATCAACTAAAAATAAAAAAGATAATAAAAAAATAAAAGGAAACCTGTTATTAATGGAGGCAAATTGGAATACATCTGTGCATCTCAAAACGAAAGGTTAAATTCAAAGTGGCATGAATGCAGCTTGTACTAATATTGTTGCTGTCAGGTGAAATGCTAGGACTGCGTCAACCAACGATAATTACTTACATCTAGCTACCTGCATAGGCGTAGCCACTGAAAATGACATTGTTTAGTGAGGCCGAAGTATACTTCGGCCCCCCCAATAATTTGAAAAAAATATAGGCCCCACCAGGCCCCCTTCTGAAAGACTTTGAAATTTTCCAAAAAGATGTCTTACTCTACATATTAGGACTAGGAGATGGTGATATTCCTTATCTGTTTTTTATATGGTGATCCTATTTTAGTTATTTAAAAAAACAAACTTACGCTTACAGATAAAATTGACTTATATGCCAGAACCTACGTCTTAAAAATTTATAGTCTCAATATCATACATGAGAGTGGGACTCAATGAAAATCCCTGAAATACTGCATGAATGAACTAATATTGGGCGAAGCCTATCTGTTATCTATTACCATCCATGGTGGAAAACCCTGAAATCAGGGAAAACCCATGGTGGAAATCCCTAAAATCAGGGAAAACCCTGAAAACTCTCATGCATGCAATATATAACCACACATCCATGCAACAAAATCAATATGATGAGTAGTCTAGTGTATTATCTTGTACTCCAGTATTCTAGCCGATACTATAGCATGATCTTGTACTCAAGTATTTTAGCTGATACCTATAGCATTCTAATTAAACCATTCTAATATTAAACCAAGCAAAATTGAATTATGTCTGCTCATCAGAGAAGTGTAAGTTTTATTTATTAATCTGTTCAATAGTAGCTTCCGCTGAGGGAGCTGTTATGACCAAGAACTTATCTATATACAGTTTACTTCATGATTAAGCCCCCAAAAATCTATATTTGCATGTAATACTAGAGGAGCGATCTGAAATATCAAGCGGTCGCTTGCAAAGCCTTAAGGCATTGCCTTATCCACATGTATTATTGGATTATTAATATGATGTCTATAAAATTAACACTATAATATCTGTCTATTTAATGGTAAAAACGTGCAAGCATAAGACTGAGTAATTCATGCGTAGATAAAACATAATTATCATGTACAAATAAATGTTTTAAAGTGGGGTTCTGTCACTCTGAGGATCAGAGGTTCAGAATTCTGAACCTCTGATCCTCAGAAGGGTCATGGTTTTAGTGGTTGAACAATGGGACTAGATGTCATGGTTTTATTTTCCGATGGGGATTGGTGATATATGATAGTTATGCACAAGTTGATTTCTTAATTACATTTTCACTGATTAATGTCTAAGTAGATCACATGCTGTGAAATGCACAAACTGATGATAAATTTCTACTTGCCCTCACATTTCACATCTTAAACGATGTTCAGAAAGACTACATGAGATTACATCCACCTAATAGACTATAATCAGACTGATTTAGTGACTCCAATGGATCTCTCATTTTATTGGGCTGGGGACAAATATTGTAATTTATGGGGATATGGGAACTGGTTGGATTGACAAAAGACTTTTCAAAGCCAAATTCATGTTATGATCTGTCAACATGATATAGAGCCAAATGAAAACAAGCGTGATGAATGTAGATTTTCTTAAAAATTGGGGGTTGGAGGGCATGAAACTGGACCCAAACCAGGCAGTAGCAGATTAAATTCATCAACACATCTTTTTTTTTGTTCTCGTAAGTGGGAAGTAAGTGTAGGTTTGAAATTCCAGGCAGTTATATATGAAAAATTGGTACTGGAAAGGGCTCAAAATGCATATGTGAGCACATAGAATTTCAAATTTTTCCGGGGGGTCATGCCCCAGACCCCCTAGGATGCGCGCACGCATATTTTAGATCTGCTTCAACAGCCCTACAACCCTTCGCCCCCCCCAATGTTTTTTTGCTTCCTACGCCTATGTTACCTTCATTAAATGTCGTCAAGCTCTCGCCCTACATTAGATCCTAACTATATTGGAAATCTACCCCCTGTAGAGACCGGCTATTGAAATTCATTTGCTGTTTACATACACATCTCTCCACTGAGAATTGCATTTCAGTGTTAGAATAAATTTCCTTCTTTTTTAATATCCAGTCTGTGACGTCAACGTGTATTTATCAGGATATCATGTGTTCCATCATTTCAGTTGGCATCATAATTAAAAGTCTTGTTTTAGTTTCTATTTAGGACACATACCATAATATCATGTAGCAATATTCTATGCAGTATGAAGATGCTATGGATGAAAATTTGATTGATGGACCAATGTACACACGGGACCCGTGGTCAAATGTCTAGGTCAAATGATCACGGCCTTCAGATAAAGCTAATCTCTATGCTCTAGACGATTGGTGTGGCTTCCATTTAGTTTGATACGCTCTCGACAGTTTGAGAGCCACCTTTATTTATACCATGGTGCATTGTCTTAATGGCTGTGTTGAATAGACTGGACTTGATTCAATTTGGATTCAAAGAATTTTGTGTGCAAAAATAGGTACTCTTATGATATACCTCGTCATTTATTGATGCAAAATGTACTAAGCCTATTTGTATATCTGTATCTCTCTATTCATATATCATCGTATAGGTCCGTGAGTGCGCCTATGATTGTCAGCGCATCCGACTTAACTTGAATACAGACAATCTTAATGACTTAAATTAATGTCACATCCGAATGCACACTGTCCACCTGTGTCGTCCAGTGTTGTGTCATAGTCTCCATGGTCTCGCATCCTGCAACCAAGAGGCAGAACGGACGAAAACGGTGCGCTCGAACAGAACTTTACTTTCTTGCCAACCTGATCAGTGTTTTTTTTCTTTTTTGTTACCATTTTAAAACTTGGGCACTTTGTTATACCAGGTGCAATACGTTGACGACATTACTCTACTACTTATTTTTTGCAACCAACCAAATGATATCTATGTGTTAGATTCATGACATTTGTTTTGTTACTTCTAATTAAAATCCTAAATCTGTTCAACGTACAAGTATGTATAGTAGTAGTGCTTGCATTAGAACAATCTCGCGTCTTTCATTTCTGATCAAGATAAGAATGCGTTATGGTGAAATTATGACATTATTCACGTAAAATTTCTCTCGTTTTTAGATGAAATAGATAATTGTTTCCCAGAATATGCGGATGTGTTTAAACGTTACACTCCTATTATATTGCTAGTGTTAATTTTACGTTATGCGGTTATGGCATATTTGTTCATGCAAATATTTGTTTATGGAAATATGTGTTTATGCAAGTATTACCACATGCATTCTCCTGATAGTTGAGTATTATGCCACAAGGTGTAATTTCCTTCGTTACTTCCTACGCCCCACCCATGCAGTCTGTTACATAAACAGCATGCCTTTCAATGATGTTAACATCCATCTTGTAGCATGTTAGCTTTTTACCTGTAAAAAGAATAAAATGAGAGATTATTAATAATTTATACACTAACATCATACTTTTAATATTACTAAGTGATGTTGACCCTAATGGACAGTCAAACGTCTTGTATGAAGCACATCATTGGCACGATCAGCTTGTGGAAAAGCCCATCATCCTGACCATTGGCCCCAGCATCACGGAAGGTGTGTGTGGAATGTATACTACTATGATTTACAAACCCTATATAATACATATTACTAGTAATGTATATCATTAATATGGTATATTGTTTGTAAATCATAGTAGTACATATATCACACACACCTCCCATGATGCTGGGGCCCATGGTAGAGACAACAGCGACCGCAGCAAGTTACACATATTTGTCCGCATCCATACCAGAGATTGTTTAACGCTCTTTGTCCGCACAACCAAAGGAAAAATGTCTACCACATCTACCCACTACCCGAACAGCATTTACCCAATGGGTTATACACTGGAGACTCGTTACCTCCAGTATGTAGGGACAACAGTCCTGGAGATAGCATCATGATGAATGGCTTGCCCTTGGCTGGTCATTTTCAGAAATACATTGATTTGCCGTAAAATTTACATGCAAAGAGACATATTACTGCCAAGTAGACAAGCACTCAACAAATCCTCCACTCTTCATAGATGATGTTACATCCATTTCAAGAATATTGCCCAATGGACGTTATGACCGCATATGTAGATTGTTGCTAATCAGAGATAAATGACCGTTCATAATCCGTTGTTTCATTGTGAAATTCTGAGGGGAAATTAGAAATTAGTATTCATGTGATGAGAGGGATGTTTATTATGTTTCATATATTATGCACATACCCTCTACGTTGATGTAATTTAATATCATACGCACAAGTGCAGACAGGTCACCTTTTAAGTGGGTGATGAACCACAGGTGAAGATCATAATGATGAGATTGAACATGCTGGTGGAACATGTATGTACTTATTGATATTATCTTGAAAGAGTTACAACCGGTGCTCTTATTAATCATGAGTGGAATTCATCTAGTATTTCCATTGCACCGATTTGGCCGGGAAGCACTCAAGATTAATGATTCTACGTAAGGGAGCTTGAATAAGAGTAATTAAGGATCAGTGCTCATGGGTTAACGATAAATAAGACATGAAATATTGAGTTTGAAAGTTGGGTGACTCAGACGCAAATCACGGTGTTCTTTCAATATCCATTGACAGCCCTGCATTTCAAAAGCATACATGTAGATATGTGATCATGATAAAACATGTCCCAGATTACACAATAGGTGTCATAATAGCTGGTGGACATATAGTTGTACACTGTTAAATCGAACTCAAGGCATTCAATGCACAAATTACTTATATTTTAAGTAAGGAACAATGGAACTATTTAGAACAGAACGCTATTGAATACAATCGCCTTCTTATTATGATGGCATTTGAAACAGACGGACGTTTGACTAGTGTGATGGTATAGGTTAAAATGCCTTCTCGCTACTGTCGAACCGTTTCGCGAGAGTAACTCTTGCAATGACATTGGATTGAGTAGCAGGTTGGGCATGGGTGGTGGTGCCCCAGTGATTAAAGAGCAACAAGAGCATCATGTTTTAATTTTTTGTCATACTTTGAGGGTCATGACACTGTTTGTGATGGCATTGTGGGACGTTATTGTGAGCTGAGTTTTCATATATTTGTATAGTTCTGATAGTAAAACATGGAAGATCTCCTATATTATAGAGAAATTTCACATAAACGTTGAAGGCTTGTTAAAGTCATATTACAATATGAGTAAAAGGTATATGAATTGAAAAAAAATGTTTTGCAGTAAGCTCAGGATGTCAGTTATGCTTTTTGAACACCAAAATCTTCATCTTGGGTTCTGTGGGTAAATCATTATGGCATTGAATCATACTGATAGAATTACACAGTTTGATTACATCACTACAGAAGAACCTGTTTCTTTCGTACCCAGCTCAACACGGAACTCACTGAACTTTCTCCTCATAATTGTGCTTCTGTGGCCGAGTGGTTAGGGACTTGTACTCGTGGCTAGAAGATCGTGGGTTCGATTCCCAGTCGGGTCTAGTGGTAGGTGTTGAGCAAACTCATCCCTAAAGGAGTTGCACATTGCTCCATGGCACCTACACGTTAATTAGCTCCAGGTCATTGGGTTGAAAGAGTGAGTGATTGAGTTTTGAGAGATTAGCATTGTGTGCTGAATGTGCTGCCGCTGAATGTGCTGCCGATGCAAGCGTACGAGAAATGGGCCAATGACCCGGTGTAAATTGTAAAGTCGTGAGAGTAAGACTTGGATCAGGACTATAAACCACCACATTTACATTTACGTGTACGTAGTTTACAGGAGACTATCAATATGTATGTCATCCACTTGGGTGACGAGATTAATGTCTACGGCCTTGATGGCAGATTGACGAGCGTAATTGCAGCTGGTTCCTTATAATTATGCTTTCATCTTCTCTGGGCCATTGAGGCTGCAATTGCGTGAGTGGACATGTGCAGAGGTGAGATTGATTACGCTGGGATTTACCACGTGCTGATATACCACGTGCTCGATGCAAATCATACCAGATGGGACAATGGTGCACTCCTGTTCAAATGTGTTCAGGCGGCAACTTGAGTGCAAAATGTGATTGGACCCTAGCCCTTAGTTGGACAGAAGTCTAATGATAGGTGCTAATTAGCCAGTGGAGAGAGTAAGAAGGCTGTTATAAGTCCAGGTCAACTTTGCAGTGAAAGAGCAGGATGAGTGTATTCTATTTGTATATTGAAGTGATGAATTTGTGACTCTGAATTTGAAAGTTACATGTATTATCTGTTGATGTGTATTTGAATTTGTCCACTCTACGGCTTATCTTTACGTTCACTTTCCTTTTGAGTCTATTCATATGAAACAAGCCACCCTTAGCACGTCTAATGTGAACGAAATAACTATACAATGAATCATGTCGTCAATCAACTTTATAGATATAATGAGAAGTAGTACTGTGTAAATCTTTTTACACAATATCAACAAAGTTATTATACTCAACTTTAGCTTTCAATATAGAAATGTCAAATTCTCACTCGAACCTCAGATTGCTCTCCCGCCCCACTTCGAACCACTTCTGCAAGCCTGAACATGACCCAATTGGCTAGACCAAGTCAGCATTGTCCCAAAGCACTTAATCTTGGGAATACACATCTCGTGTACATTTGCATATAATTATTCTGTAGATATTACACGGTATTCTATGGTCAGGTAATCTCAATAAATCGGGTGTGCTATTGTTCTCATTGTTTCACTGTTACGTATCGTCACATACATGTTAACGGTGCACTTTGACAAATTCAACCGTATCAACATATATTTCTAATTTCTTACCGTACCTGTATGCAAATGCTCAGGGATCAACATTCAGGATGCCAGACATATGTCTAAAGCAACAGAGCGGCACTAACACCGGTCCAATTCTCTGAAGGCTTGGTCTAAATAGAAATCTACATATGATACATATTTCAGAGTCACATACCTGGTATTGCAATTTGACCCAAATGAGAGTTGAGCATGTTAATCTACCCCTGATATATGTCTACTGTGTATAAAGGCCAAGGAGATCGTGCCCAAATTCGCAATGGATATGAATTGCAGACGACGAAACCCTCATTACTATGGATTATTTCACCCTGGGTAATCGGTCTCACAAGTACAGACGATAACCCTGAAGGCGATTCATTGTGAATCAATATCAATGTCATTGCATGCAGCAAGTGTTAATATCTATTATATTAGCCATCAGATATGAGCCATCGGGGCGTGCTTTGATTGTGAACACAGTTTCCAATTTTAAAGTGTATTCCAGTGCATTCTGAGAATCACATGTCAATATGGAGTAAAGTTAAAGCCAATTCTAAGAGATAACATTAGATTTGAAATCCGTTTAAAGATGAAATGATTCTAGCATGTAGATATCGAGCTGATCTTCGTGAACATACACCTTGGGCTGCAGACGAAGATGGCCACTGAGCAAACACAAAATGAGGTTAGTTGGGAAGCCTCCTTGAGAATGTTTAACTCATGGCAGACGACTTCCGCTATGTTAATCTAATACACAAATATGTCGATACTCAAGTTCCACGTAGAGTTTGTTTAACAGCAATATATTTGGAGCAAAGACTTAATAAGCTACCGCTCATATGTTATAGCATATGGTGATATAAAATAAGATAGGAACAGAAAATAACATGCTCTAAAAGCTACCGTATTGACTGTTGTAGGCGGTACGTTATGGATCTCGCGAGATAGAGATTCAAAACAGCGGCCCCCAGTATTTGCTAACATATTTCAAAGATATGAAAAGGGTATGAAAGAAACTGGACAATTTCATGGTAATACAAAATGTATTTGGTGATGTTATGTCGGATGCGATGAAAGTTCGCGTTTGGTAGACATTTTGGTGTAATCAGTTGCACAAAAAGGTGAGAAAAATATCGTAAAGATAGAGAAAATTCACAGACTGGTTTTGGCCTCCATCTTCGCCTCGAAATTTTGACGTGGATGCATGAGCTTGTTTGTTAGTCACACGCGATCTTGAGCGATCGCTATTAACGCGGACATGCATCTATAGGCATGATTACATTCCTTATGACTACATGTACATGCTTGTTTATCACGGCATTTGACTAGTAATAACCTTACACATATGCATATAATGAAGATTCTCGAGAGAATTCACTTCAATTAGTATCAGTAAAATGAAACACGTTATGTAAGATAGCTTTGCGTAAGAGTATATGTATGTAGATATATTGAGAACGTATTGAGATGGGTGAAACTCTAGCTATAGCCTCCACCCCCACGAAAGGACTGAAAAACAATTCATGGTTTGTCCAATGAGTACATATAGTGCTGAACACATCTAATGTATAATGTGTTTTCAATAAATTCAATTTATCAGATTGTGCAATAACAGGTCCAACTGTCATGTTCAAACGTAAAACCATATTAAATATTCTGTATATTTGGCCTACCTATCTTTAGTTAGTTAATGCATGTATATTGTTAAACTGATGATCTTACACTGTAAATTTTACCTGTTCTTCATTTCTTTTGATGTTTTTTTTAAAGGAGCCTTCAGAAGCTCGAAAACCTTTAATTAATAAGATTGAGATCAAAATTAAACTTTAGAACAAAAAAATTTCATATTATTAATAATACAGCCGTAAAAGAAAGCAATACACTATTGACAATGAAACGTAAAACCGAATTAATATCAATATATCTGTTCCTTAATAACAATAGAGTAGAACCACTTAATTAACCCAACCTGGGCGACTATGCTCAATCGCTATCAAGCGTGAAGCGACCCCCAAATGCTGGTTTGCAAAGAACGATCTGCTTATAAAAGGGTTGAAATCACACAAAAAAGATCTTACTTTGAAGGTGTTCTCTTCACAGAGGCCGTCTTACTTAAAACTGGAGGTTCCGCTGTATTCCCGCAGGTTCCAGAGCCTGCTGCGCCAGCCGCACCAGCTCATCGGGCTGTTGCTCAGCCTCTGCGGCATCCTGCTCAACCTGCTGTCGCTGTGCGCGCTCACCCAGGTGAAGATCCGCATGAGCACGCACTTCCGCCTCATCATCAGCCTCGCCATCTCCGACATCATCATCGGGGTGAGTGATCCATCGATTGCCCCTTGTGTCAAGTTTCACGTAAAAATTGATCAATAAAGTACTTACTTACTTACTTTGTTACTTACTTACTTTCTCACTTACTCACTTACTGACTGACTGGCTTGTTTGCTTACTTACTTACTTACTTACTTACTTACTTACTATATGTGTCCACCAACAGGAAGCCCGTAATTGAATGCTTCCTCAGCACTATTTTAAAGACGTCCGGACAGGATGTTATGTTACTTTAGATATGTATCCTCATTATTGCAAGGAAGCAAATTATTCACGTATTTTGCAATTTGCAATGATAAGTGTCTGACTGACAGAGAAAATAGACTAAGAATACTAATTACCACCTCGACGGATTTATATATCACTGATTCAAAGAAACAGGAATACAGGAAGTGTCGAGTGGAGTGCGTCTGAGCAACTTCCTATATTTTTATGACTAAAATGTAGGTTACAATGAGTTGCAATTAGGTTTCACAGATCTTGAATATGGACAAGCGAGTGCATATTTGTCTCCTGCTTCTAGGATGTATTATATCTTAAAGAACTTTTGTCTGTACGTCTTCACTTACTAATCCCATGATAATACTGTAATTTGAGTTATATACATACACAAACAAGATGCGGGCACATTGATGAGTACTTTCTTTACTATCATCATGGAGCTCAGATTAAATTGTATATTCCACTTCAGTGTTCAGTCTTCAAAAGAAAAGTAAGCATTGGGACATAATTACTTTCTTTTAAGATGAAAAGAATAGTTTTTGGTCTAAACTACAAAGTTGGTTTATGTATATTTCTCTTATCTCTTATGCACTGTGGTGCATCGATTCAGTAATGGGCGTAGATGTATGTACAAACGTTTAGATAAAATAATAAAAAAATGCTCAAGCCTATATGAGAATGCCAACAATCTCACTTAGTAATAAATTTCCTCTTCAGCATTGTTTCTTACTCCGCAAAATAAACACCAACCGTTTTTTCCCTGTTTGTTTATTGGTGCTGTATGATAAGAAGTATAAATAAGGCATAAAACGCATTATTTTCAGCATGATTGCTAACTCATTTCCATCATCGCTCACACCTCTCTATCCAGGACAACGACTTCACCCTGTTAGAAATATGCTTTCTACAGAAATGCAGTAAGATACAAGGTTGGAAAAATAATACAAATGACATTGAATGCATTCAACAATACACCGTTTCCATTTTTGGCGCTATAGGTGTCTGTGATGATGTACATCATGAACAGGGTGTGGTTCCACAGATACCCTCCCGGCACCGGCCCCTGGAGCGCTCGGCTCCAGTACAGGTGACATACATTTTCTTCCCTTTTGAGGCCTGCTCTAGCGGGCGGTGTGGTTGCGGCAGGGTCCCAACTACGTTTAGGGACGATTTTAATACATGTTGTTTCCATTTTGATTGTACGTATGTAAAATTATCTGCCAGTGGATTCCACAGTTTTACAGCAGTTTGAAAACAACCCCCCACATACATTCAAAATAAGCTCTTTCAAAACACATTTGCAAATAATTTAAAGGTAAAAGTATGTCAGTAAGTCTAGTGTTTTAGTTCACATTTACTTACCAGTAGCTACAAACCAACAGACATAAGTTTTTATGAGATTATTAGATTGGCATATTATGGTTTACTAATGTTCTTTCAATCTTGTTAAAAAATGTATTACCTCAATCCACTCCAGATGCACGTTCATGTTCGTGAAGTGCCTCAACACTGTGGGTCTCGCCTCTTCTCTCCTCAACCTCATGGGTGAGTACTACTGAAAGCTTCTGCCATACGTTTTGAGCAACAAATACTGAGAATGTGCTTGAGTGAGTTCATCGTGTTGGTAATCATATACATCTACTATTTTTCAATCATCTTTTCTTATTTTTTTGGGGGGTGCATCAACAATTTCCTGATTCAATCATGATCTGACCTGACATGCGCAGTCAGCATTTTTGAAAATGTCTACAGAAGCAGACGAAACTGTCAAATGATTAGTTATTTTTTATGTGTTGTGAAAGATGAAAATAGTATATTTAAATACTGAAAATGCATGGAAACTTCCCGTGTGTCTTAAGCCAGAAAATATTTTTCACTCCTTCATATCCAAGACGTCCGCTGTGACTAAGTAACTATTCTACACAGAACATTGCTTTTGGTTTGTGAGTAGGAGTTCAGGGTCAAATCAACTTGTACAAGAAAAAAAAACGTGTTTCAAATATTTGCTTTTCAAATAACCGCCTTCTATAAAGAGGGCAGCCAAAACGCTGGTTTAGCCATATTGGCAAAGGTATTTCAACAGCCAGGTGTGACTTCCTCATCTTATCCAATATTTCACCATTTGTTACATATCATAGACTTTATCAGATGCCCATCGGACTTATATAGGTGCAAACCGTTGAAACGGAGCACAGATGCTCAGTCATAGGTCATCAAGTCACTAAAATTAGCGTAGGCCTAGTCCCTCCAAATACTACATTTTAGCACATTTAGATGTCCAATGGGCCGATATGTGTCCAATTGAGACACAGAAGGTCGGCCATAGGCCATGACTACATCCTGGGGACTGCATCAAGTCTAAAATTTCTGGGTTACCAATGCACGGAAATTTGTGTGAGTCCCCCGAAAAGTGTGCCGTATCGTACTACCATCAAACTGAACATTCAGTGCAGTGGCCGTAATGTGTTTGTCGTAGGCACATATCTATAGGCTAGACCTTCGGGAGCCATTGTGTCCATCTTTAGGCATCGTGTTCTTTGGCAATCAGTGATGTATGTATTTTTGTATCAATCTACAAAGGTTTAAGTTTTTGCACCATACCGTGCCCACATTGCGTGCCAATCTGCAGTGTGACCCCTGCATTATGTAATAGTTGTAAAGGCCAAAGGCCGGTATCACTATGTGAAAAGATCGACCATTTTTATAATTTGTTGATGATAATATAATAATATAATTAAAATGATGACTTTTTGCCAAACGAAGCAACGTTTAATAACAAATAACATTGAACAGATAAAAAAGATATATATGTGTTTCCCAGTGCTTGCGGATACATTTTTTTACACTCCTCTCTCTCACACATCTTTTTAGCAAGCATATTTCTACCAACGATAGATATAGCTGAAGACAGGTTTTACAACCCTTATAAGCTTCCATTTAACTATATCAAGTGGCCCTGGCGGGACTCGAACTCACGACCCCAAGGTTGTGAGACCAGAATGATACCATCATCTCAAGCAGCGAGCTGTTAAAAGGTTACACGGCTGAACCGTTGTCTCCGTAACCCCCAGCTTACATACTTGGTCTGTTATCATCTCAACCCGGAGGTCGTGGGTTCGAATCCCACATGAGGACGAAATTTTGGGAAGGTCTTATTAGCATTTTTAGTGCTATTGAATGATATATATGTGTTTCTCAGTGCTTGCGGATACATTTTTTACACTTCTCTCTCTCTCTCTCTCTCTCTCTCTCTCTCACTCTCTCTCTCTCACACACATCTTTTTAGCAAGCATATTTCTACCAACGATAGATATAGCTGAAGACAGGTTTTACAACCCGTATAAGCTTCCATTTAACTTTATCAGATTGGCCTGGGCGAACTCGAACTCACGACACCAAGGTTGTGAGACCAGAATATTACCATCATC
>CM032659.1:13020101-13072185 GCA_019095985.1 Streblospio benedicti
AAAATTTTTTTGGGGCATACAGCTGTTGATATTTTGGGGTTTTCTGTTAAATTTTTTTATGAAAGATATGTTCATTGGGGAAGCAGTCATTTACTTTTTTTAAAAAAAGTTTTTTTCCAATGTTGTTTTTACGTTTATCTCGTTCGACATCGTAGATTTTTACCCATCAATATCTGAAAATTTACTGGCCAAAGCGATAGAGCATGCAGAGCAATTCCAGACAATAATAGCGACCAGGACAAAGCTTAATAATCATGCATGCCAAACAAACCCTGCTTTTTTTCAGCAATGACGACCCTTGGCGCAAAAAGAAAGACAATAATAACTCACTGTCTGATGTGCCCATGGGGTCGTATGACGGGCAGAGACATGCAAAATTGTAGTTCGCTACTTACTCCACCAGATCAAAGAGGAGTTCCGCAACGGATTATCTGTGGGACTGTACAGGGATGATGGGCTGGCAATATCGCATGGAGCACCTAGAGACATTGAAAACCAGAAAAAAGGCTATATGCAAAATATTTGAGGTAAACAATCTAAAATAACAATAGAAGCAAACAAAAAAATCACGGACCACCTAGATGTTACACTTGACCTCAACAAGCAAGAATACCGCCCGTATATGAAAACCTGGGGAATAGGCACAATATGTTCATGCAAAAAAGTAACCACCCGCCCAATATAATAAAAGCTATCCCAGAAGGCATAACACAAAAAAGAAACTCTCAGAAATATCCTCTTCAGAAAAAAATCTTTAAAGAAGCAGTACAACCTTACCAGACAGCCCTCCAAGAAAGCGGACACAGGTACCAGCTCAAGTATGAGGAAAGGAGCAGTAGCACTGATACTGATAATAATAACCAAAGGAAAAGAAAAAGAAACATAACATGGTTTAACCCGCCATTCGACAGGCAAGTAAAAACTAACATTGGAAAAGCTTTTTTCAAAATAGTAAATGACTGCTTCCCTAATGAACATATCTTACATAAAATATTTAACAGAAACACTCTTAAAATATCATACAGCTGTATGCCCAACATTAAAGACCATTTAGATGCACACAATAAGCGGCAGATAAAGAAAGAACAAACGCAAGAGAACAAGTGCAATTGCAGGAGAAAAGACAATTGCCCTGTAGATGGAAAATGCCTCCAGGCCTCTATAGTGTATCAAGCCTCTGTAATAGCTTCCAACCAAACTACAGCAACCTACATTGGACTTTCCGAAACTTCATTCAAAACGCGCTACAATAACCACAAACAATCTTTCAATAATGAAAATTTAAAAAATGTAACTGAACTTAGCAAACACATATGGAAATTAAAGCAAGACAAAATAGAGCACAGAATAAAATGGACAATAGTAGGTAAAGCAAGAGCATATAACAATAGGACAAAGAAATGTAATTTATGCAATTTGGAGAAATTTTTCATTATTTATCACAGTGGAATGGCCACCCTGAATAAAAAGTCGGAGCTTGTGAGTACCTGTAGACACAAGAGGAAATTCTTGCTGATTTAGTTGTAATATAATGCGTACTATGCACTTTTTGGTTTGTGTCATGCATAGGTTTTATTCTTTACCCTGTATTCTTTCACGCAATTTTTCTATGAGTATAATTCAAATCTTCTAGTTTCATGATACTTTGTATTAGGCATTGGTGAAATGTTCAGCTTTTCATGTTTTTATGTTTTTATGTATTGAATACTAATGTACTGTATCACTGTATGAAAAATGTAGTGTGTGCATATTTTAGACCAGAGCCCTGATGATTGCCAAGCATGAAACAACGTTGTAAGGCAATGTCATTGTAGTTGTTCATTTAATTTATAATTATTAATGCTCTTAATTAATGAGTTGAGTAGTCATTGTTTGAACATGGTCATTGTTTAATATATATATATATATATATATATATATATATATATATATATATATATATATATATATATATATATATATATATATATATATATATATATATATATATATATATATATATATATTTTAAGTCTGAAAAGTGTCTTATAACGCCCATTATATGTGAACACCTACGGGGGTCACAATTATGATGAAATATAAATGGGCAGTTTTGCCCATACCCAATCAGTCCAACTACCAGTAAAGATGTATATATATTGTGATAGACATTTCTTGTGCGCGGTATACCACTGTTAATGTACGAGTGTGTTGTTATATCACAGAATTTGATTAAAAATGTGTCTACTTTTAGTATTTTAACTAATGAAAGAGTGAAAATATTTCAAGCATACGGCAGATTTTAATTCAGCATGCCCACATTATTGAAATCAGCTGTATGCCAAAGTCTAATAAAAATACCCCGTAAAAGGCTTATAGAAGCATCTTTCCAGAAACTCATGTATGCCTATGTAAACACCAATCAAAACAAACAAAAACATGTACATTTTCTGCAAAACACGTGGTGCGAAAAACGAAGCATTTATTGACAACTACATTACTGTCCAGACCATCTGACTATCAGATTCAATATTATGGAGAATGAACTACATTTCTCCTCTGTCATTGGCAGGCATGGCCATCGACCACTTCGTGGCAATACTGAAGCCACTGCAGTACCCGTCCATCATGGAGAAGCGCAAGATGAGCGGCATGATCTGCTGCATGTGGGCTATAGCAATCTTTACAGGTAACCAACTTATTCTATATTTATTGGTAGTGTTTATAAGGGGTCACGAAGTCCCACATCTCAAATATTTTTGGCCTCATTGCTAACACCCCTATTTTTTTTAACTTTTCCCATATCCCAATATATTCATTTGTTTTCCCATATAACACTTTTTTGGTCTTTTTCCCAACAACCCTAATTTTTGGGGCCCTTCCCCCTCGTCCCACTTCCTTATAAAGCCGCTCCTTGAATGTACCATGTCAATGACAACCAGAGGACAACAACTACCAACAAGATGGTGACAAAGTATACACATCATAAATATTCTACTTCTGCATAAGGTATACCCATTCATTCGGGGCTTATTAGTCACTTTTGTTTAAAAATGTTGTATCAAGTCTGTCGAATTGGATTGCAAGTTTTGAACACAAGTCACACTTTTCACCTGGATATTGAATAAGATTTACTGTGTCATAGTGTAAGCTCATATCTCCCGAGTTGATTAAAGAATAGAAAAACATTGAATCAGCTGCTAAACTCTCCATCTTTGTTGGGGTAACGTTCAAGTTACTCCCACGCTTTCTCCTGGTGAATTTAGTCGTCATTGTCGTCACGGTATCACCGTCATTTATCGGGCGCGGTTGGCAATTTTGGAACAATTACTTAGGCCTAACATGACAGAATCAACGTGAGTTATAAATAAATGTAAACCGATGATGATGACGTTGCCTCATAGGCATACTAGGTTTCATACGTAGGCATACTTGACTGAGACACTTTAACTTTTTATATATTTTTTAATAAACAGTTTCTTTTTATTCTTCACAGGAATAAGTGACTTCTTCAGTGGCTTCAATCTACCAGCAGAGCTCTACAAGCAGTACAATTACTGTGAGATTGTGTGGATGACAGAGTACAACGACGAGTTCTTAGTATTCGCCATGGCATTTCTGTGCCTCATCACAATGTTGGTGATATACATTAAGATCTACTTGAAGATCAACCAACGCCAATCCCAGAATATTGGTGAGAGTAACGGAGGAGCTGCAATTGGACCCAAAAATCGCACGCCTCTGATCACCACACTGCTTATTCTTGGAAGTTTTGTATTGTGCTGGTTGCCCATGTGCATTTTTCAACTTACACTTATTACCATACTGAAACTAAAGCCTGATGTGCTGGCTAGGTTATGGAACCAGCTAACCAATGCTGATCAATACTTATATGATCTTCTTTTGTTGAACTGCATTGTTGACCCTATCATCTATGCCGTGCGCATGTGTGAGGTACAGCTGGGATACCGCAGACTCTTCAGCAGGCTTGGACTGTGTAAATATACAGGACACTCTACTCATGGATCTAATAGGAATCGATACTTGTATCGGTCAAACATATCATCTGAGCGCCATCGCTTTTCATATGATCCACTTTTGATGGAGAGAGTTGGAATCACTAGAGATGGTAGTATGAATACGAGCATGACCAACACTGGCAAGAGACGTACCAAAAGTGTCAGTAGGGATAATAGTGTGGAAAGCAGGCAGCACAGTCTCAAAAGCAGAGATGCTAGTGTCAAAAGTAGAGATGCCATTGTAAAAAGCAGTGAAACTAACATCAAAATGCTTGATACTATTGTAAAAGTTAACGATACTAGCATAGGTACGACACTCAGAGACAGTACTACAAAAGAAGTTATGGAAGTAGATTGTCTAGATGGCAATTCGATAGAAAGTAGTTGTAGTACAAACGCCAAAATACAGGTAGCTACGGGGGTAGGTCAGTGCTCTTCAGCGCCAGAATCTAGTCACATTAATGGATAAATAGATGTCATACCACACGAAATGTGCTAAAAGATGCATACGGTAAACTATATCAAAGATGCTCAGAGAGCACAGCGTCGGCAGAACAACGTTGACTTATGGCAAACAAAGATGTTCACTAAAATGTTATGAAAATCATGATTAAAAGTACAGGATTACAATGTATGTAATCAGACACAAATAATTTGTGTGCCACTGTCTAATAATTGTGGCTCCGTCATGCTACATATTGATGTTGTAGCAGCACACAGCAAACAGCGCCTAGTCGACTCTTGCTGCTCTCTGTAATATTCATTTTTCATCGTGCATTCAATACCGCTAAGAATGTTAAAAATGGACCATAAATAGTGCAGTGGAAAGCACACTTTAGTTGGTAAACTGCCCAAAATCGAATCACTTCGGTGTTGCCTCATACCTTATTGTTGTGTAAAGTTTGAACAAAGTTGGTTCATCAGAACTCCTAGTTTGTCTGAAGACATACAGTACTGTCCGCGTACAAGGACCACAGTTATTTTCGTATATTTTTTACTGTATTTTCTGTTATGGAAATACTCAAATTACGCGTATTTACCGTAATTATCTTCTGCACATCCGTAATTCCGGATTTCCAACGAATTTGTTGGAAAAAAAAACATAAAGAAATTAGGGGAAATTAAAGTAAGATTGGGTGAGTAATTACAGTATTTTCCTAAATTTATGAGTTTTACTATTTAATTAAAGGTACACTGTGAGTCTATGCAGTAATTACAGTGTTCTCAGAAATTTCTTCTAATATATGTTGCTAAATATGGGTATTTCTTTACTCGGATAACCAGTAATTTCTGTAAATTACGCGTATGTGGCGAAAAACGGTTTAGTTCAATGGAAGTTTCTACAATTAATGTGTCCTTATGTGCGGGCATTACTGTACTTAGTTAGTTGGTTAATGAGTTAGTTACTATTGAAACAAACACACGATTTTTTCTTCAGCAGATGAAGTGACGTAATTGCATTTCAAAGTGGTTTTGTTCTATTGCTTTTGGGTACTGTATTATTTGTGCTAGTCAATGTTCTGGAGGCAATGTCGTGTGTGCAGGGTGAGAAAAACTGATACTGTTGTAATTTTCTACGTTTAAGCACTTCAGTATATATGGTAGGGTAATAATATTCATAAGTGTGATGATATAGTGCTCAGGTACTGTTTATTTATTATATGGGTATTTTTTGGTATGTTTCATTAGATCATTTTATTACGCTGTTTATGAAAGTAAACCGTGTATGTTTACATATTCTGATGATAACAGAACTGAATATATATAGTGCTTTAAAAGCTATATGAAATGAAGGAGCTCTGAGATGAGCTTAATTGTAAGCGAATGCTCATGTGTGTGTATATAATAGCCAATCTTCAGAGAGCAATGTTCTCAAAGTTGCCATGAGCAATGAGCCTTTATGTAGATGGAGAAATATCTGCTCATCAATTGCTGTTCTAAACACCAATGCAGATATTATATATGGGGCGTGTCAGAGACAGAATGATATAATTTTGCATGTGATTATTTTGTGACTTCATTCCAGAACATCAATAGGGATAACCGAATATTGTTTATTTTTAAAATTTCACCCATGTTGTTACGTGTTATTTCAACTTCTTTGTCAATTGTAAATGCATTGTTGAGTATTTGTAAACTAATAAATGTGAAGGTAAATCAAACATGTTGCCACAAATATGATGGTTGTTTTTAATTTATAACATAAATCTTCAATATCTTACGCATGTTAATCTCTACATAAAACCAACGACCGTCCACAGAAAGAGATGGGCGGGTTACATTGTACACAGTCAATGTAACTGATAGCACTGGTTACTGCTTAAATGATAATGGACAACCAATATAAACATCTTGGACGACACGAGCTCAACTTCTAACAACAGTATCATTATGACACTAATCTAATGTGACCTTGCTAGATAGGATTATATGTGACATCGTCTCTCCCTAATTCGCTCATAGTTTACAAATTTGAGTGGATAAATGATTGCAATGGCATCATGTGGAGTCTAATGACACACCAAAGCCTAGGTAATGGACCCATGCAATTGATAATAGCTGATTATAGCTTTTAAATTGCCGTGCCTCTGTCCCTATATAGAACTTACTTCATCCACTCAATTGTAAAGGAGCTTAAAGGCTTGATACTATTACAGTGAGGTTTCTTGAATTAGGAATAGTTACAAGGTGATTTTTAAAGCCAATATTTTAGACAAACAAATTATAATCGCTTGCAGACGTTATTTTTACATTCCGCCATTTTGTCATGTGTCTTCTTTATATCAACAGAGCCTGAATTTCTTGCCATGGACCGGCAGGCTAGGGAACAGACCTCATACATGGAACTGTAACTTGGCCGCCATACATAGACCTGCACTATGGCTTCACTTATGTTCAAACTAATCAGCAACTTTGAATAAATGCAATCACGCATATAGAATTATCTTTACAAATGTCTAAATCCACCATCAGTGAGACTTGTTATCTACTTAACCCCTTTATTGACTCATCAGGAATTCTGACTGAAGCTTAGCTTTGTACAACAACTGCATGCCGTTAGAAGGCGTAGCTTTAGGCTTGCTGTAGATGTAGTAGCACAATATAAAAGTTTTCTGTTTCTGTGATATTTATGTCATAGACAGTACTGAAGTCGCAGTACTGACGCCTGAAGTCGACAGAGCATGAGAGAGCGTGAGAGAGCGCAAGAGAGAGCGTGAGATGGCTTGCCAGGTGTAACAAAGCATCCATCCTTCATCAAAGCGTCTCAATTCGTAGGAAGGTGTGAATCCTTCATTAAATCGTAACAAAAGCATGTCAGATCTTGATGAGAACGTCGTCTGACCACGTATAAAATCTTAATCCCACATCGTAGCAAATCTTGAGACATCTTAATGAAGCGTGACAAGTGGTGATAAGCTTTTATACACATTGAGGCAAGCTTTGCTGAGCTTCGTTAATAAGCTTTGATACGCCCTCGGCGTTATTATCAATTCGTGATAGAGCTTCCAAACTTTTCAAACAGTTAACTCTTGCCGAATGTCCCACTCTAATGCAAGCTTTCCGACCGTCTGCCCACGACCCTGGCGCTCTAATCAACCGTTGATACGCTTTGGTGGAGCATTATATTCCGCATTACAACGCCATCAATGTGCCGTTCGTGTGAACTGGGTATTACCAGGCATCATGCGATGGCATATGTCGTATGCCATTGTGAGAATCACGCAGGTAAAGTATGGTAAAGTGTGTCAGGGTGAGAACTGGTCCTGCCTATTTACGCCCAGTGTGACACTGCCGATTGTACACACACCCTGTTTTAGTGTGTGATAGATGAGGCATATTCAAATAAAGTAATCTATAACCGTATACTTGTGGGTAAAGATTCGTTAATTCTCTAATACCGCAATCGTAGGGCATGCGAAGAATTTCACACAAACACACAACACATATTTCTAGAAAAGGGATTAATAAACAAGAAATTATTATTTTGATTTCATAACATTCATCAGATGTGCAATTAATAATGAAATTGAATTAATCCGTGTACTTTTGAAGGGACCATTAAAATTTACGTTATCCAGGGCATGATCAAAAAAATAAGGGATCGGTACATCCCATATCCCTTTTTTCCTGACTTATATTTCACATCATCTTTCTATGCTATTGTGGCCTCACATTCCACAAATTTGCAGTCTTTTCCCACATCCCACTTCTTTGAACTTTCAAATTCCTTCTTTTTTGCATTTTCCCCAACTCGCGCATTTTCAACCCTTCCCCCACATCCCACTTTCCTTGTATCCCCTTAAAATACAAATCAGTCACTATCTCCGAGAATAGAATTTATAGAAAGGAAGTAACGTTGCACTGTAAGAGTCTCCATGTATTACAGCAGTTTTCGTTTCACAACCTGTTGCTCTGTACGTAATTATCTCGCTCGCTAACTCCAGGTCATGGTATTTACACCAAATACCACTCAAAAGTCCACTCTAAAGTTAGTGCATCGTTAACCAGTCTAAGTGCGATTTCCGTTAAACCAGCATGTTTTAAACATTTACTGTAAACAATATACGTTCACATGGGAATAGATAGCTTCTGTTAAAGTTTGAGTTAATGTGGTTTCAATCAGGATAAATCCATGTTTTACAGGTGTGTATGTCAGCAATAGTACTCTATAGCTAGCGTGAGGATATACTCAATCAATGGGCATTATAGATGTGTAAATGAATGTGTTGTTTGTTAATACATGTATTAGAATACCGTATTATTATAGTATGAGCTAATGACTATACATCTGAACCACAAAAGTGATAGTACACTATTACGCATTGCTAAATATTACACATTTTCTTTTACAAGTTTTTTTCGGAGAAAACGATATGTGTGGCATATTGGATTGAATGTAAAACTGTACATGTGCTATTTACAGTCGCAATTCTCTTTAAGTATTATGGTTGAGCGACTTTGCGTTTGCATTTGCTCCAGGTCATTGTCACACTTCTCACTCAATATTGCTGTTCACAAATCAATGGAAGCATTTCAGTTCATGACATGTGCAGATACTTGCTACAGCCTAACACATGCATTTATTAACGAATTTCATATGCATGGTAATGTAGTGATGTGCTCTGTCAGACAATATGTACCAAGTCTTGTTCATTCTGATAACTTAATCTAGTGGTGTTCTGGAGGACAAACTATCTCAGACTGTATATCGGCTACACTTATAACAGCTCTTAGCTATGTAGTAGTTTCAAAAATATACAACAATGTCAATTTCCACGAATCGGCTACACCTGAGAGAATATTCTATATCTATAGATGTTAATGATGCCTTTGAACAAAAATAATAAGCAAGGTCAGTTTCAATAAATCGGCCTATAGAGGGAATTTTACCATTTTGTTGTTTGTATTGGAGAAAAAGAGTCAATTAAAACACATTTAGATCTAACTTCGTCAATGGCCAATGCTAATTATGTGATATTGGTGACTTTGGAGTGAACTGGATTCCTACATTTTGTCCTTGATGGAGTTGATATTTTTGGTGTTATAGACACGAACTTTCTACACAATGCTACGGCCGTACTATATTAACAGTTTCACAAATTAAACCGCAGTACGTAAAGTTGTGTTGTGTACGAAGAAGCATGTCTATAATGGAAATTCTCGTGGATGAACTTTAAACCCGCTTTACACTAAAGCGAATTCCACCTGCATGCACAAGCGAACTGGCAAATTCGTCAGGAAATTTTGAACGTGTTCAAAAATTTTGAACGAACATTCAGTTTGGTTAAAGTTTGCTTCAAATAGTTATGCTGCGTCTACGGATTGCAGAATATCGCGCATGTAAGTAACACGTCGTTTGGCTCAGCAACTTGTCGTACCATGCATTTTTACTACGTTCAATGCCGCCACAATACGCCCAATTTGACGACGTGACATAATACGTACAGATGCGCTGCACGGGTTCGCTCATGATCGCTCAAGTGTAAAGCGGGTTTAAAGCACGTCTGTGCACAAGCAGACATAATTAGGCTCAGATGTGGAGCGCAAGTGGGGGCGACTTGTTGGTAATACCTGTATGTCACCATCAAATAAATTTGCAGCCTCTGATTTGATGTACATCTGAATGTTCGTATTTGCTTTCAATGGTATTTTTCTAAATTTGAAATTTAGTTAAAGTTACATTGAAAGAGCTATGACTGGATGAACTTTTTATTGGGTTAAAACATCTAGTAATGAATATGAGGAATCCACATGGACATACTGTTGATGTATACATGTATATATTATTCTAGTTTAAGATAACTAGTAAAACATTAGTTGAAATTGTTGTGGCAGATTGAAAATGGTGGGATATTTATCGGTTTAAAAATGATAATGTATATGATAAATCCATTTGCACATACTTACCAATATGATGTCTGCATTATATATGTATATTATATCCTGTATTCACAAACTAGAATTAGAAACTATTTGAAATAGCTATGCTTGACTATATATGTTTTAAAAATGTGTTATTTCATTAAGTAGACCCTTTGTTTGCATAATATTAGTTTGTTTATTCAAGTGATCATTTAGTTTAGTCTAGTTTATTCATAACATCTTCTCAAGTTAATATAGTTTAGTTTAGTTTAGTTTAATCATGAAAATTGTCATTTAGTTTAGTTTATTTTTAATAAAACAAATAGTTGCCCCAACTCTGATCCATACAGATCATCTAATTTTGAGAGTATCAAAATTGAAAGCTGAATATATAGTCCCTCTATATCACAGTAAGCACACTTTCAATGGAAGTTACTGATTATTCAACAAAGGAAGAATGGCGTAATAAAAAAGAGTAAGTGACCCTTGAATATTAGTTGCCCAGCAACTTAGAAATATTTCGGTATCTTTACAGTCACTTGTCATAGTGATGCCAAGTTACTAATAAAAAGTTTTGATATACAGTAGAACCTCACTATTAGGACCACCTTTGAGACCAGTGTTAAGTGGTCTCAATAGAGAGGTGGTCTCTTTACAGGAGTCATTTTGGTAGCCTTATGAAGGTTTGGGACCATGAAAAGTGGTCTTATTATAGAGGTGGTCACAATAGAGAGGTGGTCTTACAACCTCCAACAGGGAATCATAACTTCCTCTTTCAGCGGGACGGACCAATGCTTTCCAGTAGCCTCGGTTTGGAGGTTGGTGGTCTTAATGGGAGGTTTTATTATACGGGTTAATAAGTTGTATCCTGAACGATGTAATAATCTGCATTCATATACATATATCCTGTACTTTTTCTTGTCTTTTAAATAACAAATAGGCCTACATCTTTGTGTGTGTGTGTGTGTGTGTGTGTGTGTGTGTGTGTGTGTGTGTGTGTGTGTGTGTGTGTGTGTGTGTGTGTGTGTGTGTGTGTGTGTGTGTGTGTGTGTGTGTGTGTATAATGGTAAAATTAATTTAGTTCAAGGTAAACAGTGACTCTATAGGCCAAATAATGGCCGGGTCTAATATCATCTTCAGTTTTATGTTTTTGCTTATGTAAAAAACCTTGGTATAGTTTTACGGAAATAGAACATACGGATTTACGGATATTTGCTGATATCCGATATCCACTTATCGAATATTTGGCAGTATATAATTTTTGCGCAATTTGTTGATTATAAATTAGAAACAATATGGCAGACATGATGGTCAAAACGCACTTAAGAATAAAGGGTGTTCATACTATAAAAAATTCATAACTAAACGGGTTTGAGGTCTTCTTTTGCCTTGAAGATGGCGCTTTTTGCATGTAACAGTGTGTAACGGGGTCGTTCTGCTATGGCCTAATTCGGAACAAGCCCTTCGATATTAAACAATCAAAAAAAGCCGGACAGCCGGCCCGTCATTGGTAAAAAAAACGTCTGGAAGTACTTTTTAAATATTGTGATTCCAACATTATTTTCAATGGGGTTGTTATCAAAGGTCCTGTAATCAAGACGTCTTTTCACTTAGGGAGGAATGTTTGTCAATCTATCTGAAGGCAGAATGAAACCAACTGCTAAGTGTATGTACAATAGATTTTTTTAATCTTAAGTAAAAGTCATTGAAATTACAACTGGCAGAAAATTGTTGTAGCTCTATATGACTACAGTAGACGCAAAGAGAAACTGCAAATCCATTACATACTAATGGTATTGCATCACAAGTAATCATAACGGTCATTGATTTAAAATGTTTGCACTGATAAACAGTTATGTCAGCAAGCGTCAGCCATATACTATATTTGGTATGACCCAAATTGATTAAACATAATGTTTGAATGAGTCCTATTTAGACAGAGGAGACTCGTTTCGCACTGTACCTGTCAATACTGACATGATAAACGCATCATTCAACTAAACTGCAATTGCAGTGCTGGTCTGAATGACATGGTTATGAAATATTCATCAGCATGTAGTAACGTAATTGGTGCAGCTATTAGCAAATGTCAAGTGACACAAAACGGGTCAAATGTTTTTTTTGTGACACACCTTTCCTGTTTTATTGATATATAACTCGTGTCTAAATCAATGGCACAATCTACACGAATTAATTTAAAGATCTATAAAAATCTATAAACAGATAAATCAATATAGCTATGTATACAAATGAAATAATCTACATATGTGTTTCCCAGTGCTTGCGGATATATTTTTATACTTCTCTCTCTCTCCTATACGTCTTTTTAGCAAGCATATTTCTACCAACGATAGATATAGCTGAAGACAGGTTTTAAAACCCTAAGCTTCCATTTAACTATATCAAGTGGCCCAGGCGGGGCTCGAACTCACGACTCCAAGGTTGTGAAACCAGAATGATACCATCATCCCAAGCAGCTCCCTATCGTTGGTAGAAATATGCTTGCTAAAAAGACGTGTAGGAGAGAGAGAGAGAGAGAGAGAGAGAGAGAGAGAGAGAGAAGTATAAAAAAAGAAATAATCTACATAATAACATAATAACATACCAACACAGTATTCTGTCAATTAAATGATAACGCAATTTCTCGGGTAGTAGTTTTTAATCATTGTGAGGGCCCTGGTCCGTTCCCATCTTGTGTTTTCCAAGATAGAAGGCCCGTTACTTGCAATCTCCCACCTCCGTTTAGTAGCTTCAAGAACGTTGCGCAGGTTGTTTTTCTGAATGCAAATTACATAACTACATGTACACCTGCGTGTTAATATAGCATAAAATAGTTCTGGGAGCTGCGTGTACTATATCATAATAAAACAGAACAGAGTGAAGGGTTAATGTGGCACTAAAGTTTTATTTAAACACACAATTTCACATCATCGATGATTTTACACTTGAGAAAGCATGGGCTATGTGAGAATTTGTGTTTTTATAAAACTTAAGTACCTTTATAACCTAACACTCTGCTCATGTTAATTGTGATAGGTAAGTGCATGTCTACACAACAGAGTGTTGTTAACCATGTCCAACGTTCACAGGATCTAGAATGTCGAACACGTTACATGGGTAATTGAATATTGAACAACCTCTGTATTTAGATCTGTAAAGAGTCTACACCTCTACAAAGCTGTACCACAGCTGCTCGTGTGACGTAGCCCCTGTTGAGCTTCCTGACCGGGCCATGCAGTACGTACTACTGGCCGCAGTCGTCTTGTGCTGCAGGACGCACGGTTTATCTCAATGGGGCCACCGCAAGCTTACAGAGTACCAGGTCAGTTAATTTGATTTTCATTGCTTTCTCACGCTCGTCGGTTGCTGGCGGGTCTTCTTTTTTTGGTACAGCTAGGGTGGGAACTTTTGTAAGGTGCAAATGACCCGGCACCAGAGTAGGGAATGAGCTTTATTTAGTTCATGTTTATTAGTGTATTAAAGTTTCAACCGTTTGAACGGGCGTATTGAAAGCACAAACAAACATGTATCTAAGATGTACATATAACCATTTTTGCAGGGCCATTAGACACTATAAGCTAAAATTTCCTCGCTATCTAATATGTCTAAACAAGATTTGGCAACAATATACACAGTTATGTTGTGCAATAGATTGTCTGTTTTGACACCCGACGAAGCGTTCATAACACATCATGGAAACATGTTTTCCTTTACATAATTTGTCACTGTTCTTGTCCGTCTTCACATTACACACATTTAATCAACACATTTCACACGTATTTTAGCTAATGACGGGTTGACGTTAAACACTCAAGAGACAAATAGCCGATCTCCCTACATAGGATCGACTATTATTGAACCAAATTAATAAACAGAAGATTTTTTTTGTAACAGGATCCCTTATACATTTCTGTACCTTGATGATAATAACACAGGAATTACATGGCTCGTGTAATCAAAAATTCCCAGACGGGTGTGTAATAGTCAATATAAAACTTGTATGATCTTCTCTTTATAATGTCCGTCCCCACCATGAATTTTACATCTCTCAATAAGTTGCCAAAATAGGATTTATGCTACACATGAATACTGAACTGGTCAGTTCCCCTTTTGGAATAATATTTATAATTTGTGGTAGTCATGAACGGTAAAATTAAACCTATGGCATACAAATGAAATCCGTCTGACGGGACTTAACGTTACAATTACACAATGACCCCTCATGCAGCATCAGAAGTGACTGTACAGATGGAAAATGCTACGGTAAGTTAACTACGATGTGTACAGTAGAGGCCGAGTAACACGTTTGTTGAAGTGTATCTTAGACTCAGGGATTAGTAAATAGTAGTGATACATGCTTACGTGCTATGCACGATATGCCATCCCCAGTTAATGGACGAAGTTGTATAATAATATAGCCTAGTGGAAGCCCAACCATATGAATACAATGTACGTTCAATATTTTAGAACAAGTTAAACTTAAGAGGCTAGCTAGTGCTTTGTTCTTGTGTACAGGATTAGCTTAATCAGGTTTCCTCAATGATATGTTTATGATCAACTGCATCTTAGTGGACATGAAGACCCCTCCCCGCCTATTGTATCCCCAGGTGTAAAATTTAACAAAATGTAATTCCATGTCAATAAATGCATAGCCCGGAAGAAGCAGAAATAAACTGAGAAATTCATCACACGTGTTTATTCATAAGACAAGAGTAAATGTATGCACGGCTAAAGTAAACAAGCATATATATACAATAAGGTAGATACTATCAATTACAACTATGGAATAAAAAAGATTAAAAAAAAGCTCAAATACAAAAGAAATCGGTCCAAAGGATCTAACAGTAAACCCCACAGGCCCTGTGGCCACACGCCCTGGCGCGGCGTGAGGGGGACTGACAAAAACCCCAGTCAGGTGATAAGCCTGGAGGAGGAGTACGGGGACTTCTGTCTCGCGCTGAGTGGGGATCGCCACTCACCCCCTCCTTCCTGGCGTCAGGTGACACAGGGGTATACCTCCTGCTCGGGGAAATCGTCTTTGGGGGAGCATCTGGCAGGCTGGTCGGCTCGGCTGAGTCAATGTGCTGGCTGGCTCTGGCAGCACAGCGACACGTTGACATGTGGCGCTGGTGCTGTCTCACGTCAACAACCGAGCCAATAAGGAGGGCTGCTCGTCAGTACCCACGGGTGTGGCAGCACCCCCACTTGCGGTGTGCCCTCGTGGAATGGGGGAACAGGGGCGAGGGTAATCCACCCCCAACGCAACAAACCAGCGCCAACGGACCCGGAGGAAGGTCCCCCATCATGGGTACATGCCATGGATTCGTTCCCGGACCTAGGGGACTCTGACTCCTCTGGATCCTCACTTAGGATGGCTGGAGGCGCGGCAGGTGCCCCCGATGATGGCGATGGTGGCGTCCTGAGGCCGGCACCACCTGACCCGGCAATGCGGCTGACGAATCCCTCGACTGCGTCTGACAGATTGCGGACTGTGTCCAAAATGTCCTCACATGTGGAGAAGACCAGCAGCTTGGAGACTTCCAGGGCCAGCAGATCCGGCGAGGAGGCGGAACTGCCAGGAGAAGCGCGCCTGACAGCATGACGTCTGGGCCGACCACACCAGTCATCAAGGAGCCTGAGGCCCCAGTGGGATCCCTCACCCACGTGTCCTAGTCGGAATGGTTATCCGCGTCGAAGCATAGGTCTTGGATCCATTCTGGATCCCCGCACGAGGGTCCAGGCGACGGACAACGAGGAGCAGCCACAGCACCGGGTACCGGTTGGAATGCGACGATGTGAGGCATCAAACCCTGAAAATAAATTAACATATATTAGTAATGGGAAAGTGGCACGTTAACTACTTAGTTGGGATACATACTAAATCCACCACACTCATATCATACGGGTTCACATGAGTAAAAAATCAACTTGGTACGGGAAAAGGGGTGGCTTAGTTCGCTAACTTTGGCAGCCATAATACCGATAATGGTGGTGAACGACTAAGTGACCATCGCCAGATCCGTGGCCTGATACTGGCCTATCTAATCTCCGGTCATGACTCTAATTGGGGGATGCGTGGCCACGGGTCATGTGGTTGAAATCACACAATACTCATTACTTCTCTGAATAGCGTCTTTAGGAAATTACTCCACACCACTACTTTACGCATTTTGTAAAAGAAAAATATAATGGTGTGCTGGGAATAACCAAGTCCCCTATTTAATGACAACTTCCAGGAACACGTGACCCGCCCTATGATATTGTACAAAAACGAGTTCTCATAGACTGGGCTAGCAATGGTCTACATTATGCTATCATTCACGTATATTTATAACTGTGATACAGGCTTACTGGCCTACTCTGTTGAAAACACTGGCTGTTACAAGCACCACTATCACAGATCAACTCAGTCCGCCTATATGCCGAAATGAGTGTCCATAACGATAAAACATCCTCTCAACCGTAAATCAATACACCACCCACATACATAATGGGAATTTCAAGGCAGGTCGGTTGTAAGGCTCATGGCAAATAAATAGGCCCCTATATGAATTATATGAATGGCTATAAAAGCAACAACCGAGGCTGCCTATATATTATACATGTAGTCAAGTAAGTCTCGTAATTTTCACACAAAATCTCAAGGCACATTCCCATGGGGCCTATCACGAAACCTGAGCAGATTTAGATCTGGGAGCCACTTTCTCTGTCGCACTAAAACTTATGAGAACGCACATTTGCAATGAAAAATCACAGTAACGCATCAGTCATCAGATAAATACAAAACAAAGTCATGGTCATGATTGAAGAGTGATTACAGTGGATTAACAGCTCAACCTGATTTTTTAATTACAAGCCTATGTAAATTATGGCAACATGGCTCATTGATACGGGCTTACTCACACTTGTTGGTGTCACATGTTTTTTGCTAATAAATTCGTAAATGCACGTCATACAGATATGGGACACACGTTCATAGACAATTGGTATATTTCAAGTCATACAGTAGAACCTCTCTATTAGGACCACCTTTGGGACCAGTGTTAGACGGTCTCAATAGAGAGGTGGTCTCTATACAGAGGTTCATTTTGGTTGCTTTATGAAGGTTTGGGACCGTGAAAAGTGCTCACATTACAGAGGTGGTCTCAACAGCGAGGTGGTCTTAATTGGAAGTTTTACTGTAGTTTTCTATGCTGATTTTGTTATACGAAATTTTTATTTCTGAAAATGAGTTTGGTTGAATAGGTGTTACGGTTGACTATCTTATTGCGATCTATTATTAATGATTATCTGGTGTTTATAAAGTGTTGGTGTCAGCCGGAAACGCATAGTTGCATATCTCCGTCTACACACACCTTGTGGGAATAAGCAATACACTGTACGCGGGTAACAGTACCGGGTACTTATTTATATGGTGCACAGCACAGGTGGTTAACAGTGTATGTTGAAAGATGCTAATGGATAATAGATGTTGCCATACCCACGCCAGTGTTCAAAACATACGCCGGGCCGAGGCCGACAAGAATTAATTTGAGACGGCTGGAGTACCAAGTTATGTGGGCAACGACGTGCCGTACATTTTTTAGCGTAAATTACGAGCATTACTTATCAGTAGCGCGTCATGGTCCCTGGTGGCCGATAAGCTTCAAAAGCTGGACAAGATTCTTCATCTAAATTCTTAGCTGCCCACCTATTTCTTCATGCTTTCAGATAATTTTACAATCTATAAATCGTCCATAGCACACAAATAATATACAACTTTGTTATAAAGTATGTAAATACGTTGGTTACTGCATATGATAATGCTACAAAAGACCTGCGAGAGTGAAGTAAAAGATTTACTGTAGTAATGTTAGATTTCACATTGTATCCTTTATGTCAACCTAATTAATGTACTTATTGTTAGCATACTGGTGCTGTTTTGCATGTAAATATGTATTAAGTTAGTTCGTGTATATTTCCTTATTTGCTGTTTCACAACTTAAATCATTGTAATGTAAACTATTCTATCAGAAGGCACTCAATAAATACAATTCAATACAATATAGCTCCAAAAGTGTTCTTCAAATGGTGTTTGACCTTTACTATGAGAATATTAAAGATACATGTCTACAATCTACATTTAACATATACTTATAATGGATTCAAAATAATTGATTACATATGTAGTTTAACAAGGAAGTAACATTAGGTTGCATACCCGCTTTAAGGAAAGAATATATTTCTTTTAAATGTTGAGTCACTATGCACTCACCATAATCTCCATTCAAGCTATTTAGTTTTTAGTTTATATTTCTTATTACAGTGGCAATGTCCAAATGTATCATACAAGCGCGTAACAATAAGCAGATATGAATGGACCCAGCCATTGGGGGCCTTTAAAGTCTATAAATATGTAAAAGTCTATGTATACTGCTAGTGTGAGTACTCTTACCAATATCTTGTATAATTCATGAACTCATTTCGTTATCATTCATCACATAGATTATAATATGTAAGTTTTCAAGTGTATAATGTGAAAAAGGTAATAGACTGGTAAATCTAAAATATATTAGTTATATTAAGAACACACAGATTTTATAGGGTCTAAACATGGTTCCTGTACCACCAGAATGTATCCTATACAGCCTTTGGATCTCACAGCGAACGCATTGTGGAAGACTGGCAACAAAGAAAGGGGGAAAATATATATTTTTATCATGATAATACACCAGAACGCACTAGTGCCTACATCCAAAATTTTGAATTCAATTACATATAATTCTTCTTGCGTATGCCGCCAAACCTGGCTAGATAACCTCCGCAGCTCCACGTACGGTGCTGGCATAATCGGACCTACAACGTTTGGTTGGTCCTGCAATTTTTTCAAACCAGCAGGCCCAATGAACATGCAATTAATTTTGCTAAGCCGTGAATACTGCCTATGCAATCGAGGCAGGTGTGTGCAGGTATCAGGTGGGCCATATAGAGCATCCATACTTAATTGCACGATATGACACCTGACAGGGCCCTACAAAGGGTGGATGGATACCCTTACCTGTATCCGTGCATTTCCGCCTCCTGCCACGCATATCCATTTTGGAACAAGGTTACACGTACAGGTTTTTCACTCCCAATGACGGCAGGTGTATGTCAAAACGTCGTTTGGCTGCCACATTCCATCCACCACCAGTTGAGTGAGCAGGAAAGCTCAATTTGACACTACTCATTTGATAGGTCGCTCACAAGAAACGGCCAAGGGCCAAAATTTCCTGCCTGACACTTTGCACACTATAATGTGGCCGGTGCTATTGGACATGCATGTCCTATGGTTGTTCTATCCAGATTGGAGAGAGAAAAAACGCAGACTACGTGTTGCCATTTCCCACTTGACACTACTCTCCATGGCTAGGGTTAAAACGCTACAATATGGCAAATGCCAAGTCACAGTGCAAAAGACCCGGCTGGAACCTACGAGCGTGAGAGCTTTGATATAATGCGTATATGTTAGGGTTACAAGAAGTTACTATACACATTTTTAGTAAGTGATCCCAACTCCCACAACTGCCCCTCAGGTGGCCTTTGATTATTTCAACACGTCCTTGATATCTCATCTGTTGCTGATTTGGTGCACTCGATGCACTGGTCTGCTTGCTACAATACTAGAATCTAATGGCTATGGTTGCTGCACGGTTATTTGATTGCTGATGCTCTGCAGCCCATCAACTTGCTGATGATTGTAGCAGAGGGGGGCCACGTGGTGTTGGCACATGTACTTGGACCTCCAGAGGCAGGCTAGGTAGCCAACTGTCCCCCGGGTTGGGGGGTGGGGAGATCACACTAGCTATTATTTTCAAACTAGATGAGTTCTTTTACGTGCAGAGGGGTGACTGTCCTATACACGGGGCACACCTTTTAAAGAGGCTTCCGAACCTCGACTTGGTGTCGCCACCATCTAGTTTTTAGACAGTGGCGACACGCTGTGTGAAGATCGGCAATACAGTGGCAGACGTGGGACATATGTACATAAATTGCTGCTCTGTACTAGGGTGTTTATTGTCTACTTATAGGCCTGTCTGCGTGTGGTTATTCTGTGATTTTCTAATACATTAGCCATGAGATTTTTGTATTGATAGGAATACTTATATAGTATTATACATATACACAAAAGTATTATATGTATATATGTCTAGCAGCATTCGGTTTTCGTCACGTGATCTGTTGCTTACATATTTAACGATCGTCATGTGATTTTGATCATTCTACAACCATTATTTTTGCGAGGGATTATTGCAACAGTTTGCAACTCTATATCATCTTGTTTCTACGTCTGATCAATATATGAACAGCTATGTTGTTGACCCTGCCCCTCGTGTCACTGACTCGCAAATAAGACAAATGTCAATCTATATTTCACCGTATCGACTAAAACCGACTAATATAATTCGTAAGTGTGGAACAAAAAATGTTAATTATCAGAGTATTGAAAATATTGTAACGCTGAATATATATGTGCAGTAAGAAAAATGGCGTATATGCAATTTGTTCACCACTTGGAGATAATAACCGGATGCTAATGTTGTAAATCATAGGTGAAATAAAGCAAGTCAGACACACATGTAACATCCGTTCAGTTGACGGAACAACTGTAACAAATACCTACATCAAGGCGTTTCATCAATGATCGATCATAGGGACGATAGATGATAAACATTGATTATGTCAACATGTGACTTAATATTCAATTGTAAAATGTTTATTATTTTCAACAGTTAATCTATTTTTCACATATACATGTACATACATGTGGTGTGATTCCATTCAGGGATTCTCTCAAACAAGGTCTTTGCCAATTTGACGTATTCCTATAAAAAAAAAAAAAAAAAAAAAAAAAAAAAAAAAAAAAAAACATTACACGTAAGAACAAGTCCATTCAGCAACTCTCTTTGGCAAGGCTATATTTATATGTAAATATATAAAATATTATAATGAAACCTCCCCATTTTTATATAGCTGCTACCGGAGACAACTGCCCACTATGCGGATAACTGCAGTTTAAGTTTAAATGAGAACAAATCCTAAGTTTTAGTTGTGGGAAAAGGCGAAGTCTTCATAATCGTGGTGATTATCTAGCCAATGTTTGATTTCTACAGCATCTACCTGACTAAAAGTTCAGGAAATGTTTGCAACCATGTCATTTTCCTCAACAGTTATGTACTGCTAAAGTTGGCACATATACACTTAACATTACCAATGCTGAGAGTGAACGCTAAGCAAGTCTTCTCTCAGACAGCTGCACCACTACTCCAGAACTTCAACATGTCAATTTCATAGTATATATGTTTGTGCTTACAATGTACATGTATGTCCATATGTATTATGGGTTTCTGCAATTGATCGATGGGAGCTTTGATGTTTCAAACCTGCCCTCAATTTATTTTAAACAGAGATAAACTTATATGTTTGAAAATCCAGACCGTTTTATATTCAAGCTTGAGTACGGGAAATGGCTCAAAGTGCACATGAAATTGCAAAATTTCCCTAGAGGCAGCATGCCCCCGAACACCACTACCATATCACAACATATATTACCATACATTAGTTTCATCTTCTTACCTCTCCTCTCACCAACAACCGGTATCTATCCCATAAATGCACATTGGCAAAATTGTTGTCAACATGTCTACATGTATATTAGGATGGGTCTATACTTCAATCACGATGGTAATTGCTTTTAGCCGGGATCTGAAGATACAAGACTATTGATCGTGGCTGGTCATGGAGGGACCGAGGCACCGGAAGACATCCCTGACCGAGAAAGAGGCTGCCTGAACAAAGAAACTGGCGAGTACGTTGTGACATTTTGTATTATTTTATCCTATTGTTGCACTTGTATTTGAGATCCGATAGAGGGCGTTGTTTGAAAAAAAATGATAGCCATTGACTATAGGCCAACTCAAATAGTAGCTGCCACTGCACAAAGTGTATGTGGGATGTAATGTTTACACAATTTGGCATCAATGATGATAGTAAAAATAGAAGCTGAATAGTATTTATGGTTGGTGATTGTTTCAGATGTGTATGGACCCATGACTGCCCGGTTGGGACTGAGCGAGTGGACAAAAAGTGTGGGGTCACCACAGTCCTTGACTTCCAGTCAGACCTACTGGCCACCAAGCTCAGGTACTGACATTTTCACGGCAATTGGTCACAAAGAGAGTGAATTTTTAATAAAAAGTACAATTATCATAAAACATTCTATTCACCAGGTGTGTAGAATATCATCCTGGCGAAAATTGACTATATACACAAAATTAACTTATCTCAGTTCTTTGCTAAACGCACCCAACAAAGGTAAAATATCCTATTATCCAAACAGTACTCTCACATGAGGCAGAATAGTATGTCTACTGATCTCTACTAGCCAGCCAATGTATTTTTAGCTTGGCTACTTATTGGTGCATTGGTGATAATGGAATAATGATGGGAAAAAAATAGAAAAAAATGGGGGGGGGGGGGGGGGGGACTGTGTGGAGAAAGCAAGCAAGAAGAGTAATACGTGATCATCAGGTAGTGGAACGTGGCTAAAAAAAGAAAGAGCGAAAATATGCTGTATTCTGAAAAAGACCAACAAATATTATCGGGGAAGAGGCTGTAGAATGCACCTGTATTCTAGTTCAACTTCTTATAAAGACCCACATAATTTTACCCTCTACAGAGACTCAGTGGCCAACCTGACGGGTGGGGTGCGGCCTCACATTGTGCTGTGTCACCTCCGCAGGACGAAGGTGGATGTGAACCGGCCACGTGACCAGGCCGCGCTCGGGCACCCTGAGGCTGAACAAGTCTATGATGACTTCCACGGGTTCATTCGCGACGTAGGTTGTTGTAGACTATAGGGTCATGATAGATGTTTGGTGTTGAAAAAATGCACATAATTGGAATAGGCACACCGCCTCCACATGTATACAAGAACACGCTAGATAATAGTTTTATTCTCACTTTTCTGTCAAGCAATATATACAGCTAGATAATAGGTGATGATCTCAACGGCAACCTTTCCCCTCTACTTAAAGATTTTGACAAAGATTAACTACATCATAATTATAAAGATATATACTAGGTAGACTATAGTTATCACTAATTCACTAGACAGGCCATTGAATCAAACAGAATGCACTTGACCTGCCCGAAAGATGTAATCCTTCCAAAAATCAGTACAATGCATTTTGTCATAATGTTTTGTTTGCAGGCATTAAGTAGAATTGGCATCAAACAGCCAGGACTAGTCTTGGACCTTCACGGCCAGTCGCATTCTGAGCGCTGGGTGGAGATAGGTTACCTCATCCATAGCTCCGTCCTAGACGAGGGAGGCTACTTGCCAAACGACACTTCCATCTACAGCATCGTGCACAGAACAGGTGATACTGGGGGCTCAGACCATTAACAAATAATCAATTGTAAAGTCTATACTATGCATTACACCATAACCTGATAGAACGTAAATATGAGCAACGTAAATTGTGACCAGTTATAAATTACAACCTCCAAAAAATGGTCTAATTGCTACAAAATGTAACCACCTTAAATTGTAATCAGCTCAGGAAACCAACGCGTCTTATTCTCTGACATAGAACAATGTGACTGTGTTACTAATAGAAAGAGCGCAAAAAATAGAAGGGCCTACCTTGTCATGTATCATTCTTCTAGATATGTTGACAAGTGACCGAAACTGAAGGGGTTTAAATTCGCGCCTTTATTGTGCGCGTCTGCTTAATCCTGCTTCTTTTTTACTCTAACAAGTGGCCCAGACGGGACTCGAACCCTTTCAACAGCTCGCTGCTTGGTATGGTGGTATCATTTTGATCTCACAACCTTGTGGTCGTGAGTTCGAGTCCCCTCATGGCTACTTGATATAGTCAAATGGAAGCTTAGAGTTGTAGAACCTGTCTTCAGCTATGTCAATACAGTGGTAGGAGTTTGCTTGCCATAGAAAAGAGAGAGGGAAGAAGAAAATTGTAGTAAATATGTAGAACCCAACCACAGAAGGGTCGACACTACACTTCGTTCTGTTACTAGATATTATACGAACTCTTTTTCATTCACACGATGGTGTACAGGGGCGGATATAGAGGAGCTGGTATACGGCGAGACCAGTCTAGGGGCTTTGCTCGAGGTAAATCAGTTATTCGTCTGTTTAGTACTTTTTCGTGTGTAAAAATATATTTACATTTACATCTACCGGTACATCTCAAATTCACCAATTACTGGAGAAAATGTAAATCAATTATTGGTGCAAGTTGAATATGCCGGTTAGCTTACTCTATTTTAAAATCACTGTATCTTTGTATATAAGAGAGATTTGATTAGTTGCCATCCAATGCCAGTACTCTAGTAAATATCATATAGAATATTAAAAAACATTAAAATAGGACTCGGAAGCAACAGCGTTTGATTCAAACATAACTCTGTGAAGGCCAGGCTTTTCTTTCATAAATAGACATGGATATGCAAGTATATATAACCACCGATTTGTTTCTTATGGGATCACTTCACTTATGAAGACGAACATCTTTACTCCCACAACTGTCATCAAAATTACTTATTACTGTACAACGTAACATGCAAGTAAGAACACTTCTCTAAAGAGGTAGTCTACAGACCTACAAAAACGTAGCTATGTAATAGAAAACATACACCACGTCTTGACCGAGACCACTTGTGGCCAGCTCTCTGATGGCCTTTATAGAGAGGTCCTAATCTATAATGGTGTCTACGTGGTGGCAGGGTGCGGGTTACAAGTCCGTACCGTCGCCTTCTCACCCCGGCCCGGGTGGCGGCCGGTACTACAGAGGTGGTTTCATCACCCAGACGTATGGCTCCCGTGGCAACGCCCTCGCCGGATCCGACGCCATTCAGTTGGAGAACCCCAAATACGTCAGGTAATCATCACTGCATTATTGAGTACACATAGAACATCTCTACTAGGACCATCTTTGTGACTAGGGTTAAGTGGTCTCAACAGAGAGGTGATCTCTATACAGAGGTTTATCCTGGTAGGTTTATGAGAGTTTGGGACCGTGAAAAGTGGTCTCATCATAGATGTGGTCTTCATTGGGGGTTCTGCTGTATAATAATTCCGTATTTTTTCAAAACTATTTCTACCTATGACATCGGCAGCAACTTGCCCTAGAACTGACTATTAATGTGCTGACAGACCATATTTTGATATTACTCTACAGCCTCCAATTAACGACCACGACTATTGAAATCACATTTATAGAGTACGACTTGCTGTCCAAAATATTCATAAAGACACAAACATAAATCTATGTGGAAAATGAAAATTAATTCTGATAAGAGTAAAGTCGTCCATTTTAGAAACAAAACAGTGCAGAAATCGCCTTTTAACTTTAACATCTGTGGATACATAATTGAAACTCAAAATGAATACAAATACCTTGGACTCTTCTTAGAAGAACATATAGACATGAAAGTCACGGCAGATCACGTTGCAAAGGCTGCCCAGCGTGCCCTTGGTCTATATAATTGCCAAAGACAAAACCCACGGAGGCATGCCAATGGACATTTTTTCAAAGCTGTATGATTGTGTGGTGCAGTCAGTTATTGACTATGGAGTGTGTATCTGGGGACAGAGGTCTCACGGTTCAATTAATAAAGTGCAAAACAGAGCAACAAAATATTTCTTAGGCCTAAATAAAAGGGCACCTAACGCTCTGTCCAATGGGGACATGGCAGCAGCAGCAGCAGCAGCAGCAGCAGCAGCAGCAGCAGCAGCAGCTCGACAGCGGTCCAAAGTTAGTCACCAGTGGGCAAGACTAGTTAACATGGAACAACACAGGCTAATATAGAGTTTTCAAATAGTAATACAATATAGCCATAAGAAATAGAAAGAATTGGGACCATAGAACACTAAAAAAATTTGATGAATTATCCATTACGAAAAGTATAAAGAAGATTTTAGATAGTAAAATAAAAAAATAATACAGCTACAGGAATACAGAAAGGGATTGAGAAGGAGTGGAGAAAAGAGCTTGATAGAAATTTAGCAAGACACGGCCAGGGAAATAACATACAGGACATTCAAGCATGAATATAAGCTTGAACCATATGTTAAGGCCAAAATATCAAGAGGTGAACGCACAGCCATTGCGAAATTCCGAGCTGGAGTAGCTCCAATCAACGTTGAAATTGGAAGATACCACGAGATACCTCTTTTGGAAAAAAAGAACCTGCTTTGTGTGCCCAGATATAATTGAAGATGAGTTACATGTGATATTGCAATGTCCAGCTTATGATGATATACTTGACGATTTGTATGAACAGAAAATGTACATAATTTTAATGAACTTAATGAGACTCAGATTCTTGGCCTTGCCCTATCGAATGAAATGTTTGTGAACGTAACTGACAGAACCTGCAAATGTATTTTAAAAAGGAGGAAGGATCTTTGTACAAACTATGTATGAGTTCAGTTGTATATGTTTAATATGTTTTAATTGCATAAGCTTCTACCAAATATTTTAATGACACACTTTTATATGTTGTAATTAATTGATGTGTTACCAGGTTTAAAGTCTCTCAATAACTCATACTTGAGTGGTTCAAATATGTATTATTATGTGATTTTATCATTTGAAAATTAATGTAATTTACATGTTTGAATTCGAGACTATAATAAATAAATAAATAAATAAATAAATAAATAAATAAATAAATAAATAAATAAATAAATAAATAAATAAATAAATAAATATGTAAATTTTCACATTTTTATTGAGACCTGAGGTCCGTCGTCTTGGTGGTCTTAAAATGATAAAGAGGTTTTGCTTAAAATACATGCACCCCCTTGATAGTAAGAAGTTCATTACGTTTGTGTATATTTCAAGATAAAAAAGGTTACATGTTACCTACATGTTCCTTGGATGACAGCAGCCTGCTTTACATGGGTGTATTTTTTACGGACAGATGGCATGCCCATAATTTCATGGTGTTGAAATGTAGCTGTCATATAGTGCTTTTATAATCGTGGGCTGTCGGGAAATGAAATGTTAGTCTACTGAGAACATCAAACTATTCATCTGTCGCTGTTAAGAAAATCTAAAATATTTTACTGCTATATTTACAAGCAGCTAAAATAACTACATTTTTCACTTCAGAGTAGAACCAGAAATGACCAGGTTTGCTGGTTCCTTGGCTGAAGCCGTTATAAGTTTCATGGATAATTACTACGGCAGCGCTTCTCAGAACGCAAACATGGAGGTGATAGATGTTCATCAAAAGGTGGTGAGAGAAGATCAACACAATGCAAACATGGCTGGCGTTACTGCAGGGAGACAAACATTTTTTTCTCTTTGTATCACTTTGGTATGGAGTTCAATTGTTATGTCACTTTTATACCAGTTTGAATGAATTATAACAATAAAAGGATTATCAAACAAATTCATTAGCTATGTATTTGATACTATATACTTAAAGAATACATTTTAACAATAGCTAATTATTGGATTTTATACCTCTAAGATTTCGATGACTATCAGTCTATCTTGTTCACAGAAAAGAGAAAGAGGTCATTAACTAATGCAGAAGATCAAGATCCTTGAAAAAGAACAAAGAGATAAACTTAGGAAAGTTCTGGAGGCTATCAGTATCAGAGCCAAAGGAGCAAAGCTAAGTAGAAATGAGTTGAGATCCCGCAATCATACCTACCCTTATTGAAGAACAGGGGGAAGCTAGGGGAGCTAGCACTGAACCAACACTCCTTCGAGGTTGTTTACGTCCGAGTTAATAATTAGCTATTGTTAAAATGAATGATTTAAATACATAAAAATAAAAGTGATTTGTGGGTAATTATTGTAATATTCAAGAATGAAATCTTAGTTCTAACATTCTTCAGTTTGATATTTGTGCAATCCCCATTTAATTAAAATCTGATAAACTTTAATCACGATTACGCAGACTATTTGTAAGTTGAATTTGAAATTAGACGGAAGTTCTTTATACAGACACACAAGGTAGCTATTTTTGAACAAGTTTAAGAAAATAGTAAAATAGTTTAAAGAAGTGATTAAGGCTTCATGGACATGTGATGCCGAATCCATAGTAAGTGAAGCACTATTTTATTTAACACGGTTAAGCAGTTACTACAAATAAACTAACAATGAACAGAATTTACGACGTACTAAAATATATGCATATATTACAGTCTTGGTTTCTACAGGTAAGGAATTGAGGGAAATTTATGAAAGACGAACGCAGAAAATAGGTGATGTTACGCTAATCATACCAATACATTACATTTGCGTTAGAAGCATAATGTTACAAAGTAATGTTATGATAATGTAAAGGTAACATTAACACCTTTTTAAAATATGATACATTTTCACACTCTAGTTATACATTTGTGCTTGTAGAGATACAATTCAAATCATATTCCCTTCATCTCTGGTAAAAATGAAAACGAAAATTAAAACAAAATGTAAAGCATTTGTAAATTAGTATATAATAGTTTATTGCAATGTTAGATAAATGCTAGCACATAACAGACTTTGCCTATGCTCCGATCTGTCAGACTGAATCCTAGCTGATGCATTTACTGGACAGAGACCAGTACAGCTAGATCAGCCATTTTATTCTGGAGCACTTTGGATTATTTCAACAGAAAAATAGCAAATATCAAGGTTTCGAGAGGCCATCCAATCAATTGTATTCTTGTAGGATAAAATTTAGTCAATGGTTAGATGTAGAATTAAGCATGGTTTTAGTTCTCATTTAATGAACCTTCACTAACAGTATTTTTCTTTGAAAAAAAAAACTTATATGCTTCTGAGCCTCTAAACTGCTCATCATGGAAGGGATGGCTGCATTCCTTCCAGGCCTGTTTGAAAAATTGAATTAAAAACAATAGAGAGTACAATTGTGTATACTATCATAGGAAGATTGTGTTTTGTTAATTCATAGCACAATTTGTATTTAAAACATTTTCACACGAAATCTGATGTTTTGAGAAACTGATAGATGTATCGTAAACATTTACTGAATATGATTCTTCTCAAAATGTGTGTAAATTATTTTAAGGATTCAAATATCTTTCTTTTATAATTGCTGAAGAATATTGTCTAATTAAAGGTCTATACCAACGTTTTTGTTCATTGGCGGCCATCTTGAATTTCAGGGAGGTCAATTTTCAATTTTTGGACCCTTTGGATTAAAAGCTGTATGCCAAAAGTCGATTGCACTACCTTGATGGAATTAGTGATTAAAATGAACCTGTTTTATTCTGTTTATGCTACCAAAATGGTTCTTTGTAAAAGAACCTAATTTGCACTACCTTGATGAAATTTAGTGCTAGTTACCCAGACTAAAAGACTTGAAAAAAGGTTAGTCTAGTATCTATTGTGAAGTTAATTACTTATAACACCTTTTAGAGGCATACCTGAAAAAATGTCCGGGGACGAATGAAGTTGTTATAAGTGGCCTAGAACAACGTAAAAAAGTCTTATTTTGGCCAAAAATTTTGACAAGGTATTGGTTTCTATTGGTATCCATCAAATTCTTTGAATACACTGAACTTGTTTCATAGTCCAACCTAAATCGTTCTTTGAAAAATTTATACTGTATTCTTGTTTTAAAACTACAGGGACATTTAGATCATCCATTTGATAGAATTTGATGGATGAGAGGCCAAGGGTTGTTTTCGCGGAGGCCGAATGAAGTTCTGCGAATTTTAAAAATGACAAGGTATTGGTTGTGGGAGCGCATCAAATCTTTTGACAACCTGAACATTGTATGAAAACATCCTGGGAATATCCATTTGAAAAAAAGTATGAGAGGCCATTTACACCAATGGCCTCAGACCTTGTGAAGACAATCTTAGGTCATTGTATGACAAAAAAAGGACATGAGAATGTCCGAACACCACAACCTTGTGAAGGTGAGTCATTTCAAAAAAAGGGACATGAGAATGTCCGAAAGACAAGCTTTCACTTAAGACAAGTTCAAAGTGTAGTTTTAAAACAAGAATATGAACATGAATGAAAACTTGAACAAATTTATGAACATCTAACATATAGCATTTTATGTTATAGCTTTCCCCCTTCCCTTTAAAGTTCACCGGCATTGTGTCTTTATAGCTCAAAGTTTTCACATTTAAAAGTTTTAAAAGTTGATTTACAAATAGAAAGTGAATAATATAAATCCATCAACTATTTTCAAATAATAATAATCTTTTTATTTGCATATTTTGTCTATAACATATTGCAATGTTGTAAACCGAAGACAAAGTTGACACAGGTTATGAATCATACATTGTGTTTTGTCAATTATTCAAATTCAACAAACTTCTTAGGGTAAATAACGTTGAAAATATTAAGTGCGTTTATTTCAATAAAAATAAGTCAAAACAATATAGGTGGGTATCTTAAAATACAAATCCTAATAATATTTCTGATAGCTAAGTTTCTACAATGCGTTACTTAGTATACCAATTTATAAGGGGTTTTTGTGTGTTTTTTTTGCAATTCACATTGCACATATACCTTCGTCGCTATCATATGTACATGTACGTCTTGAAACCATACGGAAACACTTTACAATCACAGTAGTATTCCAAGAAACAAAACACTTTGAATGACCTACAACCTAAACGTTATACTCCAAAATGACTCTTTATTTCTTGGCACGCTTACAAATGTGTGCGAAGATATAAAAAGTAACTACGAATCCATTCTATCCATCCCCAATTCCACCAACCCAAACAGAGAAGAAACAAGACACACAAAATGTCTCTTTTGTCACAACCCTTCATCTGCCCATAATCTTCCATGGCAATATAAATTAAGCGACAATGAATTTCATGCTGTGGATGTGGTCAGGTTGAACTAGTGAAGTCGTTCTCAAAGCAGCTAGTTGTGGCCCGTAAACATGGATTTGCCCGGAGAATCACTCAATCTAATATGAAAAATAAAAAATATAATATCATTAGAATATTGACATGATTGCCTGACTGTGAAGTTGTTACATTTATATATTGAGGTGTATCTTTACATATATACATGTATGACTCTACGGAATTAAAGTTACTTCAATATTGCTCTACTCATTGAACACGAGTTATTCACACGAGTATTACCAATCAATCGAATTCTGTCAAATCCTATATTCATATGGACAAGCCCTAATTAGTCCTCATTCTGAGGGTGTGTCGTAGCTGAGCTGTCTACTCCCTAATATATGTATATGGGCCAATAATACATGAACGTATGTTGCAAGGTATATGTTTGGACATCGAGACACGTACGTTTGTTCCAGATTGATGATCCATGGCGCTGTGTCAGACATGTCCTTTGGGCGACGGGTCCGGTGTCCTCTGTTCCACCTGCAACAGGGCAAAGTTATAAGTTGGGGGGGGGGGGATAACAATAGGATGTTAGAAAAATATGTAGCGGCTTAAATATATGTGGTACATGGAGGTCGGGAGTACTCAAAATACAGGCCAGAAAAGAAAGGAAGACGTGAGGCAAGAAACGTTAGATTGGGGCATGGACATACTTAAGAAATTATAGTCAAAGTGGTCACAGTGCTGCTAAGATGAAAATGAGTCAAATGAGTTTTTGGTGTTGATAAAATGAGGGAATGCATGTCACATGGGCACAAAATTGGGTTCAGAACGAAGTAATGGAGACAGGAACACATAGAAAAAGTGGAGTCATATACTGATGATTTTAATAGCATCTATTAGGAATAATGCGCTGCTCTTAAGCATATGTTTAGATGTTGCTATCGTTACACTTTCGTATGGGGTTAGGGTAGACATTGAAATATATGTATTTTCCCATGAAAGAAAATTACAACTGAGACAGAGAGCCTGGCGGGAATGGGGTGGGCGGGTGGCGGGCAATTTTAGGGGTTTAATTTCAGGTTGAGTGTAGTAATCAATTAAACATCGGTGAGACTTACGTTGGTTTTTCCAGCGATCTGTGCGAAAGTCTGAAAATATATAAAAACATAAATATCCACATCTTTTCCCATGTGACTTGGTATGGTAAACTATGTTTACAGTCTCGCTTTTACCCCCCTGTCAGAGTGGACAGGCGGAGTGCGGACTTCGCGTGGCTACGCGCACGAAGTTTGAAAATTTAAAAAAATTTCAAACTTGTTGCAAAATTTTCCCTTCCTGGCGGAGTAGAAGTGAGTCCGCAGGCGGAGAAATAGCCCTCGAGCACACACCCCGCCCCCACGGACCTCAACTGCAGCGAAGTCAGGCGGAGAGAAATTTTGCTAGTGCGGAGTGTAAAATGTGTATAGCGGACTCTGGCGAAGTCAAATTATGAGTCTTGCGAACCCTGGCGAACTGAAATTGTGCGTGACATTCGCCCGACAACCATGGCTCCGCCGACGAAGTCAAGCGAAGTATTATGTCTCCCCCAGCGAACTCTTGCGGACTGCAAGACTTCGCCAGCGAACTGTAGCGAATATCCAGAGTCCGCCGGCGGTGACATGAAAACTCTGCCAAATAACATAATAACAAGGGAAAATTCCTTGCGGAGAGCAGCGAAGTCATTCGGCGAAGTCCTGCGAACTTCCGCGAAGTGTAACAAAGGCGGCGTTCGAGCGGAGCTTATTTTCCATCAAATTTGCGACGGAGCATGCGCGGAGGTAGCGCGTATAAAAGCGAACTTTGTCTGTGTGTTGTCTGTGTGTGCCATTGACTATTTTTATGTGAGCTTTTTCAAAGCTGATTCCATGCTGGTTTTACAATAGATAATCAAAGAGAATAATATGGATAATTATGCCATAGAAAGGGATTCGTGAAATGTAGTGACAAATAGGATTTGAATAATGGCATAGAACCTTGATAAACTATCGAATCACAACATCCTATGCTGGACAACTCCTCCCCAGTAATTGTAATAAATGCTGTTATTTATAATTGTCTCTCCACAGACATCTTATTGTTTAGGGACGACATCTTGTATACCCCACAAGTTTCTGTACTCACGTACTATATCCCAGCAGGCTCACTGACGTCAGCCTGACGTTGGATTATGGTTGTATTATGTTGTGACGTCAGGCAACGTAAATTCAACGTCACCCCAACGTTGATTGCCTGACGTTGACACAACATCAGATTTTCAACGTCACCCTGACGTTGATTGCCTGACGTTGATCCAACGTCAGACATCAACTTTGGATCAACGTTGATCCAACGTCTTGTGCCCGCTGGGATTATTGTAAATTGGTACAGGAGACCAAGGTTGATCATTATCATGGAAATGGAACTTCTCACAGATAGTTTGATGTGAACGGGCAGTTTGAAGACTTATATGTTTGAAGTGGACACTTGTGAAGTTCTTGGAAGGCTCTGGGATGGGGAGTTGAATTTAGATACCCATGTACTTGCAATTGGTATAGAATAGGCAAAACCAGGGGGATCGCAGGGGATGCCCCCTGCACCCCAATAATACCATAGGGTTTTTGCCATGTAGGCTATCAATTACATACACGAAACCCATGCCGAGAGCTCTTGTTCCGTACAGCGGCGTACAGCGGAGGTGAACGGCGTTCATTTTACGTGGTACGGAGGCAGACGGAGTCCGTTGGTGCCAAATACCCCCCTGTCAGAGTGGACAGGCGGAGCGCAGCGGACACCAGCGAACTCAAAAAGATCAAAGGGAATTCGATCAATAATCCCCGCACGCGCGGAGTGGTCACGCGAACTCAAATTTCCACTTCTCCAGAGAAGTGGAGGGAGTCCGCGCCATTTTTGGACGCGGAGACAGCGCGGAGGTAGCGCGGAGCCCTCGCGGAGGCCAAAAAAGTCCGCAAGAGTTCGCCAGACTTCGCTGCGGAGCCATGCGAATCGCGTTGTCGATTCGACAATGAAAGTGTTAATTTTCCCTATTTTCCCCCATTTTTACGGACTTTGTCATTTTTTCGACCTAAAAATGACGCGAAGTTGACTCCGCGCGTCCACTCTGACAGGGGGGTTATAAAGGTGCACACCAATTGCTCACAACAAAACCTTTGGTGATAATATGCTTGCATCATTTTATATAACCACATATTTTCACAGAAGAACATTTTTTCTGTCCAGAAAATAAACTGGAAATCTGCACACCCATGCATGCACACACACACGCACAAACACGTTGTTCATATACTTCAGTAGAATGTACTACAATGAATCTTATTATATCAAGACGGCCTCTTACATCTGCGCTGCATCTGCCGCAGGATCATGGTGCGGGGTGTCTCGCGGGGTGCGCACATTGTTGATGTTGAGCATGCCTGAAGTGCTGACCCCCATATGGGGAGGACGTCCTTGGTCGGGGGTAGGTGAGGTGCGCCGGCCCCCGCACAGCAGAATGACCACCATGTACACCATGAAATAGATGGCCTCGATGGCGGAGATGGCCGATGCACCGATCATGATGCTCACGATGCCGCCCAGGTCAGCCACGAACTGCGAGGACTGGAGCAATGGCAGGGTGTCAGACTGTCAGTCATTCAGGGTCTAAGTTAGTATCAAGGCTATTGTGATGGCATGACGCAGAAGTGAAGCTCAAATGAATCTCTGCCACATACGACTTCTTTTTAGTGTGAGACGGTTGTCGCATAAGGATAGCAAAGTGCAGCCATTTGAAGGGGTCTTGAAATCCCATATCCATCTTTTTTTGCTCTTTAATTCCCTTAACCCATTAATTAGAGATCCCTTATCCCTATTTTTGGGCTCTTTTCCCCTTATCCCTCTCTTTTTCAGCCATTGATCTTTCATTGAGTAGTAATAGTGCATGGTAAGAACACAACGTTTCCCACAATTTAGAATAGTAATAACTTAGTCTGGTATAACGCTTGGTTTGAAGTACTGCTGTGTAAAATTTTGCTCGTGTCCATATTGTATGATTAAGCCTGGCTCGCAATAGCCTTCTAACTGCATATAAATGTAGGTGTACAGTAGAATTTCTCTATTAGGACCACCTTTGGGACCAGTGTTAGGTGGCCTCGATAGAGGTTTATTTTGGTAGGTTTATGAAGGTTTTGGACAGTGACAAGTGGTCTTATTATAGAGGTGGTCTCAATAGAGAGGTGGTCTTCAATGGAGGTTCTACTGTACATGCATTGTTCTTATCACAACTAACGACTTACCGTGTAGGCGGGGTTCTCCACCGCCTCCTCATACTTGATCTCTTCATAGTACGCCTCCACTATCAGAAAATTCTTCCTGCAACACAACACGTTTACACTGATATTGGGTGACATGCTGTTTTTCTATCAGTATGTGTCAAAACCAATTCTAATGCTCAACCAAACAACAGCCAAGACATTATATCATTAAACTATTTTCTTCCTTAATCAGCCATCAAATAGTACCACCAGACAATCAACTGTTGTAACATTGTAAGTATGACACTTTTTAAAATTCAGAAATGCTTTCAGCTACATGTAGGGGCGTCCAATAACCGTTCGTCATCAAAAGTCATCAAAAGTGGAGATACAGCACAGTTAAATATAATATAAAGAATAGCGTAACAATGACAATGAGCATAAAGCAGTGGAAACGTCGCTGGAAAGGAAAACAAACCTATCGGTACATCGGCCCTGGGTTGTGTAAGTAGTGTCTGGGGCATACATGTGTACGAGTGATTTGTAAAATGCACGCAATATCTAGGGATTTATGACCACCTCAAAAATATTAATGTTAGACTTTCTAGAGAACGCACCCCTCTTCAACATAAGTAAGATATACGTGAGTTTGTGGTTAATCACAATAACGTACTTTAGTTTTGCTGGATCTTGCAGGAGCACAGCAAACTCTGTAGATCGTTCACTCAGACTGTCAATGATGAGGCCCTGTGAAAATAGAAACACATTTGGAGGGAACAGTTCGAATTTAACATGTGCTTAGCACGTTGAGTTCAGTCTAATCCAGGGCCAGATCCAGTGGGGGGGGGCTAGCGGGGCTCTAGCCCCCCGCCTGCCATATTAGCCTTAAAGCCCCCCGCCCCTACAATTTAGCCCCCCGCCAAAGATTTTTTTAAAATGCATTTTCAAAATACACTTTATAAAAAGTTTACTATTTTATTGATTACATTGGTCTATAATCTATATATAATGTAAATATATATATATAATCATGTTCATACCTCCAAATCCCCCCATACCATGACGCCCCCTCCGGTCTCAAATTTCTGAATCCGGTCCTATAATCGTCAGTATTACTCGCCTTCTATAGAACGTGAAATCACAACATGCAAATAGCAACATAAAGTACATTACGACTGAATGACTTCATAGTGGTTTGTTGTAGCTTTGGCATAGTTTGAGTAGACCTTCGGTGACTGTCGATATACCATAAAATGTTATGTCTAGACTTACTCTAAATGCGGATTCGGAAAGATCATACAAACATTCTGTTATAGATACACGTAGATTTGAAATGCTACTAAAAACAAGCTTTTGGTTGCTCAACATTTTCATGTGTACACTATCAGAACCATGTAGACTTTGACGCTAGTCAGGATTTGACACTCCTGGAAGTAATTTACATAAATCGTTTTAGGTCCATACGGCACAGTACTTATCTTGCAAATATTCAACTTAGAGTACCAATGGTATATTTGATTGACCCAACCAGAAAATCTACTGTTTTTTGTTGGTATGTTGAATCTGCAAATGCCGTGGCAGCACTCACCTCTGTACCTGTGCTGGGCCACTCTGACTTGACGATGGACGCGTCAAATGTGCGGTCTCTGGAAGCAGAATTGAATGGTCAAACTCAATGGCAGATCCAGGTTTTTAGAAAAGGGGGGCGCACTTCAGGGATTTCATGGTTTTCGTACGATTAAACAAAATGAAAATTAATTTTGGTGGGAGAGGGGGGGGGGGCTCCTCCTGGATCTGCCTAAGAAAATACCCTACCATTCGACCCAATTGGGTTTGAGCCTGCATCGTTAATCAACGTATGTGCCAGCAGACAACCGATGGTAATGGCGAATGTACTTCTGGAATTAAATGCCAGAAATGAGTCTTGGTTTTATAAAAATGCAACAATACCCGATAAATAGTCTGAGCCACTCATACGATGACAAGGGAAATCGCAATAGAATTGTTTATGTGTTCCAACTAACATCCCCAGGAAATAAGACATTGAGTTAGAAATGCAAGGCTACATGCACCTGTTTTAATCATACTTCAATGTTTCTTGGAAGTGTTTGACTGGCTGATTGTAGAATAATGTGTAAATATTTAGGTGTTTACTTCACCATTGCATTTTTTGTTCCCCCATTGTGTACATGGGGCATGGTTCATGGTGCACCTAGTGTACACAATATTGGTGATAGATTAATAGGCCTACTAATAATCAACTGTTGTTTGTACATGCTTATGGCATCATGACCATAAATTGTAAGTCTCCCGTGGTTCCAAACAAGAGCATGAAATGACTTTTTCACTTAATACAACATGGTCGATTAAATGTTATGTCTACCTACATGTACATGTATGGTGGCGGGTGAACCGATCAGTGGTTCAGTGTTCATCCTTAATGCGAATAAGAGCCAAGAATACATATTTAAAAGCACCTACTTGCACAGATCGGGACAGTCACAGAGAATTCGTCCAGAAAACAGATCGTCGTCTGCGGAGTCACTGCAGGCCGTCTCCACTGTAAAAAACGTCGATATCTTTGATGCATGTTGAAACAAACCTTGCAAAAGGCGAGTAGTATGAAGAAAAATCGTGCAGCATGTGGGGGAAAGCATGCAGCATGCGGCCAAAGGAGTAGAGTAGCTATAGTGTATGTAAACTCAGTGCTGTCTGTGATGTCCAACACCACAGTATGATACGTTTATTACAATATATACGTTTAAAAAACCGGCAGACGACACACGCTTATACGACACGTGACTTTAAGTCTCGTTTAACACACACACGAGCATTGGATATCGTGTCCCGGTCTCGGTGTCGCGCACGTATGCACAGTACAATAAAACCATACGGACTGACCCGATGAAGAGCAGATGTAAGTCTCGGCTGGAACTTGGAGCGCCGCATCGGCACAGCCGCACTTGGTCACCTTGTGGTTCTGCAGACACGTCTTTTGGCATGCCTGGAAACAGGATAGCACCAGAAAGGGTCAGCTACAGGTACACGAGTGAGCGAATGTACTAACACAATTCGTTTCAAGCTTGGCCATAAAGACCTCCTATGTCACATTTTATACCGGCAACTTTGCGAACAGGAACCCGTCATTGGTGTGTCCATATAGCCTATCACAAGGCCTTTAAATGATCTTATATCTATTAGAGCTAGAGGCTGTCACAATTGCACTTGCTCTTCTTCTTTGCACTTTCTATATGGGCAGTTTTTTCTTAATAATAGAGGAAACAACTATTAGATATAAGGTCTTTGAAAGACTATGGTCCATCATAAAGATCTCCTCGGTGTGCACTCAGGTGCGTGGGTGGGGGTGTGAGTCTCTGATGAACCTATACAGTACAGGCCATGCGATTCACTCATCTGTGTTCCAATATTGCTATACAGCCCACCCGACCCTACCACACAAAACACACAAACTCAAAATACTGCTACTTCGCGTTAATGCTCATCAATCATCGTGTTATTTGCAAACCTTGTACTGACAGTTCAAAAATATTGGGAAATGTAGCTGCCCTGACTGAAGTGATCTCTCTCTTTTTTGGTGAATGTATCAATATTTCCCTACCAATCAACCTTTTGCTATACAAGGGATCATTCTCGGTAACAAGGGGATCGACGACCAATATTGTAGTACTGTAGTTGCTGGGCAATAGAGATATTTGCTATAAGTATGTTTAAATTGCACCTTAGCATTTTATCAATTCATTAATTACAGCATAATGGCTTATTCAGGGTTCGAAATCAACCCTCTATACATGAACTGGAAAAACTACTGCTTAAATAGGCAAAACTTACCATCAAATGGGATTCTGGAAGACGCACTTAAATTAAGGGAGTGACAAAAATAAACAGAGGTCATGTTATCAGCGTAGCTTTTTAAATAGTGTACCAAAGGTTGGAATTTAACATTGGATGCCAAGGTTTTGAATTGATATCATTGTAAAACGTAAAAAATGACCTGGCTTTATAAAAGCCAAATGTTGGTTGGAAAACATTCTAAAATTGGATTGTGCTTGTCATTGTCTACGATTGTGATCAATGATCGAAACCATTACAGAAAATGTAATTAAAATGGCCTATAATTGCTTACAGAACGCAATACTTTCATGAGCAGATTATCTATAATCGTTTATAACGACGCAACAGTCACATTACTAAAAACGTGGGGAAACTACTGACACTACCCCAATTATTTCTTATAACTTATCATTGTGTGCAGACGTCAGAGACCATTGATAAACAGTAGGTCCTTCGTTCATACATAATGCTGGGCCACGCTTCTCCCCGTTACCCTTAATGCGTCTGTGTGTTTGTTTGTTTGAGGACATTTGGGGAGTGGAAATAAGCATATCTGTAAACCAATGACCTCCGAGTGTTTGCTCTAATGATTCGCTTGTGAGAATGTTGTGTAATGCATTGATGAAGACAAGTCGTTAGCACCAAGTTCTGGAAATAATAAGACATAAATGTGTGTCGTGTCCATGTTCAATATACCGCACGGACAATAGCAGCTTACTTTTTGTAATGCATATTGATAGGTATACGTGAGTGGTTGCACGGGGTCTGTGTGAGTGGGGTTATGGGGGTGGGGACATGTTAAACGTTGTCTATTGAATTGGTTGTTTATGGGCTTGAACGAAATAGACCTTCCGCGCTACACTGCAATATAAACAATACAGTTCAGGTATCACAATCATAATATCTATTCAACCTCTCTTTGCTCACTGGTTAAAAAAGAAAACCCTACTACTATCTTACAACCACTGCTTTGGCCTTGATCACTATTAATGTTCAGAATGACTGATTTATCTGACACCAATAGTTGGTAGCACACTTTAGGATCTTTGTAAGAATAACAAGGGTTGAGCCTCCGACCCCACCCCCACCCCACCCCCTCCCACACGGTCCGCTTCACCAAGGTTATACTACAACGTGGAAAAGGTTGTGTCTGCCGCCACCTGAGCGCAGGCTTGTAACTGTAATGCCTTCTAAGGGACACGTGTATGTCTTACTCACTTTGAGGGAGTAGGCTTTCTTGTACAGTGTGTCTGTGCCTGTATTTGTGCAGTCCCGGAAAGGCTCGTACAACAGAGTCTTCACCTGAAAAAAAACGTTGAAAATAATATCAAAATGACATTGTCATAGTACGGCACGGCTGTGTGGAACATAGGATTTGTAAATAACATTGAAAATATCATTTAGAAAAAGATGCATTCTAAAGGGATTTCTTGTTATTCTGCTGCTTATGTGACAGACATTACACATAAAAAGTTTGTGTTAAATTAGCAGCCTGTATATATTCGTAGCCAAGCTTTTGCAATGGTCGCTCTATTATTGGTTATTTCTGAAACCAAAATGATTTTTTACAGAAAATCTCTAAATTACAATGGTTATTATGTTTATCTGGTATTTTTAGACACTTTTAACTCATTGGCTACACGTCTAGAACTGTTATGAATAGAAAGAAATGATCAAGAAACCCTGTAAGCCACCCAATGTTGAGTAGTATTTCTACGTTTTTCTATATGGATGAGTTCAGACAATTGTGTCCTGAAAAGTTAGGAAAGAGTTTCAGCATTGTTAACATCATGTTTCATGATCCCAAAGGATACCCCAATATGGAAATAAAATCAATTTTTTCATAGCAGACCGGACCCACTGTTTTCTTAATTTGAAAACTTTTCACTGGGTTGCTCCCCAACTATTTGCTAGCCTCCATTATTTTGGGTGCTACAGATGTACTGCAATGTAGAATAAGCACCCTAAAATGAATGCTATTTAGTGGGTGGGGTTGAAACTCGATACAAGGTCTCCATGAGTCGAGGGGAAAAAATGAAAGTAGTTGAAATATGGAAATTTGAAATATACTCATTTATTTGTCACAATGTACACGCTAACAGCAACAAAAATGCTCTATAAACGATTTTCATAAGTACCCGCTCAACGTCTACCCATAACATAAATTGTACAGTAGCAGTAATTAATAGACCACCTAGAAGCTAGTTTCAAGTGGTCTTAACACAGAGGTGGTCACTACAAACGTTCGCAGTTGTCTCTAGGTAAATGTCTATTACTGCAAAAACGGTTTCATTGAAGAGGAGGTTTAAATCTTAACATATACTGTATGAATACAGTAGAATAGAACCTCTCTATTAGGACCACCTTTGAGACCAGTGTTAGATGATCTCAATATACAGAGGATCATTTTGGTAGCTTTATGAAGGTTTGGTACTGTGAAAAGTGGTCTTATTATAGATGTTGTCTCCATAGAGAGGTGAACTTAATGGGAAGTTCTACTGTAAATTTTCTCACCATTCTGATCCTGACTGCGGCCCGCTGACCAGGGCTGACGTCGACCCCCTCGTCCTCGGGGAAGGGTTGCTGGTCCTGCCGGTGCACCAGCAGGCGGATACCAGCTTCAGGCGACAGCGCTGCGATGTATTCTGCCTGGTCCAAGAACATCTGCATCGACAGACCTGAGGAGAGACACTCATCATGAACATTATGCATATCCAGGTTTTTAGAAAAGGGTGGGGGGTCGCACTGAAGGAATTTCATGGGTTTTATACATGCGATCAATGTCGGACATGCCAAAACCGTACGAAAATGAAGTATTTTGGTGGAAAAAAAAGGGGGTGGACTCCGCCCACACACCCTGGATCTGCCTATGCAGTTGATTAGGGACTTTCGCTACACACACGCCTTTCAATTTAGAAGACATTGGTAGTGTATGTGTGACTCTCACTGTCAATAATGATTGTTCAACTTTCAGTCTAATATGTCATTCTTCGTAGAATAGCCTGCATAGAACGATACATGTATTTAGCGTCAAGAAGGGACGTACAGATATTCTAGATACTCTAGAAGTAGTCTAAATTAGAATAAGTTGTGCTGTGTACAGGTTTGACTACAGCTGATGCTTGACTTACCATAGTATGGTCCTGGTTTTTGGGATTCTGCAATGGTGTTGTTGAACCCACTGTTGAATGTGTAACAGTTGCCGTACTTGGGGTTGTAGAATTGGCTAAAGTTCCTGCAAAAGTTATATTTAGTCATCAAACAAGAAATCCATGTCACAACAGTGTCTATCCATTTTCCCATGATCTGAATGGAAAGAACAAGAACCATGATACTTGTTAGCAAAAATTTCACGTCATTTTAAAAATCAGTCATTGGCAAAATAATATCAAGGTTATCCATTTCATTCAAAACTAATGGTCTAAAATTTAAAAGGTCGTCTTTTATACGTGATTCTAAACGATATTCCCGGATTTAAATAAAGTGATGCCTTAACTATACAAAAAAATCGGAGCCGAGAATTATTTCTTATATTAAGCAAACAATGAGTTTTCAATTACTGCTTTAATAGAAACCCTGAACAAAAAAAGCTTCAACAAACACGATGAAGTCTTGGCTCTAATAATAAACTCTAACCAACTCCACTCCTGAGTTGTGGCCCAGTCTGGATGCCCTTAATTATGATGTTTTACATATTATATGGACGTGGGGGTATTATTCTACGTAAGAAATCCCACATTCGAAAAGAGACCAACTTGACCCCAAAAATGACTACTGTTTCAACCATGGGCCACTACCGTGTGGTACACGGGACACTGTTGAAGGTGCAGCTGATGACCAGGTCGTCGAGCTGGTGGCCCATCGCTGTCTTCGTCTCCAGCGGCAGCTTGCCCATCACCTGGGTCAGGTTCTTTCTTGCATCCACATACACTATAAGGAAAGAACCATCACATCATGTCAGTGCAAGGTTCTAGTATCCATGGATTTCATTTTCATCTTTTAACTCTGTGGACTACAAAATAAAGACATAGCCGGCAAATTGATTGTATTCTGTAAATGTGATGGTGGGAGATAAATACATGATGTGAGATATGATGCAATCACAGCAGGGTACCTGTGTTGCTGTCAGATGCCCCAGATCCGGTGTTAAACCATGGCTTGCCGGTGAGGTTCACTTCAGGCTCAAAAGCCTCGTCCACGGGGTCACTGACCCCACCCTACACAAACGTATTGAACGCTATTATTCGGCAATACGTAGAGTTGCATTCAGAGAGGTGCGAAAGAACCTAAACTACAATGGATAGACTAACAGTGTAGAGATCAACATTTATTGACTGAGGCTCGTTAATCCTACACAGTTTGAAGTCATTGATTGTCATGGTAAAAACGAATATCCTTACTATATACCATTGAGCATGAATGTGGGCTCCTGGGTGGATAGGTACAGCATGTCCTTACTCACGGGGTTTGGTGGCTGGGTGGGCAGTATGGGCGGCAGGGTGGTCACTCTGGTGGTCATTGCAGCTGTTGTCACGTTCTCGTCCTCCATGGTAGTGGCCACGTCTTGTGCTGCGGTGGTGCTAGGTCCCTGAGTGGTGTTTTATCAATCATTAGTTGATGCATACAATTAAGCAACCACTTGGTTCACTTTGCCATCAACTAGGCTTGTACATTATAAGATTAACAATAAAATATCTCAGTGAAACATTTTAATGAAAAACATAGTACTCTTGTAAGTTTTCTAAATCCTAGCAGACAATGTGTACATCCTATATGTTAACTCTTTATCCCTGGTTTAATGCATATTTATTTGCAATCCCTGTGTACACGTTAGACGTTGATTGAGCAATAGCTAAAACTGATGTATGAGCCTTCCCTAAAAGAAGAAGAAAAAAGAAAACAGTAAAAACATATTATTTTATGAAATGTATTCAAATGTGTATCAAAATATTCTAAGTAGTCACTGGCAGATCCAGGTTTTTGGAAAAACGGGGGGGGGCGCAATTAAGGGGTTTTATGAGTGTTGTATTCGCGATCGATGGCGGACATACCAAAAACCCTATGAACATGGAGTATTTTGGTGGGAAAGGGGTTAGAGGGGTGCGGGGGGTGGGGGTGGGGGAGCACCCCCTGGATCTGCCTATGATAGTTGTGTATGAAACAAAGAAGTTCATCCAGTGTCTTCTCATACTAAATTTAAGTTCACTATATCAGCTTGTGTATGTTTTATTTTGCCTACTTCTGAAGTGTCTTGCTCAACGGCAGTAGTGACATCAGGGGTTGTGGTGTCGATGGCTGTGGTGGTCGGAGGCTCGGTGGTGGGGGCAATCGTCACCCCGGGCGGTAGAATGGACCAGGACCACGATACGCCATTCTTGGTGTTCACTCCATCAGACCACAGACTGTGGGTTTTACAGGCAAGATAAGTTTCCAGAGAAAATGGATTTCCAAGAGAGAACTGAAAATTTAACCCTACATCGTGTTTGGGGGTGTCAGTTGAAGATATATTGACTCTAATAGAAATAAACATTTTCATTGGAGTGAACACATCAATTGAGACAAAATGATAGTATACTGATATTTGATTAATTCATGAATGTCTCAGTGCTTGATACTCTTGTTGTTTTATAATTCCGCACCACCCAGTAGAGGAAGAAGCAAATATTCCCAAGTAGAGTAAAACAGTGAGCTTCATGATTTAGTCACGCCCTGTAGACGAAAAGCAAAAGAATATAATTCAGCCAAAACCTGTACTAGAAGAGGCGATGAGACTCACACAAAGTGTATGCTGTTGGAGAAGGTCATGATGTAGTCGGGTGGAGAAGGTGGGGGCGACCCGTTGCAGTAGTGGCCAATCTGAGCTGAGCCGGAGTCGGTGCCATCGAACGCCTTGAAGTAGTCGTTGGGGCAGTTGCGGTTGCCTTCGATGGCGAATGAATCGAAGGTCACGTACACCACCTGAAGGTGGCATGTGGTATGGGAGAAATAACATAGTGGCTTTGTACAAGGTCATTTCTCTTAGGCCATGTGGCCAGTCGCAGAGGTTGTGTATAAAGCTTTGATAGAAAATGTGCAGATGACGTGGAGGGGATTTCAATTGCAGGTTTGAAATCTATCGATGATTGTCATCGTGAGAAATATAGATGCTGACATACCGCTGCCCCCTCTATGTCAATAAACAGGCATATATGCTTCCCTTACAATTTCATGAATAACTTTCATATACTTTGCTTGGTACCTACTTTCCCCACAGGTACAGTGATGGTCCAGCGGCACGTCACCGACTTAGGGTAGGCTCCCCTGCCGTCTTCCTGGAAACCGGGTGTGGCGTCACTTCCCCAGGGAGTGGTATAGACCACCCCCGCGCCTACACACGGGTCTGTCTCTGGAACACGCACACGTGCATTTTGATAATTTGCAGTCTCCATGGATCCAATGAGTGGGCAGATGGCTATGCCCAAAAAGTTTACAAAGACCCCACATGTCCCGATTTGCCATCCCCTCACACCTATATTGCTACCCATCTTTTTCCCATGTTCACGAGTCCCTTTATTTTCAGTCTTTAGTCACCACAGTCAATTGACTTGCACAGCACACTATCATAATGATGTAGGCCTCCAGCAGAGTCCATTTACATTTACAGTCTATATTGAACCAGAAGTGCATTGTGTGGAGAGTTAGTTAATTTAACTAACTCGTCAAAGCAGATGCACAATTCTGCATGCATGGTGAATTTACACCTTCATACCTCCGTCCAAGAGCAACAGGCAAGTAATAATTTATTAGTACTTATGACTTACGTCGTTTATGCCGTGACATGCCTTCCATCATTTTGACTTCATCATTCAAACTTAGACCAGCATATGCAGGATAATTTGACGCATCAAAACCATAGATCGGAGACTCGTCGTCAACCTCCCTATTTATAAGAAAACAGAAGTCTTTCATATTACGTACACACTATTGGAAGCTGATTCATCTCTGCATGCGTCGTCTTGAAGAATAACAACTCTAGATGGCATTGCGCTTTCCCTCATCTCTAAAACAGAGACAGATCATTCTACTCTAATGCACCCATAATATCAAGAAGACCTCAAGACCATGTCCTGGTTATATTTTACATGGATGGATGAAGTGAGTGGTGAGCTCTTTGCTTACGGCATGGGGCCGGCGCCTCTCCTGCGGCGCCGCTTGCTCGTGCCGGCGTCGCTGCCCGTCACGGCGCTGTACTGGGCGTCCTCGATGGCGGCCACCACGTTCACCAGCTCATCGCCACCTGGAACAGCCAGCGCTCACGTGATCATCACCACATACATGTAGGAGGTGTTACATGTGTGTGGTCATGTACCAACACAACACGGCGTACACAATGGCGATTAATTTACACCCAGTGTGCACAGATGTTAACATATTGTCAGATCATGTGCTGCTTATTATAGTCTGGCCTTAGAGTGCAATTGAATATATATTGTGTGTCATGTACTGCATTGTGATGTTGTATATGTTTACTATGGATTTAGTATGTGGACATCAGTTGTGCTTGTATTTCCGCGCCTTTGGAGATGTGTAACCCGTGCAACCCAATTGTTCAAATTGTAACTTATGTGCAGTGAACATCCTATGTCAGTCAGTGTCCACGCAGAAAGCGTGATCAGATATTGAACAGTTAACAGACTATTTTTTCTGCATATGGGGCACGACATCCATTCGCACGGTACATTAGGTGTTCTTTAGGAACAGCCATTACAGACAGGGATAGATTGTTACATATTTGTAGCTTAAAACACAAACGTAATACACACTAGTGCATTCCGTTTTGGGTATAATGGGCAAGATTAGATGATTGCTGGCAGTTGTAATCGTAGTAGTAACAAACAGGGTATGGTATTCAGAGCTTTCTCACCAAGTCCGATCTTCGACTGGCGGATCTGATTGAGGTTGCAGAAGCTTATGGCCGGAAACTCCACCGGGTCAAACACCACCTACAGCACAGAGGTCATAGGTTCAAACACCATATATAGCACAAAAGTAACAGACATTAAATTCACATGCACCACATTGCTCACAGGGTCAAACACCACCAACTGCACAAAAGAAGGTCACGGGTTCAGTGTTTTAAAGGACATTCGGTCAAGGTCGGTGGTGGGACTACAGATATAGCATCAAATTCATAGTTGGTATGATCAGTGTTTGAGGCTATTATAGGACATACATGTAGAAGAGCATTCCTCGTGGCATGTCCTGGGATTTGGTTTGTGAACTCCTTTTTCAATAAGTTCAATGCATGTGCACCCTAGATGAAAATGTTTAAAGCGTCATATCCTGAATCATTAAGTTGTTAACAATGATCGACACTTTGACCAAAATAAAATGCAACTGTCCTATAAATATAAAACTACTAGTATCAAGTATTAGGTATATTGTTATTTTACTATGGTACTCGGACACGTGAGGTGTGTTACATGTACGTGAAACATCAACAAATGCAGTTAATCAGATTAATGTAAATATATGAAGCAGTACATAATCTTTCTTACCCTGGTTTCAATTATCAGCTGTCGACTGAAGTACCTGAAAAAAGAAAGCACGAAACGCATTGTAAAGAACTGACATAGGTGTGTAAATTGTATACGTGATAGTGTTGGCTCAAACACACACATTTGAAGCCTATTCCCACAAACACACAATTGCATCAATCACTTTCATATGGCCAAACCTTCTTGGCCAGCACATAGCCAAATCAAAGGAAGCTGGAATTAGAGGCACACCCCTACCCCTTTTTTGAAATTCTGAAGTTGCTGCCCGTCACCGTTTTCCGAAAACATGTCAGTGTTTGCACATACACATCACTGCAGTACATACCCTCGTTCACTCTTACCAGCAACGCAGCAACCAAGGACGATATTACTCCTTGTGCAACCAGCCACATTGCAACAAACAAGGCTACCCCAAATCATAGGAGGATCCATATTTTCAAATGAAGCGGAGGGCAGCACACCCACAGGAGTTCATGGGTTTCATACGGACGAAGGTTAAAACAATGTGTGTGGAGGATGGTGAGGATTCCATCACGACCGTAGCATCTAACTAACACCCACCTACTATACCGTGTCACGCCAATCATCACCCATTCAGTGATTTATACCCACTTATGTGGCGAGCACTTACCGCATGGCAAGGACTGCTATCTGCCACAGACAGAATCCGATGATGGCGAACACGAGGATGCCCCAAAGAACACGTGCCCAGATAGGCAGCCCGCGCCGAGCCGTCATCTGATTGGTGCCATGGAACGTGCTGATCCACAGGAACTCCTCCCATGCAGCCAGCATCCGCTGCCCCCGGCTTGTGGGTGGAGGTTGCGAGGGGGCCGGGGGTGGTTGAAAAGCTGGGGGAGGAGGGTTGGGGTGGGGACGCGGGCGTCTGAAAGTGGGGAACGTAGGGTGTTGTACGCACAGTCGGACTTGCCGAAGCTCAATAAAACCAAATCTGTACGTGTATGGAATATCTTGACTACATTGCAAAATGGTGAGTAACTGGAAGCTAATTGATCATAATCCTATTGCAAAATGGAAGCAGTTTTACTATTGATTTTTTTTTATCAATTTACAAAATTCTATAACTGATGAACCAAGGTATAAATCTATATTATGAATACATTTTTTTCCAATGGCTTAGTAGATACACATAAACAGGCCGCTCATTTTCTAGCCCCATGCATGTGTGAACACATTATGAAAAACTTATCTATAAAATATCAACATATACATTGAAAAAAAATGACACAGATTTTTTTTCTCCAAATGTCTCAATGAAGACATACTATACAGGTCACTTATATTCGGACGCCGTGTAGGGGTGGTTTTCACCTGGATCTACGTGCCGGGTCCTCCCCGTCTGCCCTCAGAACATCGGGTGCCAGAGGTAGTCTGTCCGCCTGCCCTCGGGGACCAGCGCCGGCGTACGGGTCTGGCGGGCGGCTGGGTCGCGAGCGGCCTGCGCGGGTTTTTTGCGGCCGCTGATTGTCCAATAGTTTCATCATAGTGAGGTCAGTGCGGTTGCGGTGGGAAAAACTGCCAACAGAAGGTACGTACACACTGCGGTGAGTTGGGCTAAGTGTTTGCAACTTGTGCTATTTATATGTAAATATTTTCTATTGAAACTGAGTGTAGGCATAACTGAAGATATTGTTGATTGTGGCACATAATACTGGAATTCATGATTCCATAATTTTAATGAATTTACCTGCTTTTCTTTCTATACCTCTAAAATTCTAATATCAAATATATTTTTATCGATTTCGAGCTCTACAGGTTCGTTTTCAAAATAAGCATTATTAATTTTGAAAAGGAATCTGTAGAGTTTGAAATTGATGAAAATAATATTTCAAATCTGAATTTTAGAGCAAATTTTGAAAGAAAATCAGGTAAATACATTAAGTTATGGAATCATGGGTCCCAGTGCTTTATACATGTACCACATACAATGTACATGTAAATGTAACAAAAATCAACTGGACAAAAATAATGAAATAGAAAACAAATAATTTATTCTCATATCTAATAGCTTGATGACTGGGGACATTAGAATCCTAGTTTATACCTGGCTTAGATTTGCTATAATTATTTTTAAAGTGGAATGAAATTTTAGCAGAAAAAAAAATCCAAGTAACAGAAGAAAAAATATCATCATAGTTTATACAGTGACAGTTTGAATCATTTTCAAAATGCAATAATGCTGATAAGTTGCTATTAAGTCACACACCTATTTTCTGCATCAACTCCACCACTTGTAGCTCTTTTGTTATAATGTAGGAAAGCGTTCTCTGGGATATGTTTATCCAAATACTTGTATTAGTCGCACTATTCTATTTAGATATAAATCCCATCTATAACAGATGCAACGGTTGTTCGACAGTAACTAAGAAAAAAAAACGCATGCTAATGTGGATACATGTACCGCCTTTCCCCCCTCTTTCATAATTATTGAGAAAACATATGCCAATTTCCTAGCAAATAACACGATATGATAAATATCAAATATAAGTTGTTTACACAAACAACATTTCTTTGCCCAATAGATTACCCACACATTTATATAGCATTGAGCGCATGCAATTTAACTACAGGAGAGTGGGCAAACAATTAACATAATTCATTGCGTCAAATGCGGTTCCTCTTCAACTCCCTGATCTTTGAACGAGGTTTAATTATTCTATAGAATGATATAATATAAGTTTAATTTTATACAATTGTATTCAAATAATTACACCCGTTTAACTTGATTTGAAAAAACAAGTATATGTGATGTCAAGGTTTCTGATACCATTGAGTTATGGTAAACATGAAAAGCAAACACTATTTGCTCGTAATAATATTATATATATATATATATATATATATATATACTGTTTATATATTTATATGAACATATATATATATATATACCATATATATATATATATATATATATATCGGATGTTGCACTGTATTGGTCAGAACGAGGCTATTAGTATAGCAAGCAGTGCGTGCGGTACCTTTCTCCCTCTGTTATTATTCAAGGCTGGGTTCCTCTGTCCAACATCCGATGAAGTCATGTAGTTATAGCATGGCAAACGTCACTGTTTCATTTTTTTTAATGAATTAAATTTCAAAAAATACATGGCTTCATCGGATTTCAGTGTATTGATTTTTAAGCATTACTATCTAAAGTGCGTGCGGTACTTACTTTCCACTGTTATTATTAAAGGCTGGGTTCCTCTGTCCACCATCCGATGAAGTCATGTACATATCATGGCAAAAGTCATGTTTCATCATTTTTGTAATGATTAAAATGCAAAAAATACGTAGTGGCATTTCACGATTTTTAGGCATTACTATCTAAAGGTGTCGTATACTTTCCACGCGTATATTTTACTGACAAATATTCATTATGTTTTTTAGTTTTTTTTTATATTATTTTAAAATTATGACAAATATTCATTAAATTGAGTTTTTTTACTGATAATTCATATAATCTTAATTGAGTTTTAGTACAACAAATCCTTGTAATATTGTTAATATTAGCCAACAGAGGACAGCACGGAATAGTTGCAGTTATACTTAATTTTTGGCAGGTGGTAGAACATGGATATATGAAAATAGCTTCACATTTTATCAATAAACTTTATGACGTTCTTGCAGATCAGAAAATAAATTGAACGTGTACTAGAAGTATACATCATAAGACACCCAGGCTTGATAGAGATCGATATATTGTATATCAAACTATAAGATAAGATAAGATAAGATAAGATAAATTTATTGGTTTTACAGAATTTGTTGTAAACATGACTAGGTATGAGTGACAACATAACAATGACAATAATAGGAATAATAGAATAAATGAATACTGATATGACATACTGAATAAACTCATTGGTGTGGTGTATTACATACCCACCACCATGTATTTAGTTGCTACATTAAAAAAAAAAAAATGCTTGACAAACATTTAATAAAAATATAGGGTTTAGCATTATAAAAAGCCAATCAAAACTAGAGTTTTATTGTTCAAAAGAAGTCTGCTATATCGTTTCAAACCATTTCAGTGACTTCTTCCAAGCCATTTAACTGAGTTCTTATAAGCCAAACACTTTGCCAATCATGCGTACACCAGATGCAACAGCATTGATGCCCATGTCAACAACCTTGATGACTGGCGTGAAGTCTCCAGAAAGCCACGGTTATTCTGCTCATGCATTTTACGCATGTGCTCTTTCTTCAGAC
>CM032659.1:13072285-13086329 GCA_019095985.1 Streblospio benedicti
GATCGAGGTCCTTATTCATTTTCTCTGCCTGTAAACACCAAATTGGAATAAGCTGTGACTGAAGATGCCTTTCCCTTCCTTACAATTATATAAATAGTAGTGACTTGGAGCAGTATGTGCCACATGCTTTTTCATATTTATTTTACTTGTAAATGTATGTTGTATATGAAGACCACTCTGTGAGACTGAATTCTATTGAGATATCAATATATCTTGTTTCAAATAGGAAAATTAAGATATTTGATAATATTGTGCAGTAGTAACATCATAATCAATGTTGTCTGCTTCATTCAGACTATTCACCGGTATGCCGTTTGCTGCATCTTAGACAACTTAAGCAGGCCATGATTACAAGTGCTCAATTACGCTGGGCCGGACATGTAGTGCGCATGGGCCCAGAAAAGAATTCTGAAGGCCCTTATGTTCGGCAAAGCTGTCATCAGGAAAAAAAACATGAGGGAGAACATCGGAAAAGATACAAGGATGTGCTTCATGCAACCCTAAAAGCTACGATATCGCCTTCAATCCTTTGAGATCATTGCAATGGACAGTGAGAACAAGACATTCGGGGACAAAAAGAATCTCAATATCATCAAGAAAAGAACTGCAAGCTGATCAGACTAAAAATTTCAACTTTGAATAACAATCAAAATAGAAAACACTTTTTATTTTCGCATGTTTTAGACTGTTGTTACAGCAGAAAATATGATTTTTTAGCGCCAAGGCTCACAAATTTTGTCTGAATTTTGGAGACTGCAGTTTCCTGGTTTGGGTCAGTCATTCTGCTGCATTCACGCATTGGCCCTGAGTCAGACGACTAAATGTCCTAGAATTCATTTTCTCTTCATCTAAATAAACATTAATTCCACATAGGTTAAGGATTGTGTTTTTTTAGTCAATTCTTTCACTTATTATTCGTAGTTTTGAGCAGTATGTTAACCAGTTTCTCAATTTCCAAGACGTAGTGGTTGCTGTTTGACGCTGTATGTTATACATGAAGTCCATTTAGTTCTGAATAAAGCTTGTTTTACCCATGAGGTTGTTTCGTGATGATCCAGACTAATTTGATGGAAATGTAGCACACATATTCTTTATCAATTCTTTGTTAATGCTACCACTATGCTTTTGTGCAATTTTTTACGAGGGGCTATATATATTGACTGTATCTTAGAATGCTTTTATTTAGGCTTTGTGCAATTATTGGTGGAGTTTATTTTTGATGAGTTGGAATGTTCCTTACCTTATGCTTTGTGCAACATGAAAAAATTTTTTTATTTTTTATGCTTTGTGCAACCTTTACAGGAAAAAATTTTTTTCTCAAGCCTTAAATTTGCACTAAAAGATATTTTAACCTTCCAGTGATTTTGTTGTTCATTGAAAGCTTATTTTATGTAAAATGATTATATTGAATGAAAATAGTGTTAATCACATGCATTCATTGTATTTTAACAAATTTTCAAACAAATTTTGAATATGCAGGGACACTGGTGATGATTGTTTTAATGCAAAAACTGGCATACAAATTTAAAACAAATTGCTAATACAACATGTTTCTTAATGACAATCATCGACTTTGCATGTATTAAACACCAGTTACAATCTTTAAAATGCATCACATGACCAACTCAATTTAACTTTATATTATTGCAAACATGAGTAATTTTAACATTGCTCTGGATTCAAAAAAATAGACAGTGAATATTTGTCATTTATGGTCTGATTTTTTCACCAATACAAGATTCGAATCTGCTTGAACAGATTTTTTCATGAATAATCGCATCAGTAAACATGATTGTACTAAAATTTTTATCTTAATTGAAACAATGTAACTAGTTTATTAGAGTGTGACAATACTCTTACTGAATAAATCTACTTTTTCATACCAATTTAATGGAAGAATGGTATAGCCAGAACTCCAAACACAAGTCCAACTTACATTCCAGTGAACTTGTAAAATCTTTACTATGATTATATGTGTCTTTTTAAAACAAAACAAAGTATTCATTATTTCTCTATGAACATTGTGTTTTAGTTATTATAATTTATCAATAAACTCCATACATCTTCAACATTATTAGCTTATATCATATGGCATATAGTTTTACTGAAAGCGGCGCTATTTGGTAAAGGGGGTTGCTTCGAATTTATATGTATGTATATATGTGTGTTAATTTGCAAAGTCATGAAAAATCCTGATGTATGAAACTACTAGTTCCAAGTTGTTTCCCGTATTTATATAATCACTTTATTTGTACTATATGTTAAGATTATGTGTTTCAGGAAAACCTGATTCAAAACAGCGTCACAACGGGTTTTCATACTGCCGACAGTTATTATCGAAATAAAATTCTTATTCTTGATTCTCTTATTATTTCAAGCCTATCGGACCACGGGGGCATAACCTAAACGTGCCTATAAATATTCCTGAGGTGGGAATGCCTGTGCAACCTTACGCTATGCTGAGTCAATTATTGGTTGTTATAAAATTGATGGATCTGCATTTGCGTTTTTAAACGCGCCCTGCTATAAATATAAACAGAACATCTTAAAAACATTCAACCAACAAATTAAATCATATAATTCAAACATGATAAATTGCCAGAGCTATTCTTTATTACACAATAAAATAGTCAATTCCACAGTTTAATAAAATGCAAAACGTAATATCCGTCCAAAACAAATATCCCAGATGGTGAATAAACAATAAGGATGTAGCAACATCTTCAACAAACAATTATCATTACACAGAATGAGTCTGAAAAACGGGCATTTACTGGATTCTTCAACATTTGGTAAAAAGTAGATCTCCCCTGGATATAGGTGCCTCCCTTTGGCCTGGATCTGCATGGACAAGATCCGAGGGGATGCGCATTTCATGAAAAACCCTATGAAATTATTTGAAATCCACTTACAACCTATTGGATAATATGTTGTCTGCCCCTTTGTTAAACCTGAATCTGCATTTTCTTTGGATCATACCCCCTGAATCTGGAAATGCCCTCTTTCACCTGGATCTTCATTTATTTTTTTCCTGCCCTGTGATCCTGGATCTAATTATGAATGAGTCTGGATCATTTAAAAACAATAGTTTTTCATGGTCTAAAGCCAGAACACCAAAATTATAAATCTAAATCTAATGCAAACGAAAAAGTGTCAACAAAATAAACAGAGAATAGTATTCATTTGGTCATATTTTTCTGTCCTTAAAATGCATCTCAGGCATTAAAAATTCTTGATATTATCATCCCTATACATTCTCATTTAAGTAATAATCTGTCAAAAGCAGAGCCAATATAGGAGCCAACAACCGAGCCAGCAATGCCACCACCTATTGCGCCGAAGGTGCCAGCAAGAGAACCCACTACAGTGCCTACAACAGAGCCAATGCTGGAAAAAATGCTCTTGAGAAGTCCAGGTTGATTTTGGTCTCTAATCCTTTGTTCAGCCTCTGCTTGCTCCTGTTCCAACCGTTGAATATCATCTTGAAGCTTTTTAGCCTGTAAACATTAATAGCGTAATTGTAACACTGCGAAATGTCCCTGGTGAGAGTTCAAAATACAGTACTGATTGGGAATAGAGGACAGCGAATTTAGCCGAATATTTTGAATTCTATTAAAACGAATGAGCGCATCAAAGCAAAGGAAATTAAGAAAAGGCAAGCATTAAATTCTCGTTTTACTCACCTTACTAGAAATTTGCGATAATATAGGAAACGAATTGTGAACTTCTAAAAGTTCTCATAATTCATCAAAATGAAATATGCGTAAATTGTGATAAAAATAGGAATCAATATGTTGTCAGAGCCATATTTTACACAAATTCTGAGAAAAAGAAAGAATTATGTGAATTTTGAGAATAATGTTTATAGCCGATTATGTAAATCTGTGAATTTTTTCCTGTTCTTCTCAAAATTCGTTTTAGGCCTCGAGCTGGCATCACACAACTGTTATGGGGTTATGGGTCACGTAAAATTACTGTTTCAAGTTTATTTTCTGCCCTATAACATATACCATTTTGCAACACTAAGGGTTACAAACTCCCCCTTTTATACTGCCATGGGGTAGTTTACCAAATAGAAATAAAATGAATATTAATTGGGAAATTCATTGAAACCAATGATACAAAGAGAATTTTTCGAATTTTGAGAAGTGGAACTGAAAAAGGCAAATTTCAAAGGTAGACTACGTATTTTTTTCAGAATGTGTCACTGGATCCATGGTGTGGTAGCAGAATTTACAGTAGAAAAATGAAAACACCGAATGCAGGCGAATTAAATTTTGAGAAGGAAAATTTACAGAATATTCCTATATACATATGTTTCCTCATTGATTGAAAACTGACCTGTTTTTTGAAACCTTCTTTTAGCAATTTTTCCTGTTCCGTAAGACGGGACTCCATAATACGATTATGATCTTCACGCTGTGCTGCCAAATCTTTTTCCATCTGACAAAAGAAAAATCCTGTATGTAGTTGCTCTAGCACCATTACTGTAACAAATAATGTTGAAAGTTTCCCAACCTTGTTCATTATCTGTTGCACATTCTCCTCATAGCTCTTCTGCTGATCTGCCGCTCTCTGCTCAATCCTGGCAGTTTCTGCTTCTGCTGCTGCTCTGTGCTTCTCAGCAAACTCGATGCGAATCTGCTCCTCTATAACACACAAACAGTATTATGTATACAGTATTCATACTAGTAAGTGCACTGTGCACTTACGAAAAACAAATTTCAACCAAAAACAAAGACATAGGAGATGTAAATAAGCGCACCCCAAATTTGTTTCGCGGTCCACGCATTTCTTATTTTATTTTACATGTATATTTAGAAAGGAATGCATCTAAATTTTGGATGCTGGACAACCAATTCCGGATTATAAAGTTTACTAACATATATATGGGACATCAAAATTTAACAGATAAACCAGTAGGAAGTATGTTGATGTAGAGACGTAGGCTAGCAACGTGATGTCTTTCTTACCTAGCCAGCTAGCCATACATGTAAAACTCTCATTCTGTTTACATGAAGACCAAAACAGTACAACTTCTAAAACGGTAACATGGTTTATCAACTTATCTGCCAAAAATGACACCCTACCACATATTTTCTTTTCTGCTTCTGTGATCTTTTTATCTGCAGCCAGTATGCTAGAGGCCTCCAACTGGCGCTCTTTAATGAACTGTTGTAGGGCCTCAGCACTCTGAAAAGGAGGCTTATAATCAGTGATGATAACTGATAAGACTACATGTAGGTACAACTCTACAATATTTTAGAATGGCTTTATCAACTACAATTAGCTCTTTCATGTTTGGATGTTTTGTATGAAATCTAATATACTGTAACACCTGACATGGACACACTTAGCAAAACGAGACATTAGCAATTAAGCTCCCTTTTGTACTCTCACTATTGTGTCCTTGATTTCAAGGTCTTACAATCAATTTAAAAAAATGGAAAATAGACACATTTTTTACAAAGTGATAATACAGTTACTAATGCTGGAAGACCATCTAACCTTCATGCCCTTGCCAGGGGTTGCTTTGAACTCATCTTCAACTTTTCTGCGATCCTCCATGTACGTATGATATCCACCAGGTACAGCATACTTTCCACTGCTCACATTTTTATCAAGTGATTTACACAGCTTTGACAAAATATCGGCACATTTTTCATATGAAGAGACCTCATTATGGTCACAAAATTTTTTGAAACTCTTCTTGAATGAGACCCTGTGGGAAAAGATATAGAAATACAGTTACATGTACAATATGTGTTAATCCTTTATCAACATGTACATAATTATTGTTCAGAAATTCAATACATCTAGTATAGATACTTGTTTTCATAAATGTTTGCCCAAAGATAAAATGTTTCAATCCATAATTTTGTTTTTGAAAGACAGTATTGGTGCTGGAATATTCATATAGGGTTCAGTTTCTAATACTTCTAGGTCTTCACACATTTTAAACAAAAATGTTGAAGTTGCAACACCATTCCCTGTGATAGTAACTGCAACATTAATATTTTGTTTAAAATGTGAGTAGTAGTGTTACGCACTTAACCCTACACATCATATTTAAGTCAAATAATAACATTATTGTACACATTTTCTAACTGCGTTAGACATATCAAGTTATGGAATAATCTATCATTGTAGTCACTTTTTGTCAAGCAATACATAGACAATGTAAGGAATATTTCACTGATTGAAGAAATATTTGAATATTTGTCATTTATAGGTAAATGTTATCCAGATTTGCTAGATGAAATTACAAAGGGCATAATTAGAAGTACATGTATGCATTCCTAATTGTTAAAAGCATGAGCACATTCTTCAGTTTTCAATATTACAAAATGTAATAAATAATAAACAAAACAACAACATAATGCTGGACATTATAAACCAAACTGAATAAAAACAAGGACAAAAAAGTTAAAATCATACTGCCAACTTTTGTTGAAAAGCGTGGTCATCATCAAAAATGGCTGCTTTTAGGAATAGAGTAATGGCCTCCTTCTCACACTGAAGATGCACAGCAGACAACTCCTGCTGGGTCTCAGTGGGAAGGTTGATACGTCTGCTCATGCTGAAATTTCATTTTACTCTTACATATATATATACTTATAACTTTTTTCACCATGTGAACTTGACAAACAGTGCAATCTCCTTGAGTGTTGGTTAGTGGTTTCTCAGGTGGTTGCTGGGGTTTATTCCAACTAAACCTTGTTGGTGTTCAATTTGACCCATTGATCCAAGCCATTGCTTGGCATGATGGCATAATGGTCTCACAACCATAATGTCAAACCAGTGAGGATCAGTTGGAAAAGTAAAATGGAAAATTTAATTCAGCTATGTTCACAGATTGGTGGTCATTGATTGTTAAAGAGAACTGCGAGGGATGATTATCATTGCAGAAAACTTAATACCTTGATTTATAATGAGTGATGCTTGAAACTATGGCTTTTTCATTCTCCACTTGGGACGTGACCTTCACAGCATTCTCAATACAAGGTACAGCACCTTTCTTGATCGCATCTACATATTCTTTTAACAAACCGGCTAGCACTGAAATTTAAGATAACATTTTGCCTTCTATATTTCTTTCCCAGTTCAATTGCCTTGGATTTACAGGCTGAATCATTATTTGCAAATGCAAAATGCAAATGCAGTTATTTACAGTCGCAATTCACTGTTATTGTGCTCTAGGGACTTTACATATTTACACCAGGTCATTGGCATCCTTGTCACACTATATCCTTCTCAACTACCGTAGCGCAGACGTGCTAATCACTCACATTAGCGTTCACTCACCTGACCTGTACCTATTTTACGTGTAGGTACCACGGAACAGTGTGCAACCTGATAGATGTAACACGCACCATCAGACCCTACCCGGAATCGAACCCACGACCGACCTCCTGGTCACGAGTCCAACTCCCTATCCACTCGGCCACAGAAGCACATTTAAAGCGTTGGGGTGGTCAGAAGTTTTTTTTAGACAGCGGTGTTAAGAACATCATTACTTTCTTTCATATCGTAAGAATCTGTACATCCTATTTGCCACTAGAGGGGTATGGAGGCATCTTCGTCCACGAATGAAACGCTGCAGACTGAAAGGCTCATTATTTCCCAGAGAAAGCTACTGGGTATTTTGACAACATTGATGCATATTGCATATTTCATATGCAATATAAATATGTCACAGGAAAATTAGAAGAATTAGAGTTGATTTTTGTTTTCTTTTTTATGGAATATTTCAATTGTTTTCCAAATACATCCATGTCCAATGTACCCACCAATGTGCTGGGGACTTGATGATGCCATAAGGACCATTCCAAATATATCACCCACCCCTTCCACCCCTAAAAAATCTATAAATCAGAACATTTGACACTATTAATTTTTTTAAATTCCAACTTTTGCTGCCACCCCAACCCCCCAACAAAAAAAAACAAAAACAAAAAAAACACAAAACAAAAACAAAACAAAAACAAAACAAAAGCAAAAACATGTTTTCAAACTTCTGACCCATACCCCCCCACACACACTCACACAACTTATGTTTTTTAAACATAGGACCTCACCCTCAGGTTTTTTTCGCCCCCCCCCCCTTCATAATGACTGATCCCTAAATAGCATTAGCATTTACAACATTGATTTTTTTTACTATACCACTAACTGTATAGGCCTGTCAAATTGTGTAAGCAATGTAGAATGATGTGTAACTAAATCATTAAACCTGAAAATAAGACCATGCTTACTGCTTCCACTGATCTCTCGCCCATTGAATGTCTTGGGCTTTGCCTTTGAGTAAATGTACATTCGAAATTCTTCAGCGACCTGCACGAACTCTTCTTCCAGTTTGTCATTGGGCAGATTTTCCAGATCTTTCATTAGCCTGCAAACAGCACAAGATATTGAAGGAGATTATTGTTATCTACAACTCAAAATCAACCCAATTTAAGTCTTCCGTGAGGCTGCTTATATTCTGCTGCCATGCGCTTCCCGTCTGTGGTCTGTAGACTATTCAATAGAAGGTGTAGGCTAGAGCCACAGATTTGACTAATCCGTGCTAGAGCCATTGTACCACACCTTAATGTACACTCATTTATGGTGCTAACAACTATATTTCCACAATTAGCCTAGCTAAGCATACTGTACAAATGTACATATGTGTTGTGTTAAAAATAAGGTACATGTAGAAACATTGCTCCAATCGTGTGGAATTCTCTACCCACTGCTCTTAGACTATGCACTAATACCAATACTTTTAAACAAGAACTTAAGACATTTCTCTTCGAAGAATTTCATAGGGTTAACTTTTAAAGAATCATATTATGATATCAATTTTATTCTAATTTTTGCATTGTTAACTTTTATATACTCTACTGTATTTTTTTGTTTATCTATTGTAAAATGTCTGTGAGCATGCTTTGGATACGGGCAATGTAAATACTTGCCTATTATTATTATTATTACATGTACAGTCTGTATAGCGTACATAATCATAAATCGTAGTGTGTTTGAAACTCAACATATTAAAAATCCAAGTCCAATAAATCAAAAAGCATTTTAAAGAAAAATGAAAAACCTACTTGCAAGTAGAGTACAAGTGTGTGAAATATCAAGTACTTGTACTTATTCCAATAGATGACAAGGAAAAGCTTGTGTACATTCGCAATTTACGATATATATATATTTTTTGCACATTATTATTAAGAAAAACATGGCTATATTATACAAGAACCACTGACTTTCTGCTCCCAACAGGTGTTGGAAATGTAAAGCAAGCTCTCGTTGGGAAGAACCGTCTTATACACTGCCTAGGTAGGTTGAAATCTTTGGTCTTCTGATCATTACCTGTAAATAATATGATAGTCAGCTCACTAAAACAGAAAGAGCTTATTCAGATATAATCTCTATTTATTGTTTTATTTCTTTGTTTATGTTTATTGTTTTTTGTCTTTCTATTGATTTGTAAAGCTTACTTTGAATTCACCTACAACTTGTTACTTCTTAAAAATATGAGCACACTTAGTGCCAGATTCTGGACATTGTATATATATTCTAATAATAAGGATAACTATAAGTCATTATATGTTACCCTTTTTCAGCTTCAACGCTGTTTCAAGGTATTGGTCTGATGTAATTTCCTTTCCGTCAATTTCCAAATCCAGGCTGAAGTCTCGGACACACCATACGAAGCCTGGGAAATATCTGTAAAAACAATACGGTTACATTTTGTTATTCTTTACATTGGATATTGTTATCTCTGTCACTTCATGGCAATTTATAGATAATTTCAAAGAGTGCATAATGGCTGATATATTTGAGGAAAACATTTACTTATCAAAGTCGTCCTTATCTTCAGAGACTGTATTCTTCATTTTAATGTGATCAGCAATTTCCGTTACAAAGCTAATGTCTGTCAAAGATGCATTCATTATGAATGACTATTTTGACTCACCAAAATACCTTCGGGGCAGGGGGATACTTCCATAGTCGCCCTATACGGCATGTGCCACTGATAGGGTTCGCCTTTTTCAACACCGCAGTTTCACTAGAGGTTATGATTTCAACATTCCAGCAAGTTTCACTAAGGGAGGTTCAATCTCGAGGTTCAATATCTAGCTCTCTTTTCATGTGATTTTGCATTAATGAGCCATAAAAAGCATAAAAGGTAAATATACATGTAAGTTGTAGAAAATCTTGTTTTCGTTACAGTATCACATAGAATAATATCACCTGGGATAATACCCCATTGATTTCATCCCGTATCATTTTCATAGTTTCACTGGTTTCACGAAGGGGTATGATTTTGGACCTTTAGTGGCACCCCCCTACCCATTCACCCCTGAAGTACCCCCCCCCCCCCCAAGGAAATACCAAGCTATATTAATACGTTATAAAGAGGACTGGCGGATTACCATATGAATTAGATAATATATAACTTGGAAATTAGAAAGAAATATCAATAGAACATAATTCGTATCCCTATACTTTATTCTAAAAATAATATTTATTTTTAAAAGGTCCAAATTGTAGATAGTATAGCAAGAAGTCCTAAGACCTCCAATGGCAGTGTTTTGTTCTCATTTTTTCTCTACTAAGTGATTAAAATGATGTTGTAAAATGTGCTTGATACATTTGGCTTCATAATCTGCGGTATTGAAGGATACTGTAGCTTTTCTAGCGCGTCATTGTCGATGGTCCCCTTGCTGTTGTACACCAGGGTGCTACTGAGAAGTACTGTCAGTGAGAAGATCCAGGTATCATGGTTACGATCACCCTAGTAAAAATATAGATGTCAGTTTATATAAATGAATATTAAGAGATACATCATTATTGAATAATATCTTGGGGCAAAACGAACATTTTATCCAATGGCAGAGGAATCTTATGTTGTTCATTCAACCACCTGGTGTCAATTGCAATATTAAAATTGAATTAAAAATACAGAAAAACCTTGCAATAAGAGTACCACAAAAATAGAAACACCTTAATATTAAGATGTGTTTTCATTACCCTTAGTATTGTTACGAAAACTGTGACAATGTACTACATTGTAACTATTCTTCTGAATTAAATATGTTGCAATACATTGTCACACAGCCATGACACAAATCTAAGCTTATGATAATTAAACCAAGCATTCATTTCATGTCGGCATTCATGCCCATGTCAGTATCACATAAACACAATGTTAGTAATTACATAACCTTCAAAGAACAAATGCTGACCTTCTAACAACGGTTTCGTAATTAGCAATCATAAAATTGACACAAGTTTTTAGTTCGTTCAGGAAAGTTTTGCCAATTTTGTGTTCTAAGGTTCTTTTTTTTACAAATTTTACAGATATGAAAGAAACTTTGTGGCTCATAATGGTTATATACTAGCTGTTTATGTGATTTGTGTTGCTCAGGTTGAAAAGAGATGAGATCCGGAACACATTAAATGCCCTCCCTCCCCATCCTTTCACCTCACCAACATCCCTCGAACCAGTTCTCGTCAGTATACAGGTCTGTGACATATTGGATACACCTCCATCACCGTCCTCCCATCGTCATATGTCAAAGCCATTTACACACTAAATGTACTAAAAAATGGCAATGATTGATCCCTCTAATATCCCTCCCCCCAGCTACTGCTACCCACAGTGTAAACACGTGCGGAGCAGATTAAATGTCCCCTCATCCCTACCCTACTTCCTTCCAACCCCCTCCCTCCCTCCTTCCCCCCAACCCTCTCTACCCCATCCCCCATCTAAACAGGTCCACAATTAATGCACCGCCTTCCTGCTGCTGCTCTGGTTGAAACGGATGAGATAAAAAAAACATATTCGCCCTTCCCATTCTTTTTCCTGTCCTGCATCCCTCACACCATCTCCCGTCACTATCATTATGCAGGTCTGGGAAAGGTTAAATCTCCGTCACCTATTTCCCACAGTCATATGTGACAGCCATATACACACTACATATATGTGGCAATGTTCGATCCTTCTAATATCCCTCCCAGCTATTCCTACGCCTGGTAAACACGTGCAGACCATTAAATGTGCATCTTATTCACCCCCTTTCTGCTGCTGCTCGGGTTGAAATTGATGAGATCTCCCTCACCACCAGCCATAACACCCCCCCCCCCATATGGACACACACACCATTTCTGCCATCACCCCTCCTCAAAACAGGTCCGGAGCAGATCAAATGCACCTCCATCACCATCACTACCCTCCCCAGCGCCCTCTTAGTATGACTGTACAGGTGTGACATGCATCGTACGTTTCACATATACAAACGTTTGACGTATTACGTATCTTTAACAAACATGGCCCTGTAAGCAACCTTTCTAAAAAATTCGTTTTTTCTTGTTTTTATCATTAAAACCAATTTATTTGGTTTGAAATGTGACATTATAACGACCACCAAGTTTTCCTGATTGTATATATATGTACATGTATATCTTCTGGTTAAAAAGCCTTTTCTGACACAAAAAATCGCCTCTTTCTTTCTATATATCATGTATAAGGTTTTGATGATCCATATGCAGTAGTTTCAACATGCTATAAAACAAGAACATATACTTCTACTGTACCTTAGATGTATCTCCAAGACCCTCAGTATCAATAAGTACTAAGTTTGTCCCTGGCTTTGTAGGGTGGTCCACAACCCACGCCCAGATACCCTTTGTTTCCGCTGTGATTTTGGAACCGAGGCTGAAACCTTAGAAATAGACATTCCTTTTATTAGACAATATTAGTAATGTATCTCTAATATAATATATGCTATATGATGGAATCTAAACAATAGTACATCTATATGTACCTTTCGTCGATCCAGCAAGAAGATTCATGAGATATGACTTGCCAGTCCGCCATAGTCCTGCGATGCCTACAATGACCACTGGTCCTGACAGCTCCCCCAGTTTAGCTGCTGTTGTTTCATTGACATGAAGTGTGTGGCCAGAGCCACTCTCCACCAGGCAGAGAGGCTTGCTCCAGGAAGGCATGGCAGAGGGTCGTTCTGATTATAACAAGGGAATCCACATGGAATGTAGAATATCTTAGTTGTCTGTAAATGGAACAACAGCTGATTTGAATAGTTGCAGAAAGCTGAATGTGTTCAGGAATATTGTTCTAGTTAAAGTGTGCCTTGCAGCTGGTTATTTTAAGACTATTTTGAAACTATTGCAGAAAGTGGCCAAAATCGGACCACGTTGTGCCACCTCAACTTAATGATAGTGTTAACATGCATGCTGAAGCAATGAAATAATAAAATATGAACAGTTTCTCCATGTAAATGTTAATCGATTACTACAGATTTAACATAATTTTAATGTATAAATGAAATCATTTCGGAATGAGATTTAGCTGTCACTCCCCCTAAATATATAAGTTTCAGTTTAAAATATGTCAAACGAGTCCCATTGCATTCACTGAAATTACCATAATTTACAATAATTGAGCTTTTGCACACGTCAAAACATTCTGAGTCAAAACATACACAGACTGATTACTTGCAGCTGGAAACATAACCCAATACCACAGAGCTTACGTCTGTGGGTTAACTGCACTGATGTTTTCACTGATACGTATGCACCTACCAGAATATCACAGTACAGAACTAGTACAGCAATTTATGACAATGCGTGTATTAGCAATTAGCGAATCCATAAAATGCTGAATACCATGCTAATAGAGACACTACATCTTTATAACCAATGCTGAACATAAATTTAAAGGGGACATAATAACCATGTTCGTTTATAAGAATTTATCTATTCAATTGTGCACCCAATCAAGATATCACAAATACTTATATTATGTCTGCATAATCATCTGATAACCTGAATATTATTCTGATCCTCGGCATCCATTTAGTTAGCAACTGCTGACTGCTGACTAAAGACACATACACGTATAAGTAATTTCGTAAATTGCGAGTGACGTCATCAGGTCAGAGGTCAAGTGTGATAAGATGTATGTATTGCGCACGATTTTTCTACACAGTATATACTTAGTAGTAAAACTCTGGGACAAAAATGCTTAAATAAC
>CM032659.1:13086429-13099700 GCA_019095985.1 Streblospio benedicti
TCAAAATAGTCATTCATAATCAATGCATCTTTGACAGACATTAGCTTTGTAACGGAAATTGCTGATCACATTAAGATGAAGAATACAGTCTCTGAAGATAAGGACGACTTTGATAAGTAAGTGTTTTCTTCAGATATGCGTCACCCTCTATGCATTATTTGAAATCATCTATAAATTGTCATGAAGTGAGAGAGAGATAACAATATCCAATGTAAAGAATAACAACATGTAACCGTATTGTTTTAATAGATATTTCCCAGGCTTCGTATGGTGCGTCCGAGACTTCGACCTGGATTTGGAAATTGACGGAAAGGAAATTACATCAGACCAATACCTTGAAACAGCGTTGAAGCTGAAAAAGGGTAACATATCATAACTTATAGTTATCCTTATTATTAGAATATATATACAATGTCCAGAATCTGGCACTAAGTGTGTTCATATTTTGAAGAAGTAACAAGTTGGAAGTGAATTCAAAGTAAGCTTTACAAAGCAATAGACAGACAAAAAAATAAAACAATAAATAGATATTATATCTGAATAAGCTCTTAATGTTTTAGTGAGCTGACTATCATATTATTTACAGGCAATGATCTGAAGACCAAAGATTTCAACCTACCTAGGCAGTGTATAAGACGGTTCTTCCCAACGAGAGCTTGCTTTACATTACCACGACCTGTTGGGAGCAGACAGTCAGTGGTTCTTGTATAATATAGCCATATTTTCCTTAATGAATAATGTGCGATAAATATATAGTAAATTGTAAATGTACACAAGCTTTTCTTTGTCATCTATAGGACTAAGTACTTTATATTTCACACACTTGTACTCTTATTACAAGTAGATTTTAAATTTTCTTTGAAATACTTTTTTGATTTATTGGACTTGGATTTTTAATGTTTTGAGTTTCACACACAATACTAGACAATACCAGTTATAATCATGTACATTTAACTGTACAGACTGTACATGTACATCTACATGTACCTTATTTTTATCATAACACATACATTTACAGTATGCTTAGTTAGGCTAATTGTGGGAAATAAAGTTGTTAGCACTATAAATAATTTGCTAATGTTAGTGTATATTGAGGTATGGTACACTGGCTCTAGCCTACACCTTCTATACAATACAATACAATACAATACAATATAATTTATATAGTGTAAATTCCACTAAATGTTCATGTACGCTTGTAGGCCTCCTTAAACAAATGGTATTTTAGTTGGGATTTAAAGGATACAAGAGTTTTGGATTGTCGAATGGACAGTGGAAGTTTATTCCATAATTTAGGTGCTGCTGTTTTAAATGCTCTATCACCATAAGACTTGGTTCTTGATCTAAATTCTTTAAGCAATCGGTTATTTGATGACCGCAGTAATCTAGGTGGTGAGTATGTTTGTAAGAGTTCAGACAGGTAATATGGTGAAAGTCCAGTGAGGCATTTGAAAGTAAGTGTTAGAATCTTGAAAGTTATGCGTTGCTTGACAGGGAGCCAGTGAAGGCTTTTCAAAACAGGAGTTATATGTTCATACTTTTTCGTTAGAGTTAGGATCCGTGCAGTAGTGTTATGAACACGCTGTACACGTTGGATTTGACAGTCGGGTAAACCATAAAGAAGTGAAGTTCCATTATCAAGGCGAGAACTGATGAAGGCATGAACAATTTTCTCGGAAGCTTCCATTGTGAGAAACTTCCTAATCCATCCAATACGACGAAGATGCCAATTGCAAGATTTAACAAGGGCAGACACATGAGGTTGAAGTGTCACGTTTCGGGCAAAAGTAGCCCCTAAATTACGAGCAGTGGATGTTGGTGTGATATTACTGGTCCCAATTCTAACGGACTCAATGTCAACTGTATCCTTATGTCGGGAGGAGGTTATAACTACTAATTCAGTCTTTGCTTCATTCAGTTGAAGCTTTTTTTCACGCATCCAAGCTCTTATATCAGCTATGCAAGTCTCCATCTTGTTTCTGGCTTCATGAGCTGAATGAGGAGAGAGGTCAAACTCAGTATAGATCTGAGTGTCATCGGCATACATATGTATACCGAGACCGTGTTTGATAGCTATATCATGCACTGGACCTGTGTAGATTACAAATTTAAAAGGACCACCTAGTACAGAGCCTTGTCGGACGCCGAAAAGCAAAGCAGTGCTTTTTGATGACATGCCATTGAGGAAGATGACTTGTGAACGGTTTGTAAAGTAAGATTGAAACCATTTAAGAGCTGAATCAGTAACACCTATTCTGGACTGAAGACGAGAAAGTAGGATATCCTGGTCAATAGTGTCGAAAGCCGCGCTAAGGTCAAGGAGAACAAGTAAGACACCTTTAGACGCATCAAGAGAGAGCAGCACATCATTTTGTATCTTTAACAGGTCAGTCGCAGTGCTGTGCAGTGGTCTATATGCTGATTGGGATGGTGTGTGGAGATTATGGATAGCCATATATATATGGCCAGAAAGCTGTTGCAGACTGGCTTTTTCAATCACCTTAGAAATGAATTCTATTGAATAGTCTACAGAGCAGGAAGGGTGTAGCAGCAGAATATAAGCAGCCTCACGGAAGGCTTGGGTTGATTTGATTTGAGTTGTAGATAACAATAAAAGTATACTAAACATATTAGTCTCTCCTTCAATATCTTGTGATGTTTCCAGGCTAATGAAAAATCTGGAAAATCTGCCCAATGACAAACTGGAAGAAGAGTTTGTGCAGGTTGCTGGAGAATTTCGAAAGTACATTTACTCAAAGGCAAAGCCCAAGACATTCAATGGGCGAGAGATCAGTGGAAGCAGTAAGTGTGGTCTTATTTTCAGGTTTAATGATTTAGTTATATTTATTATTCTACATTGCTTACACAATTTAATAGGACTATACAGTTAGAGGTATAGCAAATCAATGTTGTAAATACTAATGCTATTTATATTAGGGCTCATGATGAGTCATTATTTTAAGGCAAGGGGGGGGGGCGGAGGGGGGAAGGAGGAGCGAAAGTTGGAATTTTATTTAAAATAAGATGGGAGGGTCAAATGTTCTTATATATAGATTTTATAGGGGTAGAGGGTGGGGTGGGATGACATTTGGAATGGTCCTTAAAGCATCATCAAGTCTCCAGCACATTTGTGGGCACATTGGAGACTAGCGTATGTGGATGTCTGTGGAAAGCAATTTAAATATTCAATAAAAAACAAAAAAATCAAGTCTAATTTTTCTAATTTTCTTGTGACATTTTGTGACACATGAAAATATTCCATATGCATCAATGTTGTCAACATAGGTTTCTCTAGGAAATGAGCATTTCAGTCTGCACCACTTCATTTGTGAATGAAAATGGCTCCATACCCCTCTAGTGGCATATAGCATGTGCAGATTATTACCATATGCAAGAAAGTTATAAATGACACCACCGTCTCAAAAACTTCTGACCACCCCCACGCCTTAAATAATGATTCAGCCCTTAAATCCGAGGCAAACTGAGAAAGAAATATAGAAAGCAAAATGTCATTTTAAATTTCAGTGCTAGCTGGTTTGTTGAAAGAATATGTGGATGCGATCAAGAAAGGTGCTGTACCTTGTATTGAGAATGCTGTGAAGGTCACATCCCAAGTGGAGAATGAAAAGGCTTTAGTTTCAAGCATAACTCATTATATATCAAGGTATTAAGTTTTCAGCAATGAAAATCATCTCTCCCAGATCTCTTTAACAAGCAATGACTACCAATCTATGAACATAGTTGAAAGTAATCTTCCATTTTACTTTTCCGACTGATCCTCACTAGCTTGACATTATTTATGGTTGTGAGACTGTTATGCGATCATCCCAAGCAATGGCTTGGACCAATGGGTCAAATTGAACACCAACAAGGTTTACTTGGAATAAACCCCAGCAACCACCTGAGAAACCACTAACCAACACTCAAGGAGATTGCACCATTTGTCAAGTTCACATGGTGAAAATAAAATATATATATATAATGTATTTTATATCATGAAATGAATGCAATTTAGTTTATTTTGTTTACTTTCGAGTTTCATGCATTGTTGTAAATACCACCACCAATCAGTATACTATAAATAACCTTTACACTATTCCTATGTAATCCCCCATTGTTCCTAAACCATACTTGTATGTTTCATTTGTGTATTGACTATTGTTTCTAATCCTATAGCTGTATATTCATGTATATTTGACTACATATAAATGCTGAAATTAAACAAATAAAACCTAAATATGAAATATATATATGTACTTCATCTATATCTTCCTGGATAACAGCCCTCTTCATCTATTCCAAACTGGAAATATATTATATATATATATATATATATATATATATATATATATATATATATATATATATATATATATATATATATATATATATATATATATATATATATATATATATATGAAATGAAATTTCAGCATGAGCAGACGTATCAACCTTCCCACCGAGACCCAGCAGGAGTTGTCTACTGTGCATCTTCAGTGTGAGAAGGAGGCCATTACTCTATTCCTAAAAGCAGCCATATTTGACGATGACCACGCTTTTCAACAAAAGTTGGCGGTATGATTTCAACTTTTTGTCCTTGTTTTTATTCAATTTGGTGTATAATGTTTTATGTTGTTGTTTCGTTTATTCTCATTATATTTTGTAATATTGAATAAGTAAATACTGAAGAATGTGATCATGCTTTTAACTAGTAGAAATGCATACATGTACTTCTAATTATGCTCTTTTTTATTTATCTAGCAAATCTGGATAACATTTACATGTACCTTTAAGTAACAAATATGCAAATACATGTATTCTTCAATCAGTTAAATATTCCTTAAATCATCTATGTATTGCTTAACAAAATGTGACTACAATGATAACTTGATATGACAAAAGCAGTTAGAAAATGTGTACAATAATCTTATTATTTGATTTAAATAGGATGTGTAGGGTTAAGTGTGTAACACTACTACTCACATTTTAAACAAAATATTGCAGTTACTATCACAGGGAATGGTGTTGCAATTTCAACATTTTGTTTAAAATGTGTGAAGACCTAGAAGTGTATGTGAATGTAAACTATGAATATTCACCGATACTGTCTTTCAAAAACAAAATTATGTATTGAAACATTTTATCTTTGGGCAAACATTTATGAAAACAAGTATCTATACCAGATGTATTGATGTTCTTAATGATAAATGTACATATTGATAAAGGACTAACTTTAATATTGTACATGTAACTGTATTTCTATATCTTTTTTCCCACAGGGTCTCATTCAAGAAGAGTTTAAAAAGGTTTGTGACAATAATGAGGTCTCTTCATATGAGAAATGTGCCGATATTTTGTCAAAGCTGTGTAAATCACTTGATAAAAATGTGAGCAGTGGAAAGTATGCTGTACCTGGTGGATATTATACGTACATGGAGGATCGCAGAAAAGTTGAAGTCGCCTTCAAAGCAACCCCTGGCAAGGGCATGAAGGTTAGATGGTCTTCCAGCATTAGTAACTGCATTATCACTTTGTTTCACTATTTTCCATATTTTTTAAATTGATGTATACATTGTAAGACCTTGAAATCATTAGTGAGAGTACAAAAGTGAGCTTAATTGCTAATGTCTTGTTTTGCTAAGTGTGTCCATGTCACGGTTTTACAGTATATTAGATTTCATACAAAACATGCAAACATGAATGAGCTAATTGTAGTGAATAAAGCTATTCTAAAATATTGTAGAGTTGTACCTAGTCTTATCAGTTTTCATCACTGACTATAAGCATTTTTTCAGAGTGCTGAGGCCCTACAACAGTTCATTGATGAACGCCAGTTGGAGGCCTCTAGCATACTGGCTGCAGATAAAAAGGTCGCAGAAGCAGAAAAGAAAATATGTGGTAGGGTGTCATTTTTGGCAGATAAATTGACAAACCATGTTACCGTTTTAGAAGTTGTACTGTTTTGGTCTTCATGTAAACAGAATGGGTGTTTCACATGGTATGGATGGCTATCTACATGTAGATAGAAAAGATGCACATTGCATTGTTGAATATTAAGTAATTATCTTTTATAGTCATCGAAATACTTTCTTATGATTACTCTGTTAAATTTTGATAATGGTATGATTAAAGCTGTTACTCTTGATATGGATATTGACAAAACATGGTATAGTCATAAATTTGCTACAATAGTGGTAATATATCCTATATGTGTAATAATAAACTTTATAATCCAGAATTTGTTGCCAAGCAGCCAATTTTTAGATGCATAATACTGTATACATAACATCGGCACAGCTTTTATTGATGAGGTATTGATTTGGATTTGTAAAAATATTTATTCATAATACGTGCTACATAAATGTGTTATAGAGGAGCAGCTTCGCGTTGAATTTGCTGAGAAGCAGAGAGCAACAGCAGAAGCAGAAACTGCCAGGATGGAGCAGAGAGCTGCAGATCAGCAGAAGAGCTATGAAGAGAACGTGCGACAGATAATGAACAAGGTTGGGAAACTCTTGTCACAAGGACATTTACCCTTAAATTCATACTTTTCAACATTTAATGTTGCAGTAGTGGTGCTAGAGCAACTACATCCATGTTTATAGTGTAGTATTTGATTTTACTTTTGTCAGATGGAAAAAGATCTGGCGGCACAGAGTGAAGATCATAATCGTATTATGGAGTCTCGTCTTAAGGAACAGGAAAAATTGCTAAAAGAAGGTTTCAAAAAACAGGTCAGTTTTCAATCAATGAGGAAACATGTATGAAAGTTAGCCACTTTGTTCAGACATGTGTGGATGGTTCTAAATCGTGAGCTCAAAATTAACCATCATTATGCAACCTAGGAGTACATGTAGTAGCAGTAAATTGCAGATGATCTTAGGTATGAACTTGGTGAATTTTGCCATACTTTTCAATGTATTATCAATATATAATATAATATATGTTCCCTTTAAATCTCATTTTTAAACTGACATTCAGCAACTTACAGTACTGACACCGTCAGAAGGATACAGAAGAAAAATTTCGAGAATTATACTATGATTTCTTGTTTTTTTCCCAATTCCTCTCACCGTTTTGACTATTACGAATATAAAAAAGGTTCTGTAGGTTCCGCAAATTACAACTTTCTTCATAACTCGCCTGAAGTTACCTTTATTCAGATTGTTCCCCTTATATTACGCATTTTACTGAGGTTCCCGTGATAAAAAGAATATTTCTAAAAGTTCAAAATCATGCCGACATTTTGACAAATTTTCATTTTATTGGGTGTCTGTATGCCGTCTGCACTTCCGGCGCTATCGTAGTGCCAGGAATGAATGAGAACGCCCAAACAAATCCAAATATTTATGAGAGAAAGATGGAGGCCATTGTGCGGATGTTTACGAAATTATTATGATTATTACGTTTTTTCTGTTTATTTTGATAATCGTAAGTATCGTAGTTTCGGTTTTTGAGCAATTCCAAGAAAACCATGATAGTCATAACTTTGTTTCGAATTGTTATAAATTATTATGTTTTTTTACTCCAATTCCTCTAATTTCGTTTCGATTCTGTATCCTTTTGACAATATCAGTACTGTAAGGTCATTGATGGTACATCACTTATTTTGAACTCACACCAGGAAAATTGTGCAGTGTTACAATTACACTATTAATTAATGTTTACAGGCTAAAAAGCTTCAAGATGATATGCAACGGTTGGAACAGGAGCAAGCAGAGGCTGAACAAAAAATTAGAGACCAGAACCAACCTGGAATTCTCAAGAGCATTTTTTCCAGCATTGGCTCTGTTCTAGGCTCTGCCGTGGGTTCTATTGCTGGCACCTTTGGCTCAATAGGTGGTGCCATTGCTGGCTCAGTTGTTGGCTCGGTTGTTGGCTCTGCTTTTGACAGATTATTACATTAATGAGAATTTATAAGTAACATTATATGAAGAATTCTCAGTGCCTGTTGAACCAACTTAAAGACAGCCCTTACTCTGAATATATAATATTTATGTGCATTACAAGATGCATGTTTATTGATATATATCCTATCACTGGAAACAAATATGATGTAATGAATAGTATTCTTTTTATTTTGTTGACACTGAATCGTTTTGAAGCAGCTTTCCTTACCTGGATGTAAATTATCATTAGGGTTCTGGCCTGACCAGACCATGAAGTGGTTGGTGAGGAGCATTATTTTTAAATGATCCACACCCAGGAATATTGGTTTTAAATCATCGAGACTTTCATTTCATAATGTCTTGAAGGTGTTGCTTTAATGATACTCATTTCTGAAACTCTCCATGTAAAGAAGCTTATTTTGTTTGTATATTGTCAGTGTTTGCATTTTATTTACTGTGATATTCCTACCAAGCTTTATATTTATTGGGTAATATACAATTCAATTTTAAAGCAGTTTACAATCATGTTTACAATAATATGCATTAATCTATTGGTTGTTGACACTGTGACATAATGTCCATTTGTCTACATATGAGGTCATTATATTGCATTATAAGACAAACTGCTCTATAACCCCCCCATTACATACGTGCCGGCGACACGTGTACCACGGGGGTATACCGATGGCACAGCTTTTGTTTTTCTTTGTCTTTTAAAATGATTAAAATAAATTTCAACAAGTACGGGGGTCATGCCGTGGAGATGTCACCAACAGTGCATTAGAACCCCGCCCACGGTGCTTTAAAGCCGCCGACGAACCCCACCCACGGTGCTTTAAAGCCCCCGACGAACCCCGCCCATGGTGCTTTAAAGCCACCGAAGAAGCCTTTAAAGCCAACGACAAAGCCTTTAAAGCTGCCGACGAAGCCTGGCGGTGGCGGCGAGATCAAAGGGAATAATCCTCACCGGACGGCGGCCCCAGTATAATGACTTTTTCGCGCCGGTCCTTGCCGTTGGCCTCGACGCGGTGTTGCGCCCCCCTGGGGATCAAATGTCAAACAAAAAATGCTATTATTAGCAACAAAATATTTTAAAAAACGTGCCGCGCGTCCTATGCCGCTGTATGGAATGGGGTAATATCGGCTTGACATTTGTTTTAGATTGTATGTTGCATGTTTGGTTTTACATTGTAGCAGTTACTTATCAGTGGCTTTGATATTCATATTGAAATTTTATTAGAATGCATAGAATGCCTGCACATGATTATTTTTTTTCAATACACAAGCATTTTACATTAAAATAAGCTTTCAATGAACAAAATAACTGAAAGGGAGAAATATCTTTTAGAACAAATTTGTGAGGTTTGCGTTAAAAAATCACATTTTTCATGTAAACAACAGTCTAAACATGCAAAAATAAAAATATATTTCTATTTTGATTGTTACTGTGCTACTTTATGAATAGTCTGGATCAGCCAGACCCTCACACCGTTAGCTTAATGGTCTGCTAGCGGTCTGAGATGCAACAATGATGGAGCCTACATGATGATGTTACTACTGTACAATATTATCAAATGTCTTATTTTTCCTACTTGAACAAGATATATTGATCTATCAATAGAATTCAGCTACACAGAGGGGAGGGATATTCATATACAGCATACATGTACAAGGAAAATAAATATGAAAAAGCATGTGGCACATACTGCTCCAAGACACTATTTATATAATGGTAATGAAAGGAAATGCATTCAGTCAAAGCTTATTCCAATTTGGTGTTTACAGGCAGAGAAAATGAATAAGGACCTCGATCGTCTGAAGAAAGAGCATGAAGAAAGTATGCGTAAAATGCAGGAGCAGAATGACCGTGGGATCCTGGAGAAGCTCTTTGTGCCAGTTATCAGACTTGTTGACAAGGGCATCAATGCTGTGGCGTCTGGCGTATGCTATGTTGGTAGAAAAATTGGCAAAGCGTTAGGCTTTTGACAAAGTATAAGAGCTCACTGAAATGGCTTTGAACTGATGTAGCAGACTTCTTTTGAGCGGTCTTCTAAAACATTATGCTTGAATGGCTTTTATAATGCTAAGTCCTAAAGTGTTCTTATTATATTTATATTATATATTCATCATATTTATATTACAGTTTGAATACTGACAGGAGAGGGACTCCATGCCTTTTTATTGTTATTGATCCCCAGAATATTGACACACAAAATTTTCTCTAAATATTAAAAATCTAGTCTGAAAGGGGGCGTTGTTTTTATTTTTTCACAATATGATACATTATTAGCTATAAGTAAGTAGACAAAATGTCATTACGATCATCTAGAACAATAAAAGCCTTCCTGTAGGTCACATGTGGGCCCATACTCTTTCGCCACCAAACTATTTATAACCTGTACAAATAATACCCCATTCAAAAACATTGAATTGATTCGGCGGCGATTTCTTGCAGCTGTCGCAGGGTTTATGGATAATGGACGTCATAACGCTCCATTGCACTGTCGTTAGCTAGAATGAAGACTAGGTAACGACTCATCATTTTTCGGTGCTCGCCATCATATCACCAGAATTTCTTTACCAGGTTGGGATCTAGTCTCCATAGTTGGGAGCTAGTCGTTATCTAGTCTTAAAAAAAGTCGCGGTGCACTGACGATTTTGGTGGTGACCTTTTAGTTCTACGTGCAGCACGTGGAACTTGATTTGTCGCCGTGGTTTGGTGATGACTAAAATATTCAATACTAGATCGGGACCAAGTCTTTTTCAAGTCTGGACCATGTCGCCACCGTATATCTGGACTATGTCGTTACCAAGTCTTCTTGGTCGGGAGCATGTCGCCACTTCAACGTAGGTACCAACTAGATCCAGACTAGATGGAGACTAGGAAATGACATGGTAAAGACATGCTGCAGACTTGGTGCTGATGTAGTCTTACCAGGTCTTAACCACATCGCCAAGGTCCTTCATCATGTCGTGATCTGGTCCTAATCAAGTCTTCCTCAAGTCGTCACCATGTAGGAACCAGTGGCCGTGTCAGGATCCCCATTTCATTTGTAGCCATCTTCACCAGGTCTTTACCAATGGCGACTGTGGAAAGGCCAGCTTTTCATGTGGCCAAAAATTTGCATTTCGTCGTCACCCAGTCGTTGATACCCACGACACTTTTTCAGGTCCCGACTATGTAACGACAGTGCAATGCAGTGCAATGGGGGGGGGGGGGGGGGCTAAATGCGTCATTACGATTTTATCGTCATATCTCACGCCTATCCATATATAAACCGTCACCGTCTGTTATGCCTGAATACTTAGTATATGAGCAGTGTAAATGAAATGCCCGTAGACCGACGATGTTATTGCGTCGCTTCAGCAGCTGAAGCGAAAGCCTTGTGATCCCCACTTTGTATGTCAGTATGCGTGTATGTATGTAATACTATGTATATGTCTCTGGACAAGCTAGAGGGTATACCGATGAACCAATTTTATTCAAACTTTACACAACTATGTGGTATGCTGCAACACCGGAGCGATTCGATTTTGGGCACTTTGCCAATTAAAGTCTGCTTTCTATTGGGCCATTCATGGTCCATTTTGGAGGTTTTCTACCGTATCTTTAAAACTGCCTGGATGAACACATTCAAACTTAATATGGACTGTTTATGTATCCATATTTGTTTCATTGTTTTCCATGTCTATAGTTGACGAAGTAGCAATATTATTCGTTGTGCGTCGATAGGGCTACAACAAAGAGGCTAGAATTGGGTCACGTGCCTAGTGTTGACCGCCTTATGGACGATCCTGTACTCAGATTGGTTGTGATTTTGGAAATTGGGTCAAACCCCGCTACAGTCTTTGAGGGTAAACTTAGATACTTTAAAAGTCAGATACAGATTAGATTTCACGGTCCGACACGGAGACAAGACGTACGGAGACGGATGGTGATAACAGCAAATGTTCTATTGTCACCATTTGGTGCTGGACCACTTATATATGTCACTATATTTGCACAATTAAAATGGAAATCGACGTGTAATTGAGCACTGCTCATACGGGTTTCACAATTGCACTTTTGATAATTCCAAATGCACTACAATTATAATTTTACTACTAGCAGATTGTTGGCGTTTGTGGCACGGTCTTCTCAAATGTGGGGCAATTGAATATAAAGTGCATGCAAGAAAATTTCATGTAATTTTAAAATGCAAAGCTGTGTTTACGAAGAAGAAAAAAAATCGAGGCGACATTGAGGACGTAGACGCGTAGAGGGGTCTAGCATACTTTACGATATTCTTCATTATTAATCACCATGTCATTTTTAAAGTCAACCAATTTTGCAGGGTGGTTCGCATGTCAAAACACAGGCCACAGCATCGAATGGTATGGTAAAATTAATACCATGTTCACTGTGACTAAATAACATTACTATGGGAGCCAGGGAGTCAGAGAGTTTACGGTTCGTGTATTCTCTAGTAATTTTTATATCACTTCACGCACTAAGCTGATATGGACCTCTGTCATCAGAATTAAGTGACATATCTATTAATATATACTTAATAAACCCCAATCAATTGTGGTTTTGTGGTTTCGTGGTTAGGCAATGTGTCTTAATCCCAATAATACATTTATCATGCATGTCCACACCACCATTTACCATTCATTCGAGAGCTTATATATGAATCAATCTATGCAAGTCATCGTGGTAACAATGAACACTAACGGTATCACCCCACTCATGGACAAAACTAAAACGATAGTGTCTTATAACCATGGGATTTCCCAACTCTGGTAGATGACCAATACTACTGATACTACGACTTGTTGTGCAATCATATGTCCCAGATATTAAACTGGCCGGGGAGGAAGGATATATTATAAAACGTAAGTAATTATTTGATTAATTCTTGTATTATGAGATTCTTTTATTCTACTTGCTGGGGCTAAAGTAACCACTTCTAATAGCTATTAAGTCTGTCTGTTGTTTTACAATAGAATTGTAAAGGCATATTGGTATGCTTAGGGCTAAAGTTCAGCCCGAAAGTTGTACAAACTGCTAAATGAATCCAGGAAAGGAATACATTTAAGAAATAAACAAAACATCACTTCGCTAAAATCGTCACAGCTAGAGGTACGTGCACGTACATGTACGCAGGGGCCTACATGCAAATCACAAAAGCAGATTGATACTGAAATTATATTATTTTTCATTAAAGAAAAACAAGAGCTATCTGGTGTTTCACTATAAATAAGCCATTTCGTATATAGAAGTGACGTCCGTCGATAAAAATGTGTAAGTTTGGGTTATTGGACGGGTGATTTCATATAGTAAAATGAATGAAAATACTAGGTAAGCACAGAAACCCAGCAAATATAACGTCGTATCGCAAT
>CM032659.1:13099800-13125724 GCA_019095985.1 Streblospio benedicti
GCCTAGATTTTTCTTCTTCGTAAACACAGCTTTGCATTTTAAAATTACATGAAATTTTCTTGCATGCACTTTATATTCAATTGCCCCACATTTGAGAAGACCGTGCCACAAACGCCAACAATCTGCTAGTAGTAAAATTGTAATTGTAGTGCATTTGGAATGAATAAAAGTGCAATTGTGAAACCCGTATGAGCAGTGCTCAATTACACGTCAATTTCCATTTTAATTGTGCAAATACAGTGACATATATAAGTGGTCCAGCACAAAATGGTGACAATAGAACATTTGCTGTTATCACCATCCTTGCTTTTATTCTTTATTTCACAATGAAAGCAACTTCATCAACGCGTATTATCTTCGTTTTCACTTTGATAGCTGCAGGTAAGCTTTAATTAATACATACGTGTATGTTGGTATTATAAGATTTTCATACTAGACTTGGCAATATAGGAAGTCAACGTTGCTTAAACAAGTGCTGGTGTCACAATTATCACAATAACTTGAGCGTTTTTTATCATTATAACAAGGTTTTCTGTATTATGCATATTACAATCATAGTCATAAATCTAATTGGAGTGTGAATTATGGGGACAGATTCTCATGGTATGTACATGTACGTCTTCAATCAGTGACGTTTCGAAGGAAACCATCAAATCCCACCATACAATCTTCAGTATACAATTATGGACTTTAAAAATTGCTGTTTAATTAATGAACAATGAACATGCAATTGCTATTTTCATGTGCATTTGATTACTTTTTAACCACTCTATTTCTTTCCTAAGCAACGATTGCGCAATACTGTGACGATACTGCAAATGCCGCCATTGGGTTTAGAGATACCATATTTTACGAGAATGGCCATTTTAAAGGATATTTTGATTCACTTCGGAAAAAGGTAAGGATTGGCTACTACGTTATGCTTGCTGACAATTATACGTAATATTTGCCGGATCCTACAATAGGAAGAGATGTGGGTGTGTGAATGAGTGATGGTGGGTGTTTGTTAGGTAGACATTCTCCTGCATGGCTTTCATGTCCAACTGCTGAGTGGATTGTCTGGGATCAAAATTGGTCACAGGCTTGCTAGAACAATTTTTCTCACGTCAGAGCATAATGAAAATTGCGCTTGAAATTCAGGCAGGGTTTTTCACTAATGACTTTGGTTTGTTGTTTGTAGCTAATGACGTTTGCTTTTGACCTGAGAAACGATGATGATTTGCGCGCCTTGGCCTGTGAGATACAAGGTTAGCACACAAAACTTACTCTATTCAGTTGTTGCTTATTTCTACAAAAGCGATAAAGTTTTCTGTGAAGGGAGTGTGAATGTAAAAATGCTTTTTTGTGGTTGCAGAAATTATGGGTGCAGCTACACATGCTGCATGATCTAAATTATAATATGATAGATAAATATACAAATATTTTGATATTCATAGTTTACCAGCCTCAGAGATACCAGGCCCATTTTGGATCAATAGATGACCTAAAGCGCTCCCTACAGAACGCAGGCTTAACTTTGGGACAAGATCCTCACTTGGAAACTGCCTTGCTGTATGTATATCTAAAAGGAGAGCTAAGCGGGCGTCTGCAGGAATTGACATATGCGAGGGATTTTGCGAAGAATTCTGACAGATTGTTCAGGGAATTGGACTTCCCGAATTTTCCTTCAGGTCAGGAAATAATCAATCCATGATGAATTAAAGTGGCATGCACTAATGCCTCCCAAAATAATTTTGTCTATTACTCTTCGTTTTTTTTTAAATTATTCAGTTGTGCCAATTATTCTTCTTAATAAAACTTACCTAAACTAATTGGAAAAACAATTAAAATGAATTAAACCTTATGTGATACAAGGAGAACAAAAATCATTTCTTCATACATTTTACATACGTGTGCACCATTTCAGCTTTGACTGAAGATCAGATTGACGACATTGTCCGCTCATTTCCTGAAGAATTTCTGTGTGAGCGCTTCCCCTACAGCGCTTATTGTAATGCCGATGGTTACGAGCGTGCCCACAATGTGTCAGCTCTAGTTACAGCCCTAGCAAGTACGTCTTCACAATGTGTTCTCTTATACGTTCTGAGGTTCCTAAATTGCATGCATTTGTAGGCTACAAATTGTATCGCATCTTAGAAGCATTAATGGCCCCCATAAACCTCCTATATTAAGTTTATATTAGATGATATTTTTATTCAATGTACTTGATTAAACACTAGATGCACAGACAATTAATGACTTTAAAAGACTGTTGGACGTGGGCTTGTGGGTCAAGTATGAAGTACCAGATTCATACAAGCATGAAGAAGAGTACCAGGCTTTAACAATGCTGGCTAGCTTGCTGAAAAGGTCGGTTTTGGCTAATGCATTACTGTAATGTCTATCAATTGTTGCCTTGTTGCTATAACTATTGTCCTATTACAGTGTAATACAAAATGAATCATGTATTTATCTCTGCAGTTAGCAGTTATATCATTTGCTGGTAGCATACAACATTTATTTCATGCTTCACTTTAATAGTGCTTGTTATTATGTTAAAACATAGTTGTTTTATTCAAAAGGAATGGGCTGTGGAATATCCAAAGGAGCATTGTGAACACTGACTGTGCTGATGTAATTGACGACATAATGGACTTTGTCGGCACGGCAAAGGAGTACTTCGGGGACCTGTTGACTCACGTCGCCTATGAATATGGCCTGGATGTCATCCTACATAAACAACCAGAAGAAATGAAAACATTGATTTGTCAAATTATTGGTTAGTCTATAGTGCACTATTGGTACACAATTTAGCTAGATTTACAAAGAGTCGAGTTGATAATTATTGTTGTGAATGAGTTCATAAGTGAAACTGTGTGCATTGTGAATCGTCCGCATGTAAAATATGAAGTATATAGAATATAGGTAAAATGAACATGGTAAATATTAGGGAAGACAAAAGACTAGAAAGCAACAACCAGATTAACACGACAACTCAAACACTCAACAACCACCGTTGCTAGTCTAAAGCTCAACTTGCTTTAATCTTGGTTAAAACATATTTCATTTAAAAAATGAAAAGGGGTTCGACGTGGCAAAATGTGACCAGAGCCGTTATAATCTTGTTCATAACTTCAAAAGATATTTTAGTTTGTACAATTCTGTGGAGCAATTAAGTCCCATTTTATATATAAGTGAAACATATGCCCATTATATTTCCTCTAGACCAATATTCAACTGAAATGTGACATGCACGTTGTAGATGTAAAAAGTCAATCGGAGATACGTCATAATCAACTTTTGCCACAAGTACTCCGCGATCATGCCTTTTATTACAACAACATAGCCAACGCAGCCATGTAAGTAAGCTTGTACATACATATACACTTGTGGCAATCGTAGATGTTCACAAGAGAAAACTGGTGATTGATTTTGTGCAGTAAAACAGTAAAAATACCATACACAAAAAATATTCAGCATTATAACTAGATGTCAACACTTTTCATATTCTAAAATGAGTATTGATGATGTACACGGGACATGAAAACTTTCGGATGTACCAATTAACATTATTGCTGATAAACTAAAAAAAAAAAAAAAACACACACAACTTATATTATACATTGTGGACATTCGACAATTCACGTTATTTTGTAGATAAACGTTAACATTATTAGTTTACTAGCTAGGTGACTTTAGCATGAGGCAATATACGTAATATGTTTCAGGTCATTTCTGTCAAATCCAGAAATCTTCGTTGAACCAATTAATGTGTTTGTAAGAAAGGCGGATGTACTCATGAACATAAACTTTCCGAAATTTCCTTATCAGGTATTTGATGGATATTTGGTTCTTTTTCACTGTCTCTGCTTAAACTACATTAGATGTACAAAAGCATACTATGGATGGAAATCATGTATGAACTTTCACGTTATCACTGTAATTTTAACCTGGAAAATAGGTTGTGCTCAATATAAGGAAAGATTAATGGTTTGGGTTATTAATGTTACGCATGCACAATACCGTAGTAATGTATCTTCAGAGTTCCCGATTACGAAGAGGTTGAGTGGGCTGCATTCGGGGATTCCCGTTTTTAGTCCCAGCCAGTGGCACCATAATACATTTATCATGAGGTGCATTCTTCTCTTACGTATGTTGTAAAAACACCACGTCTATCATATTTCTATTAAATATTAACAGCTACCTTTGGAGGAGGCAAGGAAAGTTACCAATGACTTGGTCTCGTATGGAGGTGTACGATTCAACAGAACAGTAAAAGCGTTCACATGTAAGATATGACCATATTTCAACGTTTTTAACCGTAACATCATTTTGGTCCGTGCAGTGATGCGAGCGTTTCATACGTAAGCACATTTTCCCTTCATTGAAAGAAATAAAATGCTTCCTGGAAGCTGCAAGTTGTAAAGTTATCATTTCCACGAAATAACCTAGTATCTTATGCTTATTTAATTAATCAAGACAAATTGTGCCAATGAACTATATCCCCCCAGCAAACATCATATTAAGGAGCAGAACTATTTGACAAAAGCTCTAATGGTCAGTTTGTTTATTTTTCAGCTGCAAAAAGTTTGGAAGATGCAGAATACAACTATATTTATTCTCACGAGCTTCACGAATACACGACAATTTTGGAAGTCCTGGGCAAACGTGAAAATCAAGAAGCACTGAAAAAGCTATTTTTCCTTGCATACAGATGCCTTAGTGATCTGGAGCGCGGAGGTTTTTTTATGCTACCTGAGTGATGAATCCTATGTATACATTCAATCCAAAATAAATTGTATGTACATGTACGATTGGAGGCAATAAAATGAATGTAATAGCATACAATATCATACCCATGGCAATTCCATGTTGATGTGGAACAGCTGTAGTCACCCATTACCTACTATTACGTGTAACCCACTCATTGAATTGAATGTGTGGCAAAATATTAATAATTACAAGTGATTTACGTGCTAGACGATAAATAAGTTACAAACTACACATTAAATTTTGAATTTAAATTGCTAAACACCGTCATCTATCACGGCTATACACGCTGTATATTGTGTATAACAATTCAAATTCAAAGGTGTGTCAAATATTAGTTGAAAGTCGGAGATGTGTGATATATTTACACATGCCGTTATACATCTGTCAATTGTCGACTGGGATCTTCTGAAGGAGATGCCAAGAAGAAAGAAGTTAATAACATGGTTAATTCTCTTTGGAATTTGATTATATTAGTTCATATATTGAGAAACAACCCCCTCTACATCCCGTGAAACAAAGGATGCATCTGTCATGGCCGACTCGTGCTTCGAGCCTTGTTTATATTTTCACATCGGAATTACAGAAGCTTTTCGGGTACTTTTTACAGCCAAATTAAGCTCTTCTTTTTGCTGGGCATTCTTAAACATGTCCTACAAGTGGGGACTTAAATTTACAAATATAGTTTTAATTGAATAAAAATGTATACACTGGTTAGAGCAGAATGTCTATGCCATTGTAAAGTTTATGCCAGTCTTTTGCTGATGAATTCTGAGCTAGATATGTACGTAACTATCGTACAAATAATTGGCTTGTGATTTTTATTTTAAGTGACAATGATAATACAGCAAGAGGTATCATGTTTATAGTATATCAAAATAAAGGTTCATGGTAGTTTTCTTGGCTCACAGCAACTAAGTGTACTGAATTTGAAATAAAATAAATGTTGCGGTAAAGGAAGGCCATACATAGTATTTTTAAGTAACGTAACAAAAAGATTTTTTTTTAAACTTTATTAAACCAATACACATGTCACAGATATCCAAAAGCTGTAAATTATCATCAGCCCTAAATCGTACCCAGTCATAATTGCATGCGTATTGTGCATATAGTAATCAATAAAATGAAACCACAATCATCTCCTTATCACCATTCTAGCCTGACCCACGCCTGGTCAAAGTTGGACCTCAAGTGGAAGTCATGACTCTATAACCCACGAACTTGAAACCCTTCTTTCTCGGTCACTTGTCTAAACAAATGATAAATGAAACTGCATATACCCGTAAAACTCGTTTTATTAGAGTCAGCCCACAATTTTCGTTGGTTATATGGCAAGGTCTACAAATTCTTTACATTTAACAATTAAACATACACCCAATGAGTCATGTCTAACAACATAGACATCTTACGACAGGCAAAATACCCTATAGTACAAGAGAAATAACTCACCACGAAAGCATGAGAATATTACTTCTACATTTCATTGAAAAGAAAATTATCCTTTTAAAGCTACTTAAAGTAATACGGGTTTCTACTGTGAGTAAATACCAACCCTTTACTGTCTACACTGGAATACATTGCGTTAGAAGTCACACTGACTCTCAATGTTTGTTTACGTCTAGAGACACCCCCACCCCCGGACCTACCGTAGCTACATAAGTCGGTGTGTGTGGTGGTGGTGGGGGGGGGGGTTTCTAGATCTAGATGTAAACAATCATTGGGGCTCCGTCACTGTGATACGATTATCCGATTCTATCATCTTTTGGAGTCACAACTAATGAAGCATGATGCAGTTTATCTGCATGGAATAAACGGGGTTCTTGTAATGGAAAATCTTTCAACTCTGTCCATGATTCACTAATATCCGCAGGGAAAACACCTTCCAACAGGCGCCATTCGTGTTTGTCCACATCAAAATGGCGATAAGTACATGCGTTTGTGCGCACGGCTTCTGTACAGGCAAGCAGTTTACCGTGGAGCACAAATGGTGTAAACGCCAGTATGCAATTAATGCTACACGTGTCCACCAGTGTCCAACCATGTTTTGTGTCAATGTCGTACATGTAGCAAGAAACTGTAGCCTGCTTGTCTTCCCCTATAAACGCACACGTCATATAAATTTTGTTTCCTGCTGAAAACAAACATGGAACGGCATTGAAATCATTCGTGAGACCAGTTAGATACTCCCAAGTGTCAAATTCGGTATCATATTGGTATAAAAACATATCCGAAATAGCATCGAAGTCATCACAATCGTATTCGGGTTGATTCCTGCCTAAAATGTAGATACTCTTCTGCACCACAGCTGACGAGAAAATCTGCATTTCACAGGGTATCGTTGAGTGACTCGTCCAATTCATATTATAGGTATCCAGGCAAAGAACAGATGTTCTCCACGTTTCTATCCTTTCCCCAGTGGCAACTGTTTTTTTAAGTACCCTCTCGTTTGCGCCATTCATTGTGCGTTCATAACAAGAACCTCCAATAACAAACATTTTTGCATCAACCATTACACACTTATGTCCATATCTTTCCTCCATCATGTTAGGCGCTGCAAATTTCAAACTGAAATAAATATCAAACACATAGACCTTTTGTGATAGCTGGTAGTTTGTAGCGATCTTTGTCTCTGATAGCTGCTCTCGACCACCCGAGAATAGAATACCTCTTGGGGTTACGCACAATGTTGGGTCATGAACATCGAACGGAAAGTCAGTTACTTTTAGTGGAAAATTGCTTTCAAATGAAACAAAATACAACAGTCTTTTGTCGATTTCATCTGGTCTGAATGTTTTATCATATGTCTCGATTAAAATTACGTCCTTAACATAATGGCGGTGCCGTTGATGCACATTAGCAATCTTTTCACGAACACCTCTCTTCAAATCAGTATCCATGCATGTAGTAACTTCTGGGCGTTCGTTACTAGACGTATCTCTATCATTGTCATTATCTAGTAAACCTACGTATTTCTTCAAATTGATTGGCAACAATTTTTCATCTCCGATTATCTCTTTTATACTATCCAAATATTCAGCAAGAAATTCAAATCTAACACAATCAAACACCGTCCCATTAGAGTCAAGTCTCATATTTTTATCACAGCTCCACCACATCCAAGCCGCAGCGAAAACCTCGACTTCACCCCATCGCAAATTATCACTTGTGAGTTCGCTGGTAATTTCGCGTAAAGATAAACTTCGAAAATGTTCAGAATCATGTATTGAGGTCAAGAGTTCATTGAATAATGCGCGTCTTGTAGCGACTAAATTTCTGCTTGAAGTTTCTTCAAACCAATGAACTGCATTTTGAGGCGTCAATTTCCACCTCACAAACGTATCAATACTTTCCAACAATTTGGTTATACCCAGATAGCATACGACATCGAGCAAATTTTCTATTTCCTCCCAAGCACAGCATATTTTTCCGGTGTAACAGTATTCTATAACTTTCCGCACACATTCTGGATCGAAATCCTCCAAATTTGCTTCCGAAGACGTCCTGTCTTTGAAATCACTGTCAAACAATGTTTGAAAATATTCCATATTGGCATACAAAATCGTTTTATGGCAAGAGATGGTGTCATTGCATATCTTGAGTTTGAAATCCACTACTTTACCGTTTTTATACATGTGGTAAAAGACTGAGAGGATGTTTTCATCTTTTGACAAATCCGCTATGAATGGTTGATATTGAATCTCATCAGAAACTTCATTTTGATATGGACCATGGTCCAATTTGTCATTATGGCTTGAATTGGCCATTGTATCTGAGCTGAGTCTCTCATTCTGCATCATTTTGAAGTCCTGCAAAGAGAGAAAATTGTATACTAAATATTACGATCCTCACGAGTACAAAATTGTGAACCCGGGTACCCAAGCAGCCAAACCCGACATGTGTCGGGTACCTGGTGGTAATAGAAACATAATGATACTGCTAGTACTTAGTGAGGGCTGCACGTGAATTCATGAAAACATACAAGAGAACGTAGACCTTGAAACAATACTTATTATGGGAACATTATAGCACCCTCTCTTTCCGATTTTACCTGTTACATATATGTATACCTGTACACAATGTATGTAATGGTTATTTGTTTATTGACACCTGGTATAATTGATCCTATATATCTATTTTAGCGTTTTACACTTTGAACTGTTAATCTAAAGGGGAATTCGTATTTAAATGTTAAAAGACCTTAGAAGATTTCTGACTCAATACATAATCTTCTTATAAAGTCTTTAAAATGTCATATTGTTTAATTTCTGAGATCAACTAAATAACTGAATAATGAATGTTCTGATAGATTTTCCCCAAGTTTGCTTACATGGAAGAATAATAATGATTATAACGATAATATAAAAAAGTAATAAAACACACACGAGGTGACTTTGTATAATTGCACGAAATAAAATTCCATTTATTGCACTTACCACAAACTTTGCAAAACCTATAAGTTCAAAAATAACGAATAGGTAGATCTAAAAGTCTTCAGAAGAAGTATCCGAGTGTATGTCTTGTCTCCGTGACATCTAATCTGTTTCTGACTTTTAAAGTATCTAAGTTTACCCTCAAAGACTGTAGCGGGGTTTGACCCAATTTCCAAAATCACCCAACCAATCAGAGCCCTGGATCGTCCATAAGGCGGTCAACACTAGGCACGTGACCCAATTCTAGCCTCTTTGTTGTAGCCCTATCGACGCACAACGGATAATATTCCTACTTCGTCAACTATAGACATGGAAAACAAAGAAACAAATATGGATACATAAACAGTCCATATTAGGGTAATTTTAAAGCAGCAATTTCCAGCATTATGTAATGTATAAGAAGATCGTTAACTTAGCTCTGTCATTGTGATCGGTTAGTGGTTACGAAATCAATTAACCGGTCTTTTGTTTGGGCATGGAAAGTTAATACATTGTTGTGTTGTGTACTGTATTCAAAGCAGACTCGTTCTTTTGTTCGCCCGATATCAATTAGTTACTATTTTGTAACATAATGCGAGCAAGTAGGCCTAATTTACTGAAAGTTAGTATAGTGCACACATAACACTTTTTGTAATAGACGAATACTGTTTAACATGCGTGTGATACGTATGTATAACCTCATTATGCTTTGTTCTTTTTAATCACGTTGATACTGGCATTAAGGCGCCATCCAAACGAATCTTATCAGCCTGGTCATTTTGTCTGGTTATTAGGTTTAAGATGCTAATTACTATTTACGAAGGAAACGGCGCCCTTGTTATTCTTTGTTTGTCTTCACAATTGTTTTAGTTCCCATAGGCAGACCCAGGGGTCGCAGGGGGCACGCCCCCCCCTTTTCCCACCAAAATACATCATTTTCATAGGGTTTTTCGTGAAATCCCGTAAGTTCGCCCTCTCTTTTCCTTAAGTGCACCCCCCCCTCTTTCCGAAAACCTGGATCTGCCTATGAGTTCCAACCACATAAACTAACCATATACAGGGGTATGTCCTTTGAACACCCACAGGGTTACTTTATTTCTCTGTAGAGTAGACACAGTAACAGTATATTGTAAGTATTATATAACAATCAACAACTATTACGCTACTGTTTGCAAGGACACAAAGAAACTGGCGGGTAATTAACTGTTGAAGAAAAGATACGGCTGTTTATTGTGTTGCTTATATTTTAAATGCTATCAATTTAATAAATAACCATGGCTTTAATGAACATGTTTATAATTTTTATATGGTAACAATTATTTTTCTTAAACCAGGGATTACTGAAATACGGTTCATAAAATACTAATACGTGTATATACATGTATACCACTGTAGATTTACCTGGGTTATACCTATAGAAAATCGTGTTCACGTGTTTCGCGGTGAGGGTGGGGTGCTTGAGGGGGACAAATCAAAATTTACCTACTCAAATCTCATTCTCAATGCATGGTATACATGAAACTAATGGAGTATTCTTCTTTTTAAGTAAAGGTCCATTGAAGGTGAACAACAATAATATGTAGAGTAGTTGAAATGTGTAGGACCCAACACTATTGCAATTGGCCATTATTATTACTACTACTACCAAGCTATCCAAAACTCACACTGGTGCGTTCAACCATTTTTTCTGCCATTGCTACTTGCAGGTCGAATTCACTATATCTGGTGTCTTCGACCCTGTACTGCTTGACGGTCGATTCCACCGATTTGCGCATTGGTAAACAGTTACTAAGTTGAATCACCCTGGATTCGTAGTACACGTATGACCAATGAAATGGAGCGTTACTATTTTTGGCGGCAAAAGCTGCAATATACAAAAACTGCTTTTTCCCGTTTATCTAGAGTACTAATGGTTCCAATTTTTTGGAAAGAACACCTCATGAGCTTTCAAATGAACTCGACCAGATACTAATGAATGAAGAACAAGCCGTACGGCAATAATGAATACGGAAATACTGTCAAAATGAGAAGAACATACACTGTACATGTAGTTCCTAAGAAACTTGATCAATTTTACTTACTGTTTATAGGACATCATTATAAATACCAAATTAGCATTGTCCATGCTCTTTGGAATAACTACATACACAGAAACAATACAAAACTATCTTGTGCCAAAAGTACTATTATTATTAAGTGTCGTGTTAATCATCATTAACATATTGGCAATATTTGATTTATGATATTCTAACTGCTGTTTGCAAAGATCACTATAGGGATGAGAACATTATGATATGAATTGTTTCCCCATAAGCGTGGGTCCAGATGTGGCTGTCTATGCCCCCCCCACACACACACACTTCATACTAAACGTTTAGCTAATTTTTCACGTCCACTTTGATTCTAGTGCACTTTTAAAGTTCCAACACAACTATTTCGGATGTTTGTAAGTTGTCCACAATTCAGGCCAATCTCTTCTCGCAGTCACGTCCGTGGCGGCTGCGTCGTGGCCAAAGTCCAGCAAAAAAAAATAGTTGCATACTAATAGGACTTTTACCGTAAACACGTGGTTTTGCCCAAACCAATGTCTAATAGGAGTTTAACTATAAGAATGATCACTGAAAACAAAGAATGGCTATTTTGAAAAATTACATCAGGACAATTGCACAAAATGTTTTCTGGCTGAAACGTGCCAGATAGCTACACTGTTTGCATGTTTTTCTTTCCTTACTTAATTCTCATAGATATATGAGAATGAATTTCTTCTATAATAATTTCCTGTAGACGCCAATTCACCCCACGGCAACCACACCAAATGAATAAAATGAAATAATATAATGCAAATGCCCACAATAAAGATCACGCAAGCTACATACAATGTACGAGAAAACAACCAACAAAAACGTGACAAGTTTGGAAATCCCAGATGGCCGCAAACAGTGGAATGTTTTCAGTGCTGGGATCATGATTTTCATATTTAAAAATTGTGTACAGTCCCCGACGCAGGTGATACTCATGAATGTCCAGTTAATATTGATAAGACACTAAGTCTGTCCTATGGTCATTATTTATTTCCCCTACCCGATAAGTGTTACACATACAAGCCCATGGGGGTTAAACATATTGAAAGGTCGCACACAACCATCTAACTGACATTTCTGATATTGGGGTGAGCCTTTAAGAACAAAGAAACCTACGAGGACCACTCAATTCGAATCCATTTTAATGACATTCCTTTTTACATCTATTTATACAGCTCACTGGGCCTGCATATTATCAAAGTATGAAAAGTTGATATGCATGCGTACAAAACGCTAAGCTAATCAATTTAGGCCAGATAAGTAACATTTTCGATACAACCGGGTTATTGAATATAGTTGACAAGTTATAAATTTATCTTAAATGGTTTGTAGTAAAATCAATAGTTTTAATAGTGACCTGTTGTAATCGGCACAAAATCGCTTTCGCCAAAATTCGCGAGCTTACACGTTTAGATGTTTTCACCTACATGCACGCCTTAAAAAACGGCAAGCATCTGGACCAGCCCACAAAGTCCAAAATCCAGCTAGAGTTTTTTCTCTTATCACGTCACTTTTTATGACCTTTTTATGCTGTCCGTGCTGCATATAAAAGCCGGTGTTTGCGGTACCAAATTAGTCTGCTCGTCAAGTAGTGGTCTCTTCATATTTCCTCTCTTAAGCCCTGAGGTAAGTATGTTGTTGTACATTATTACGATTATCCAAAACATTATATCATAATGTAGCACACGTAATTTGTGTTAAAGACTTTGAGCCAATCTTGTACACATTTTGCTACTGTTATAAGCTAAGTTGAGGTTTTGAATATCATTAATTAGATGGGATTTAAAAAATCCACATGACAACTTACAGTTATTTTCTCAGCTAACTGTGTAGCATGCATGTTGATACACACAAATATATTGCAATTTTAACAAACAAGATATTCAAATATCCGTCTCCTACTGCAGGTATAACCATGTTCCGTTTGGTGCTTCTGTCTGCCTGCGTGGCCGTGTCTCTGGCCTGCTCCAACCTCGAGGCCAGCGTGGTCAAGAACCAGTGGGCCCAGGCCCAGTCCACCGGCAAGGCCCGCGAGGAGTTCGCCGTCAACGTCTTCAACAGGTACGTCCTGCGAAGCAGACAGAGTGACATCGTCTGTTTTCACGGCTTGATCACTCACACCGGCTTTACAAGCCCTTGTTCATACCAGCTGCGTATATACTATATAGATGTGAGATATGACGATGATAGAGTTTATGGGATAGGCCACGATAACATAACTGGGACAGTATATGATATGTCCTTTGGTAGGGAACAAGCTCGGTTCTGGTGATGTAATGCCGGTGGCTGTATATGTGAAAGTTCAGTTGAATAGAACTAGTATAAATGCAACATTGGATTACATTTGATTTTGTAGTGAATATGTGTTTACATTGCTTTGTTCTCTCCAATAGCTTGCGTTCAAAAAAAGAACAAGAAAAACACACATTTGCCCCTCCTTTGTTTCAGGCTGTTCGACGCTAACCCCGCCACTCGTGCGGTCTTTGATGGCGTCCGTGGAGACAACGTCTACTCCTCCCAATTCGAGGCCCACGCCCTCAGAGTGTTCGGAGGTGAGACTCGACTTGATCATAATGCAAACTTCTATACACGTTTTATGACGTAGTAAATTCTTGACTATAAAACTAGTTCCCATAAAACACGTTTTAATGTCTGAGGAAATGCTAAATGCACAAAAATCACTGTAAAATATATTGAATCTACCCTCCTCATAAAGGACCCGCATTTAATTTGGTTACTTTATAGTTTCGTTTAGCAAACCGCTTTTTAAAAAACATCTACATCATCACATAACATCAGAACTCAAGTGTTACAGCCTTATAGACTTGTAGAAAGAATCCCCTATGTCAATAATGCTTAAAAGATACTAGACGTTTGTTAACCTCTTTCTTTGTTGGTTATAAGTCCATCAAAATGCAACATGGCAACTCTGAGGTGTGTGTCTGTTGAGAATTCCTAAACACAAAATAAATTCAAACACCCAGCATACCACCGGAATAAGTACAATAAGATGGACTCTTCACTAATAGAACAAGGTGACACTGTTTATTCTTCTTAAGAACAGAACTTCATGTCTGCATATATGTGGTTAAAAGAAAAGTTGCTTGTGTTTACTCAGGTCTGGACCGCACCATCGCCTTCCTCGACTCTGCTGATGTGCTCAACGCTGACCTCGCTCACCTGAAGGGCCAGCACACTCCCCGTGGAATCGATGCTGCCTACTTTGATGTAAGACACGTGCCCACGCACCTCTACTCTTTCACAAAATCATATCATATCAACCAGATCATATACAGTAGAATCCCCGCCGCTCTATTGAGACCACCTCTATGATAAGACAATTTTTCATGGTATAAAACCTCTATAACTCACCAAAATGAACCTCTATATATCGAGACTAAATCTCTATTGAGACAACCTTACACAGGTCCCAAAGGTGGTTCTAATAGAGAGGTTCTCATAGGCAGATCCCGGCGCCCCCCCTTCCCACCAAAATACTTCATTTTCATAGGGTTTTTCATGAAATCGCTAATTGCGCCCCCACCCTTTTCCAAAAACCTGCATCTGCCTATGGTAATACTGTATGTCATATCTAATAGTTTTGGTAAGTCAGCAACACTCGCGCCAATGATAGGGGAAATACTTTCCAACAAGCATTGGCACATGAGACCGCATGGTGACGTTGTGGACTAAGTGTGCCACCGTCAATGTGAAACATGCATGCGATGGGTGCTTCTTTAATCACAAAGTGTGGTTTTGAGATTTATTTAAAAAAAATCACTTATCAGGATAACGTTTTTGTTCCAAATGCAAATCTCAAAACCCGTGTTAGTTAAAAATCTACTACATTTCTTTTATAAAACCAGTACTCAATAAGTCCAGTACAATGCAGGATGGAGTCGAAGGATGGGAAGACATAGAAAAGCATAAAAGACAGTGTGTGTTAGGTGCTAGACGTTCCATACCAAGTGCAATAATCACACCCAGCGCGTATGAACACACATGTCGCCTGCTTTGGTTGTCACCAGTCATTTGTAGTGTGCAATGTTGGCCTATTGTAACAGCTGTTGCACGTGTTCTGCTTGCAGGCCTTCCTGTCCGCCCTCATGGACGAGGTGGCCGACAACATCGGCCTGTGCTTCAACCAGGACGCGTGGAACAACTGCGTGAGCCAGATCACCAACGGACTCAAGTAGACGCCTCCACCAGGCAATGACAGGTCAGTGTCACCTGCAGGTAGAGTCGGGGAAGGGTGGGTTGGGGATGGGGGGGCACATGTAGTTGCCACTAGCCAGTTGATGGGACGTCATTATTTTTGTGCAGAAAGAACATACCAGAAACATGATATGGTATATATAGTACATTAGTAGGATTGCTGTGAAACTAGTCTGATATTTTCACTCTGACGCAGTATTAAATGAAAACTGTTATATTAGGGCTACTTTAAATCGTCCCAGCGTATTGGTGAAGATAAATAATGATGATGAATTGGAGCTCACATCTACATTTTACCCCTTTCAGATCCACCATGTGACCTATGACCCCCACCTCCAGCAGTAGCCGCCGCCTGAGAAACACCATCCACTCCTCGGGGCTTCCAGGTCGTGTGCCGAGATACGCCAAGATTTTCTGCTGCCTTTGTCTCCCACAACATCCAGACGTGTGCAGATTCACAACAACAACACTAGAGGAAACTACAGGGTAGAAGAAATTGAAGAGAGTTTCAACAAGAGTTTTACTAGAGAGGAAGTTTAAAATCTTCTGTACTGCTTGTCACACTGCTTGCTGAGGGGAAACACGTGCTGGTTGCTGCACGAAGGCGGGGGTTGTGCATGGTGGACACAATAAAGAGAAATCAAATTATCTTTGTTTTTGTTTTTTGTTTGTCTTTTATGAAAAGAAAAGTTACAGTTCATTAATGTACATGTACAAATACACATTAGAGCCTCAATTAAGACCACATTTATATTGACACCACCTCAATAATAAGACCACTTTTACCCGTCTCAATCCTTAATAAAACTACCAAAATAAACCTGTGTAGAGGACCACCTCTCTTTTGAGACCATCTATCACTTGGCTCAAAGGTGGTCCAAATAGAGAGTGTACACAGTACTCAAAAGAAAAGTTAATGATACATCTTATGGATTCCACCATTATGTTACTGTCTCTATCCAAAATTTTCATATTGTCCATCGTGATGTGGTGGTGTTGTCTGTTGAAGATGGCCGAAAGCTTCAGGTAGCTTCAAACATTGGTTCAAAAGTACAAGTATAACTCAAGGTGATCAATAGAACTGTGAACAAGTGAATATTTAACATAAAACGATAAGTAAGGTATCTGATAGTACTAGTATACTAGGGTTATGTCACACTTATTCAGTGAATGGGATGGGTGTGAGCCTGGGCGCCTGTAAAAAAAACCCCAAAACCTAACAACTATTATTTCCATACAGTTCTATACTAAAGAAAATACGATGAACGTAGTTATTATATAATCACAAACATATGATCATAATCGCCATTGTTGTTGCGCACTAATTTCAAACCGTCGTGTCAGGGTGAATATGTGATGCAAAAATCTGAAAATTGAAGCAAAATTCTTTAGAAAATAAAGACGTTTGTATTTTTCTTTTCTTATGTGAACATCTCACCACAGTGATTTCGATAAATCACGTTAAGCTTTCGGTATTCAAGTGGTCTAATTGCTTGGGTGGTTAAGATTGACCGGCAGTAACCAAATAACAGTTGCCCTTTACTTTGCAAACATTCAATTATTTACATGTACATAGAAGCAACCTCCGGTCAGTGCGTGCTGAAAGTTTTAACCAAACGGATTACGGCATAGAAGAGAATACATTGAAAGGCCTTGAAAAAGGACCGTCTGTCCATTGGCAAATAAGGAACGTCCAACACAAAGAGGTATAAATTACAAGTATGGCTTGAGATTTCAGACAAAATGACAAGTAGCTCGTGCTCATAATCTAAAACACTAGCACAAATCATATAAATGAATTGTTTTACATAGATGTCAGTTGTCAATTATAAGAATGTTCATCTACATGTACGTCTACTTTTAGCTGCAAAACGTCTCGAAGATGCAGCGTATATGTTCTAATGAGCTTCAGGAATACACAAATACCGAAAGTACTACTTAAATGTGGAACACAAAGCTCTGAAAAAGCTCTTTTATTCGCTTTACAAATTTGTGATCTGGTGCAAGGGTGGGGGGTCTTGTTACTCTGGCCTTAATTTCGTTAGATTTTAAGTATCTAGTAAAAAGCACTCAACGCCTTGCATCCAATCTGGTGTACACAATATCTCTCTGGTGGTGTACGCGTACGTAAGATACACACAATGGGGACAATTAAACACATTCTATTAAAATGGATAATACAAATATGATATTTTGTGATATAAATGACAAGAAACATGATTATGGAGTTTTCAAAAGAGTCAGCATGTGATTAGTAATAATACTTCACAGTGAATCAGAATCTCAGATCATAATATAATCAATCAACAAAAACTAACAATGCCACACAATGTTCCACTATCGTTTTAACGTTTGCGTATTTGTTTGTTTGTTTTTTCTTTCCAAACACGTGTATTGAAACGAGTTTTCATAAATTACATGCAACTTCTGGCATGATCGCTCTAAACTGTTTACTTCTATTGTGGAGACACTAATGGTATGACTTCCTACAAATCCAACCATGCATACTAGCAGTGACATTTACTGCCCCAGTCTGAGAATCGCGAATGCTAATCCCCCACTTTTCACAGTAGGATAACAGATGAAAAATACCAGGTCAACATATGGTCGTGTCCCTTCTGAGTGCATCTGCAAGAACATAATTTCACAACTAACAACCACGACAATGGCACGGCCAATGCTACTCGAATTATCGGGAACGTCTGACTCAAGCATTACCTGGCTTCTTGGTCCATTATTTATGGCCAGGGTATGGAAAAATAGGAAATCATAGCGACAACGTACTATTCCTCTTAAGTCCCAAGACATTGTCCCTATGTAAAATATGTGTAAATATTCTACACTGATTTTTTATTATTTTCTTTAAACAGGAACTTCTGACACATCACTTATTTTATGTATGAATACACGCGAATGAAAATAGTATGCATTTGCATGGCCGTAAGCATGGTGGTACATGGCATGTGTGCTTCTGTGGCCGAGTGGACTTGCGACCAGTAGGTCACGGGCTTTATTTCCGGTCTGGTTTGGTGGTAGATGTTGAGCAAATTTATTCCTGAATAATTACGGACTGTCCAGAGGCAGCTACACGTTAATCAGGTACAGGCCAATGGGTTGAACGAGCGTATGCGTGATAAGCATTGTGTTCTGTATGTGCTGCCGATGCAAGTATATTAGACAGAATTAATTGGTCAATAAATGTGCCAACGACCTGGTGTAAAATGTAGAGTCGTGAGAGGAATGATTAGATCATTAATATACACCACCATATTCGCATGTATATAGACAAAATCACGCACGCGTAATGCGGGTTAACTATGCGCACAGCATGTAGTACGCAGTAGTTGTCAACTGCGTCACCAAATGATAATGTTTGTAATCTGGATTTGAAGGAAAGAGTCATTTTCTTGGTTACTACGATCTATTTCTCCTTCCTAAAGACCAACATAAATGGGTGTTAAGTAGTACGAAGAATTGTGTGTATTTTTGTTTGGGTAGTAGAAATACAATGAATCAATCTAGTACAGTGAGCATATTACAATTACTAATTTCATTCTGCAATTTCTAGCAAAATCTAATACATGTAGGCGTCTACGTTAAAAGAAATAAGGAAGTTTATATTTGATCCACATCGCGTGTACGTGTACGTCATGCACAATTACACTTAAATTTTTTTAATGGTAATGATAATGTAGACTGAAATGGTGCACTCTGAGTGAAATGGCGCCATATGCTCTCAAAACGACAACATCCGGGGATTCCGGGGATCAGGAGACAGGATTAAAAGTGGCGCCTCGACCCAATCCTTCACATTCCAGCCTAGGATTAGTGCACCTGCCATCGTGACGTTTTCATTGACATCTAGTGAGTACTAATAATTCGTTTGTTCTTGTCTAAAATGTCTTAAGGAAACAATACCTTGTAATTATGCTTAAAATCTAATAGGGAAAGAAAATTCTTAAAGCCTGCTTTACACATAAGCGAATGTTGCCTATGTACACTGGCGAATACGTTTTGGTTAACCTTCATTAGAAATAGTTACGTTGGTCTGGTTGCTTCAGGTCATTTGTATTTTATAGCTTATGTAGTCGTAATTGTAGGCTTCTAGGCTAAACTTACACGTACTCAATTTTATTGAAGCAGAATGGAAATTGAAATATCAATGCATACGTCTTAATAAAATGTAGTTTCCCTTTTCTTCTACTCAAGCAAATTACCAAAATTATTGTGTTACAAATGGTTTAATTATAGACGTTTTCAACACTGAAGTGCATGAAAATGTAAAATACATAACATTGTCCTTCGAAAAGGGGGTCAGTTATATTTCATAGCTCTTGAGTTGTTGAAAAGTGGTGTGGTACCTTCAAAGAATATCTAGTCTAATGTTTCCATACGTTTCTATGTGTTCTTCTGTCAGGAACTCCTGAACTCCTATTAGAATTTAGCAGCGCGCCTTTAACTGTAACTATTTGCGCCATTGTAGACTACTTTGCATATGACACAGCAGAATATGCATGATGAATACACAGATCCATCCACATTTTAGCACAAACACGTATATGTGTACCAATACATGAGTACCAGACTCAGGGGTACCAAACAGTGCTAATGCTAGTACTATACCGCGCTGTTATCACTGGTTCTGTCAAACTTCACACTGTGTTAGAGATTTTCTGATCTCGCCCTATTTTCTATATTTTTTTCAAGTTTTCATAGTGAGAGGGCAAGCATTTTCTTTACTTTACCATATAGCACTATCATACAGTATATTCCTGACTTAAGCGCCTCATATGTAGTCGTGAAATGATATGTTTTTACTGTAGGTAACTATATTAAATATCTGTGTGTATCTGTATCTGTGTCATCATGAAACTTTTAAAGATATTGTAAGGAGTGTCTAGACGTACACTTCCGTTCCAATACCAATGCTGCAAGTTCATACTTTTGGAGAGGACAACCGAATTCCCATTATTTCAAGTACGTGAAAACAACAATACCTATGAAATGAAACTCTATTATGTGGATTAAAGCCTACTTTACAAGTTAACGAATACCGCCTAGATACGTAGCTAAACGTGCACTGACACCCTGGCAAAGTCGTCAAGTTATTTTTAACATGTTCATTTTTTTTTTGACGAATATGCAGTTCGGTTAAATTAAAGTTTGCTACAATTAGTTAATATGCTGCGTTGATTACCAAACTTTCGCAATTTTAAGTAACATCTATGTTTGGCCCAGCAAATCTATAGCCAATAATACATATACACACAAGAAGTGTGTCTTTGGAAAATTAGATATAGTTCTAACATATCATGCCGACTAGGGGGGGGGTAGGGGGTGTATCTGCAGACGTTTGATCAAGATTTTTAAAGAATTTCTTTCCTTTAAAGGGGTTTGTCTTCCTCGCTAAGGTAATGGTAGTGACAATAATTTCAATTATACTGCAATGAGGGATAAAACAGTAACCCAACTAAATTCACGACGAACTATAATAATGTCTGAAACTTACACTCCACAATTATACAAGGAATTTCAGCCAACAAGGGAGAGAGCACACATTATGAATATCTGAATTGATTGAACACACAATGAAACGGTGCCATGTTTGATCTCATTAGCGTAACCCAACACTACTGCGAATCGTACCAATATACAACGCACCCCAGCAAAGCCAAAATTTGTTATTTGCATTTTTTTCACGATTATGGCTAGCTCAAATAAGTAATTTTCCATAATGTATTTAGAATATAACAAATGAAGTATGCAATAGACTTTACAAAGTTTCACAAAATGTACAAACGCATACATGTACGAACTTAAAATCAAACTAAAAACTACATCATCCATCGTACATACATATTCCATTCAAATGCTATACGGTAGTGGCATACATTTTGTATAAACAAATTGAAATGCTGTTGTAAAACAAAAGTTCAAAATTTCGTCTTAGTGTGGCATTCGAAAGCACAACCTTTGCATTGATGATATGATTACCCAATGTGTAAGCTCGGGGGTTAGAATAACTACGGATCGGTTTGAACTGTGGATTCGCTGATGTGGATGGGGCAGATCAATGCAGGCAAATGAAAGGTTGACATGCAATTTAATGTACATAACCGGTTGTTTCTATCGTTTCATGTATATAACCAAAACACCATCGTTAAAGTTGAACATGTATATATCATAAACCTTTAACATTAAGAAATGCCAGTCAAAGTTGAACATACGATACAATAGACAAAAAATAATAAGCCTCCTATTTTGTATTGATGAATGTTAATGGCCAGAGCTTGCACAACAACTGGTCTGTTCTACCAAGTTACAATGTATATTCTGTATGCTCCTATCTATTGATGAGTGAACGACAATTCGTGTGTTTAGTGCTTGTACAAGTCAATGTGTGTGCAGAGCTTTTTGTAACTATGTACATTGCACACATCGTCGGTTTTCACGGCTTGATCACTCACACTGCTTTTTACATTATTACAAGTCATTATTCATACCCTAAAAATCCTATGTATTTGGTACACAGCCCTTGGTCGCATTTTATTTTGGAATGTTCTTTTATGCTGTGTGAATATGTTCACAATTGTTAACTTTTTTTTTTTTTTCTTTTTTTTTTAAATTTTTATTAACGTTTTCAAACCATGCAGATTCCTTGTCAAAAACTAAAATAGAAATACAAAATAAAAACAGTGCAAATACAGTACAAAGAATACATACTGGTTATCAAGATTAACATGGTATTATGAAGGTCAATTTTTAATCATCAAGCTGGTTTGTGAATATGAGTCTATGGAATGCAGATTGGTAGTGATCAAGCTTGGAGTTCATTGTAACGTTACTATTGCTATTGCTATTCCTTCTGCTATTTGTCTCTCTAGTGGTGTTCGAACATATTCACACAGCATAAAAGAACATTCCAAAATAAAATTATTCATACCAACTGCGTATATAGTCGTGAGATATGACAATGCACTGTACACTGCTCCTAGCCTAGATTATGTCACTTGTGGATGTGACGTCAACTATCAGTCTTACATCATGATCCATATTTAATTGGGTCAGCATGTTTTACGGAGGTCCTTTTTTTTTACTTTGTATATCTGTAGGACTATAATAGTCTGTAGGACTTGAATTTTCTTTCTATTATTTTAATACGCAAATGGTATTACATTTGGTTGTAATATATAATTGTTATGTTAAACTCATGGACTCGATATGACGTCCACCCTAGTTATGGTCCCTACATATTCGCTGTGCAGGAAGTTAGTAAATTAACAGTACAGCCTCTAATTGAGACCACTAAGAATAATATAGCCACAAGTGGTCTCAGTAGAGAGGCCGGTCGTGTTTTGGAGGTTTAATCTAGTCTAGTTTTGAAGTTTTGGAACAGAAAGAAAATGGCTTAACAAGTTGAGGTGATATTTTTCTTAGAGGTGGCACTGATTTGAGTATATGCTGTATGCAATTTGAAAATATGCAGACGTCAGAATTTTACATAAAAGCTGTCTGCAAACACTGAACAGAAATCAGCCTTAATCAAGATATTGACTGAGAATTGTCAAATATTTGTCATTGAAACATTTGAAGTATTAGTACTACACAATTGCCAGACAAAATTTGCATACACAGTTCGGCGCTATGCATTCGTCAAGGAATATTGAGTGTTCGTGCTTTTAATATGTGCTCTATTTCTATAGCGCAGGTTAATAATTCGGACGGGTGTTCCTGGCTTTTAAAACATAGAGTTGTTGTTATCGGTGACATGCATTGCGTTGGTGTAATGTTAATACAGCCAACAACCTAATGTATTAATAGCCATTGCTAAAACCAAGCATCAAGAATAAAAAACGAACAAAAATTGTTTGTGGTCCTAAAGCAGTAGTGGTGGTAGCAGCAGCAGCAGCAGCAGCAGCAGCAGCAGCAGCAGCAGCAGCAGCAGCAGCAGCAGCAGCAGCAGCAACAGCAGCAGCAGCAGCAGCAGCAGCAGCAGCAACAAGCAGCAGCAGAAGCAGCAGCAGAAGCAGCAGCAGCAACAACAAAACAACAACAACAACTACTACTACTACAATCGGCCATTACACTCGCCCATCCTTCTTCTACTTCCAGCCCTCAAGAATACCCACCACTGACCATGTCGACCGGCCAGTTCAGTTCGCCCCTATGCGGCTGTTTCGCCGACTGCACTCTCTGCATCATCACCTACCTGTTTCCCTGTTACACCGCGGGCAAGAACGCCCAGGCGGTGGGAAAGAGCTGTTGCATGCACGGCTGCTTCACCATCTTCAACTTCATCGGCGTCTTCACACGCCCAACAGTCAGAGGCCAGATCAGGGAGCAGAGAGGCATTGATGTGGGTTATATTCTGTTATTCTTCCGAATCTCAGATTATTATTTTTTTTCACATGTTGAGATTTGAATAACAATAATGTAAGCAGTCTAAGTCAAAGTCTTCCAAGCAGTGCTTGTAAATTGGAAATTGTAGTGTTTGGCTATACCCATCATAATCATTTCAGAACATATATTTTCTGAAGCATTGTTCTTAGTGTACATGTATTCCTGCAGTAAGCTGATTGTAGTTGGTTAAATTCAGACTTTTTAATCCTCTTGTCATTTGTATTCCAGGGGTCGTGGTGCAATGACTGCCTCATGCACTTATTTTGTCCTTTCTGTGCGCTCGTGCAAGAAGCTATTGTAAGTAGTTCTCAACTAAACAATATGTTCTTTTTAAGATTAAATTGTCAAGTTACTTAAATTGCCCCGTACTGAATGACCAATAGCACTATTTTCGTATTCATTTAGATTATTTGGAAAATTTAAACTCTGGGGAAAGTAGTGACAATTTATATTTTGAGATATTCAATATATATGACTCTGATAATGACGAATATGTACAAATGAATAACATAGGAATTATAAGTGGTAATGGTCCACAATCAAGTAAGTGTAGATTTGTCCCAAAACCTGATAAATCAAATCCATTGATGGAAATTAAGAAATACTCGTTTCATGTTTGGTTGATAGGGTAGAATAGTAACTCTGATGGGCATGATGATGTGGCAGCTATCTTAAAAATAATCATTTTATTTGTTCTTTACATCTTTAGGAGCTTAAATTGGGTGGAGGCCAGGCCATGGTTCGAGAGTAGATGAAACACGTGAAGACAGATTATGATCAAACAGATCATACATGTACATAGACAATATATAGACTATTTCTTTATCTGTCATTGATTTTCAAAAATATAGAAATTGTCTCTCAAAAGTGAAAAGCTACTTGCCAAATCCAGGATTTTGGTTTTTAGTTTATAACACTGAGATGTACAAGTTCATGATTGGTTTAGATGTATAAATGCACGACAGTTTATCGTCCGGAGTACAATTGCATAATTATATGTAATTTTACTTTTTGCAGCATTAAATATGCAAACATGTCCAATGGCGACATACATATTTTGTAGTGCTACTGTTCATTACATGTCTGTACAGTACTGAGAAGTAATTTCTATTTTAAGAAATAAATGTATGTGTACAGTGATTTGTCTATGGTAAGAATTTGCTTTATTTAAAAAAATTGTCTTAAATTTCAGTGTAGACATGTGATAAAATTAATATGCAAAATAAAAGACTGTGATAGATTGTCATGAAAACACGATGTTACATATATGATTACGCATCTTTCTTTTAAATAAAATGACACATATTTTGAATATGGAGTTGCTTTATTTATCAAAGATACAGGAACATAAACTACACTTAAAATCACGTATACAATGAATATCATTATAGATGTACATGTACGTAAAAGTGTTCTATGATAAAATACAATATTACAATAAGACAATAAAAATGGATATTTATCAAAATATTCTTGCTAAAAGATTGAATTCATATGTCTATATATAAGTAAACAGTTGCAATAAATACACCAAACAGGTGTATGCTTGTAAAGTGATATTACATTAGTACATGTGCATGTGCAAGAATATATAATTCCAAATATCACAAGAAATCCAGTGATGCTAAGCCTATGGTTAGTATATAGTTTAAGCTGCCGGAATATTTTAGGACACAATTTTCCGATTATGTAAATGACCAACAATATTTTATTTAAATTATGTCTTTATACAAAGATGATAGAGTAGGGCATCGTTTGCAAATGACGTCACCTCATTTTTGGCCTTTTTCCCCCCACAGGCCGTTGTCACCTTCTGTCATCTTTGCAGCACCATCTTTGCCCCCCCGCCCCGCCCTTTCGCGTGCAACATGGTTTCACGATGACATTTAAAATTGAGTTAACTGTGCCATTATATAAATACATTGGAATATATACATGTATGTCCGTAATTTAGGTTTACAAATGTATTTAGGATATAAAGCAAAAATGGCAATGTGATTGCAGCTTGTAGATATATCACAACTCACTTAACATGTCAGAAAGTAATTTCAAAAATGTTAAATAAATACT
>CM032659.1:13133692-13149416 GCA_019095985.1 Streblospio benedicti
GACCATGGACCCCAGGAAGGAGCAGGAGAGGGTGATGGAGACGGGGGCGATGATGGAGAAGGAGTAGGTGAAGGAGATGGGGAAGGAGATGGTGAGGGAGAAGGAGCAGGAGATGGAGATGGAACAGGTGAGGGAGATGGTGCAGGTGAGGGAAAAGGAGATGGAGATGGAACAGGTGAGGGAGAAGGAGATGGAGATGGAACAGGTGAAGGAGATGGAGAAGGAGATGGTGATGGAGATGGAGAAGGAGCAGGTGAGGGAGAAGGTGCAGGTGAGGGAGAAGGAGATGGAGATGGAACTGGTGATGGAGATGGAGAAGGAGCAGGTGAGGGAGAAGGTGCAGGTGAGGGAGAAGGAGATGGAGATGGAACAGGTGATGGAGATGGAGAAGGAGATGGTGAGGGGGATGGAGAAGGGGAAGGAGAGGCAGTTGTAGTCGTTGTTATAGTAATTGTGCAATCTGTAACAAATAATAAATAATTTTAGCAGAACCAATTTTGTTTGCTACCCATCAAAATTACTTTTTATGAAGCTACCAAGCATGATAAAGCACAAGCAACCTGCTATAAAACAGATTTTAGAGACATCTAATAAATTTTGAATTACATGTCCTTTTCTGAACAGAACATGATTGTTTGTTCTTTCTGATCATCCATATTATATAATAGACCTACTGTATCAGATCTACTGTGTCAGTATAATAAACAAAATTTTGACTTGACTGTGACCTATGAGAATCACAAACACATATCTTATTGCTTAATGTTTGCAAATAATAACCTTCAATATCAGTCCACTGCTGGGACGAACCTTCACAACGTTGGCACACACTGTTTTCACCACCAGATGTAAAGCAACGACCTTCATGAACACAGGTATTGGCCTAAAATAAACGATTTACCTCATACAAAGATAGTCTAAACTTCTCCCACTTCTGACTGTCTTTATGAATGAATTTGTTGAATGATATCAGCTGATCTCTTTATAATTTCATACGTCAATATTTGCATAAATTATGATAATTATTCTATATAGAGGACTACTTTTTAACGTTATCAATGAAGTTAAAGTAAAGTTATTCTTTTTAAACACCAGATGGCAGCACTGATGATAAAATTGCCACAAAAATTGGACCAGACTATTGACCTGCTTGTGTTGTTTATGGACCATAAACACATGTGACTGCAATCAATACAGTTTGTCGCCCACGGTTTGTTGGTTCTTCAGTGTGTGCAGCAAGGTAGCACTCTAGTTGATAAAGGCTATCTCATTAACTGAAGTCAACTGAAGTACTTTCCTTTGTTCTTGGATAGAAATTGGATAGTTTAAAGTGGTTTCTATGCCTTGTTGTCGAGTATATACAAGGGTGAAAAGGGTAATTATGCACGTGGGGTAGAGATATCAGCCAACATCTCACCTCGTTGTTTTCATAATGGCACGCGTTCGCTCGTCTCACTTGTACCGTTATCAAAACCATTCAGTGAGATATTGGCTGATATCTCCACCCCACTCGTATAATAATAACCTATTAATATCGTTTCACAGTAAGTTCTGGTAAAATTTTCATATTAACACAAATGCCCGGAGACTAGAAGAAAAGAACTACAAGGCATTCAATCACATATAAACTGATCACGGTTTAAACTATTGGTTATATTAGCTTATTTACTAATAAAGTTATTACATTTTACAAGCACGGGTAATACGAACCATTTGCGAGCATTCATGGGTCTCCTGGTCACATGACATACAAATGGCGTCATAGATGACCAGCTCTTTGCCTTCGCTATATAATATTTCATCATTGGTCACTGAGATTACCATAGCAGTAACTACATCATTAGAGCCTGTAAACATTTTTTTAAAATTGGGAACTAGGAACATTGTTTCATGAAAAGGTTTGAGTATGATTCAGTAAACTAACAGCATGTTCTGTATGGGTGATGATGAATAAGGAATAATGCACACTTTGTCACGGTCGACAAAAGTGGAACAATATTCTACTTAAGCGACGGGGGATGTTCGGTCAAGTTTTGGATATTACACTTTTTATTGTGGATCTAAGATTTTACGCACATGCTAAAACTTTTCATATCAGAATTACACTATTTACTTTTTAAATGTGGCATTAAAAATATACAGAAGAATTCATATTAACTTATGATTTACATTGCTCATATATAATAATAATAATATTTTATTGCATAAAAGGGTAATATTTGAATAGATCCCGCGAAACACTGTGTAGATGTTCATCAAATCTTCAAATATGTCACACATCTAATGTTTCCCCTTTTGGGGAGAGTGAGGGGGGGGGGGGGGGGTCAGGAAAAATGAGAACACTGTTCCACTTTTGCAAAGCATAACAAAATATACATCATTCCTAAAGAATATTTATATGGTTAATTCAAACAACTATGAAACACGGTAATCCAATCCCACAATGATATTTTAGTCTATGTCATGCCCCAACTTAGCACTACATGTGCTAAGTTCTGAATAGGTCATCATATCAGTCACCCCCGTTAATGCATAGGGCACATTCAATCCGCAAGGTGGGTCTATAGCCAGTCTACGACCAAAAAACGTAAGGAGATCGTAACGATCCGACGAATTCCACTTGGCGACAAGTTACATGCATTGACGAATCGGGATTTTACCATATTCATGCCAATCAGCTCCAATCAGTGCATTGACGTTCTAGAACGTCAACAGTGTTCGTATATTTGCGCTCATGAGCGTCTTAATCATCTCTATTCGTAGGGAAATTTTGAACATGTTCAAAATTTTGAGACAAATTCATATTTCGTCTAAACGTCGTTACAAATAGTTATGTAACGTTTAGGGGGCGTAGATAGTTCACATATCGAATCTATTCAGAAATATGACACTATTATTACTCCAAAGTATCACTTTTGAATAAAATACAAAAATACCAAAACTTCTACCATTATTTATTCAAAAGTTATACTTTGAAGTAATAATGTTGTCATATTTCTGAATAGTTCTTAATATTTTGTATATCGTGGTCTATATAGTACTGTCGTCGTAGTGTAAACATCAACAAATTTGAGAAGGAGTCTGTTGACTTGAAACATGTAATGTAATGTAATAAAGATATGTAAAGGAAAAGGTTTGATCATTTTGGAATAGTTAACAGCAAAAGAATGAAAAAGACAAACTAACATCTTATAACAAATCATGGCTAATTATTGCGATGGGTTATGTACTTAGTGCGAAAAACATCAAACAGGTGCTAAGTGAAACGGAAATTCAAGGCAATTGAAAGCACATTTATACGATTTGTTGACTTTCTCAAAACGTAGGATTACCCATATAGGCGAACCATTAAGTAAGAAGACTAACTATTGAAAATCATAAAACTTTGCATCTTTTAGCAGAGTTAGTGTTCCTGACGAGTTCCTAAATTGTTTGCGTGAAAGGAGGAGAACATAGATAGAATACAAGTACTAAATTCTGAGTATATCATCATGGAAGATGCATTTCGTCTGAGACTTAATTATGTGCTTGCTATGGCCCAAGTCGATGTCTTGCAACACCAATTGAACATCCACCAATTCATTGGAGATAGGCGTAGGAAGAGACGAGGAGCCAGGACACGCCATATGTGGAGAAGATTGTGGTTGCATCCTGAAAGAAGGCGCCTATTGGGCATTTGTTACCAACTTATGGTTGAGCTGAGAAGGGAAGATCCAAGCACAGTTAGGAAGTTTCTTAGTATGCCAACGAAGATGTATGATGAGATTTATCAGAGAGTACATAATTGACTACAGAAACAGCACACACGGTACAGAGAGACGTTGGACCCAGGACATAATCTAGTTATCACTTTACGCCATCTTGTGTCTGGAGCAAAATACTCTGACATGCAGTACTCTTGGCGGGTGGCTCAAAGCACTCTTTCTGTAGTGGTCAGGGACGTCTGTCAAGGTTATTTGTGACGAATTTACTGATGAAGTAATGACAGCTTCTTCAACACCCGAGGAATGGAAACAACTGGAGGATGTTTTCCCAAAGAAGTGGGACTTCCCCAATTGTGTTGCTGCAATTGATGGCAAACCCATTGGTATGATGAAGCCTGCCAGGTCCGGCTTCTTATATTTCAACTATGAAGGCTTTTTCAGCATCATTCTGTTAGCCGTAGTCGACTCTGACTAGAAGTTTGTGTAGTGTGACCTTGATGGTGAGTGAAAGACTATATTGTACATCTGACTTGGTAATTATTCAGTTGTTGCTACGTTCGTCATAAACATACGATTTTTATTCTTCAATTTTCTAGGATATGGCTCAAGTGGTGATGCAAAGATCTACAATGCATCAGAATTCCATGAAATGGTTTAAGATGAGTCTATTGGTTTTCCATACCCTCAACCCTTCCCGAATGATATAATTGATAATATGCCTGTTTTCATGGTTGAAGAGCACATGCGAAAACCCTATGGACAAAGAAGTTTGACTAGTGAGGAAGGAATTTTCAAATATCGATTATCTAGGGCAAGAAGGGTATCTGAAAACGCTTTTGGAATTTTGGCAAATAGATTCCAGGTACTTCTTACGAAAATGAGCCATACTGCAAGCACAGCAAGACTAATTGCCAAGACATGTTGCAGCATGGATGAGATACCCTACTATGCAGAATGCTTTGGTAGATCAGGACAGAAGTGGTAACCCGATTCCTGGTGAAAGCAGGTAAGATTGCGAGAAATACTCTGAAGCATTGGTTAAACTATCCAGCTGGAAGTGTGTCATGGCAAGATAGAATGGTGCCGAGTTAGAAATTGGGAACATGCACAATTCTCGAGGAATAGATTTAAACTTTATGCTTTGCATATAATTGTGCAGTGAAAATAAACGCATACATAATATGATAACAAAGCCTTATTTTTAACTTTATAAATAACGTAATTTCGTTGATTGGTGTCAGAAAAAGCAAGTTGACGTCAGATGCACATGTAATTCTTCCAAAGGTTTGTAAGTGTACGTACATTTGTACATGTGCGCTTTGATCCGTATATTTGCGCTCACCAACGCTTGAGTGCGGATTCATAGTTATACGGTCTACGCACGGTGTGATTTCCAAAGTACGGCATTCGCACGTTCATTGTGCAGGGAACGCACGGTGCCGGTGCTGTATCTGTACCGACAATGTGCGTTATTATTTTTGTATATTTACGACGTTTAGCGTCAGGTCACCGCACTGCCCCTTACGGTGAGGCCACGGATGTTATGGCCTTGAAAAAAACCCATACGTTTGCCGCACTGTTCACTCACGGATCCTCACGTTTTCTACGTGGTTTGGCAGTAGACTGGCTGTAGACCCACCTTACGGCGAAATGTGCCCCATGCATACCAAAGTCTTAATTCTTCTCCGACCCATCAGTGCCTTAGAAATGAACAACAGGTATTATTTGGGTCCTACCTCCAGTGAGCTGAGTCCTGCTCACGCTATGATCGGGCAGGGGACACTTGATCTGCTCAGCCGATTCCACAGCTCCCGTTACTATCAAAGACTGTTGCTTTAGTGAACCACTAGCGTCTTTCTACATGGCAAAAACAAAAACATGCAGAAAGTTTCTACACACAGAAAATAGCTATGCAATACATTAAAATACGCAAACAAACATCGCTGTCATCACTTGTACATTATGCTGCGACAAAATGACAATATTGTTTTAACTTTCCTCACCTGGAGGTAGACAACACGGCACTTGACCTCTCCTGAGAACACGATGTTGGAGACATGGAGTCTAACCGAGCGACATGGGCGTACTTGCACGTCACACAGAGAGGACGGAAGGATGGAGAGCAGTGACGGAGGTTCTGACAATGTCACCGAACAGTCGCCAGCACCGTAACCTGATTAGAGGGATGGCTTTGTAAAGTCTTTTAATGAGTCTGTGGGAAGGAAAATATATTAGTTCTTTTCCTTCTCGAAGAAGATTATTCAGTTCATATATGTACCACAAAGTCGTGTTTAACTGTGACATTAATACTATCTCATCAGCCTTTGTGCATGTTTTCAAGGCTGTAAGTATGTCACCAATATGTACACATATTCCTTATTAGTTACGTAATTTAATTACTAAATGATCCGTATTATACTTGTATCATTTTTCATATAAGCACTGTAAACAAGTGTCAATTAGATAGTAAAATCTTACCTTGTTCACATTGGCACTTGCCCCCCGTACACGTGCCGTGTCCACTGCACTGGCTGGGACACACCTGCTGCTGGATGGACACCAACAGTTTTGTAGACTCTGGATCAGCCACGTCGTTCTCATAATGCACCCGAGTCTCAGCTTCATGCTTGCATCTTGTGTCCATTACAGACGCAAGGCCATCAGTAAAAATGATGTCATCCGCTCGCTAAATAACAATATGATATTTTAGTGGACATCCTCATGGACATTGAGACTTGAGAACATCTATAAAATTGCAAAGTATTTTGTATAACTTTAAATTTTGGTTGATTCTTGAAACTACCTAGTTCAACGGCAATTTATGAAACAACAAAATGACAACCAACAATTACCATAATTATATTTATTTCTAACCTTTATATCGTTTGCACAGGCATCAATGATATTTTGAAGATTGATCAAATCCTTGCAGATGTCGTATGCAGCTGATGTCTTGAGTGCTTCTTCGCATGCCTGCTTTGCTTCTGTTTCAGTGATACCGCTTGGTGTCGGCCAGACTGTGTCAACTGGTGGGAAGTCTGCAGGGTCCTGCTCTGCATATGCAGTGTCTTCATCAACGTCATCATTATAGCTCTCGTCCTGAAAGTCATGTTAGCATCTTAAAGGTGCCCACACAGAGCTCAGAAATCTGATACCAAAAGTAGTAAAGTTAAATTGTTGTGACACTGTTAGGGCAATCGTGTGTAAGACAGTAGAACCTGAGCTCACTCTCTTAAACCTACTAATGTTTTTTTCTTCTTTCAACACTTTGACATTTAGCTTTATACCCGAGCCTTGAACGAGTTATACCCGCCAAGTACATTAAATGTAAAGTCTGCAACCACACCCGCACCCATGCATTCATAGAATTGAAGTCCCCAACCAAGCCTGCACTCGCGAAAGTTCAACAAAGATGTAACCCGCAACCACCCCCCACCCATTGATCTGAGACCGGCACATAACCTGCAAATGCCCCGGTATTTACATATATTGACATGACATTGATCTGAGACCCGGCACACCTAACCTGCAAATGCCGGTATTTGTTACGTTTAAACATATAGTAAATACATATCTATTACACATATTAACCACAGCTGCAGAGCTAGTGACATTCACAAGAATGAGTCGCACCCATTATAAATGGGAGGATGCAATGAACGCTCTGCAGGCAGGGAGTATCTGTAAAGGAAACGTGTGTCTATGCAATTTGAATGATTCTTACCACGCTTCTTTTCCTCCTGCTGTAACCACCACTAGTACAGACAGCCACCCCAGGAGGAGCAAGTGGAACCACGATGGCCATAGTATTGGTCCTGTTCCTCTCTGCCAAGTATTCATCGGCTGGAAGTCCACACAGAATTTCCTGTGTGTTTTCATTGATGTCTTCAGCACACACACCTGGTGAATATAGAGTGATTATGATTCATTATGAAATTATGAAGAATGAACTAATTTCCCATTAGGTGTTGGGGGTACGTGGCTATTATAGGGAAATATAATTTAAATATAACCTACTTTAAGGCAAAAATAAATGAATAAATGATTATTATTATTATTATTATTACCCCTAGAATTAGTAAAGTTCCGTGTTCAAATTAATATAAAGACAATGAATGGACGTGCTGCATAATATTTGCAACTTAACGTGGCTTGAAATATATACGGATCAAATAAAAAAGTTGTTATGAAGCAATAAGTGAAATTTTACAACTTTGCCTACGTACTAGATTATTAACTGACAGAAACATAATAATCAGCACCACTATCCAATAACAAAATTCATTGATTTATCTAAACTATATTTTTGCTTAAATTTTGTAATATATTTTCAACTGTTTGTTTTTATGTGGATTTTGAATATGAAAATATCAATGTCCCAAGTAAAATTTCTTGCCAATCAATACATATGCCTCGATAATTCATGAACAAAATTCAAACTTAAAATCCGTAGTCAGTTTTTTCCTCAGAAGGCATATATATCATCAAGCAAAAGTAAAAACAAATAAGACACAAAGCACGTGCAAAGTGGTTTTGTGATATTCAAACTATATAATGACCTTTGTAGGATGATGAACATAATGCTGAATGGCAAACTTATCAAAAAAACATTGTTATAATGCCACTCCATTAAACTTACTACGATGATGTTAGGTTTACTTGATAGAAGTCACAGACATGGTGGAACAATGCTCGTCGAGGATGTTGCATATTAAAATATTAAGTAAAGTATAGTATATGTCTGAAATCTTTCTCTTAACATATTATATGAACGTACATGATTCTTGCACCGTTGAATTGCTTGGGTCCACTTCTATACAGTCAAACACATTGTTAGGATTGAAAAAGTCTTCACTAGAAGAAACTCTGCAAGTGGATATGACATATCATTACAACTGCATTATGCAATGATGGGGTCCATTCCAGAATTAACCTCTGTGGTTGAATTTTTGCATGTTCGAATACAGCGCAAATTAAGGGTGCATAACATTTGAAACTGAGAAGTGTCACATTATGAAGGTGGTTTCTTAATAGAGAAGTTCTTAACAGTATGTGACGTTATAGAGGAAGTACATGTACATAAGAAAATCTCACCAAAGACATGGAATCAATTGATTGAACAATTTTTCATTTTTCATTAATTATAGATTGCAAGCAAGCATTTTTGAAAGAGAAATCAAATGACTTTGCAGAAATACCTATAGTTTTCAGCTACTATCTCATCGTTTGTATAGTTTCCATCATAGTTTCCACACAATCCATCTACATTTCCAAAATCTCCTTTCAATGATGTCACATAAATATCCAATCTCTTATCTACAACACAATTAACAAGACTCATTCATGCATAATATGGGAATACATTGATATCTACCAATCATAATTATTTTCAGGCTTTGAATATTGAGATGTCGTACCAGAACTGCCCCACCACCATCCTTCATACGCTTGTACTTTTGCACCAGATCCCATGAGAATCTAAATTAGCAAATGGTTAACACTATATTATATTTGTTATCTTATAAATATGTTCATATTTATTTATTGGTCAGTATATAAATTCTCTTCTTGCATGAATGATATTTGTTATGATAAAAATACAAATAAAATGCATTCTAAGATATATATAAGATATGTAAGATATAAGAAATGTATGAAAATTGCCTATATCATCAACATAGTTTGGAAAATCTTTTAGTTACCTCATAGTAATATCCATAAGAGTGTATGAGAGCCATGCCACCACCGAAGAGCCGCGTAAAGACCTTGGCAGGTTTGCTGCCGTCACACACGTCTATGCCCACGATGTCATTGTTTTCACGCACAGCAACTCCACAGGCGACAGTGATACCATCTTGTCTCTTGTGTTTAATTTGAACCTGTGTGTATTGCATATTATATTCGTGATTTATATTGCTGCATATATATTGTGATTTAAATTTTTTGGTGATAACTGTATCGTAATACAAGAATTAGAATACCTCAAAAAACCTTGCTGTAGTATTGATGTTATAGACCAAACGAAAAACGCCGATGTCGTCTACGCTGGTAAACCTACGAACAAAAACGTATCTCACATAAAATGTGTTGTCTGCCTTGTCTGGCTCTGTAAAAAGCAATGGAAGCCATGTGTTGACATATACATTGTCTTCTTCCTGGCAATAGTATATATTTTATTCATTCTTTTCATAGGACACATACTTGTATAACGATTGGAAGCTAGGGTACTTATACTTACTCATGATCAAATGTGTATATGTATGGATCGTTAAAAACCTCGCACATTCGCCTAGGTGTATCATCTCGTAGTTCTACCTGAAAATTCAAAGACATAATGCTTTGAATAGATTTCCAACCAATGATTCTTACCACAGTAAATTCAATTATATTGCACATATGAACACATATACAGTCATTATAAATCCTCAAAAAACTGATTATATCAAATATCAATGACACAACCATACAAAAAAGTACATACTTACTCTAACAGGAGGCGGCACGTATCCTGAGTACAGACTGTTGCCTTGTGGGTCATACGGCCAGATGTTGATTGGCTGGAATTCTACATAAAAAATCCCACTGGAGGTTCCTGTGCGTAACTTTGCAGATAGACCTATTTCGATATAAGTATTTTCTCTTGACAACGTGTATTCACATTGAGAGGTACGTGGATTGGTTGTAACTACTGACCGAGAGGTGGTTGTATAAAGAATGTGCATTTCACATCTGCCAAAATCTTCCCACACAGAACAGCAATCACACCCTAGAGGTTGGTTTAAATGCATCCAAATATTTAGTGGCCACTGCTCTCGACCTGTCAACACTATGTTCTGTGGCACCTATAAAGAAATTATATGCTTATTTCACAAATAGCATACGCAGCTTATGTAGTGATAATGTATCATATCAACAATTGCCAATATAGTAGGTAAATATGAACAGTTATATTTGACGATATTATCAATTTAAAACTTTATATCTCACATAAATTCCCAACTGTTTGGCCATCCTTTCATGATTAAACTCTCGCTGACAGGTTGTCCATCCTGGGCCCAATACGACTGTGATGTACATCTCAGCTATGTGTGAATAAATGAAAAATATACTTACAGGCTTTGCAGGAGTATTCTATATTTTTGTGGCTAGTTCGACATTTTCATTGGTTATATATTTACCTGAACCCCAACTGATTACAGGCTGCTAAAACCACCAACCGAAGCCTCCTCACTATGATATGGGGTTATTACATTGCGCAGATGCGCCAGGGATTGCACCTTTTTCACTCAACCACTTGCACAAATGTTAATACTAAAACGACACCATTACAGTAGCCAAACGATAATTTTCATCAAAAATTAACAATTCATTTTGATTATTAATCTCCAGTAAAAGTATGTGATAACTGTAAATCATGTCACGTTATGTACCATACATGATAAAATTCAAAATTAGAGTAACTAGAAAAGGTTTCCTTATGTGAATAATACTGGTGTTTTTAATTGTAAGTTACATTGTATATTCTGAAGAGGGACAGAAGGTTAAAAACGTTTAGACAATTATTTGGGACATTTCAATATTTAGTATATCGTTTGGATAAATTTTGAGCATATTTTAGAGAAATAAAAACAAATAATATGATTCAGTATCATACAGGCATGTAGTAGATTAACACATTATTATAAAGACAAAAAATTGTAAATATGTCAAACATGATCTCAAACTTAACACACTACCTCGCGGCATACACTCAAACGAAATCTTCCTTTACTGAGACATTACTGATAATTGACAAATATTGAGTAATACACCATTGTCCAGCTTGCCGTGTGAAGGGGGATAGTAAATATACCACCTGCATGTGGTTTGACAGAGTGAATGTGATGATAGCCATTAATAAAAAAAACACTTACATCAATGGCTTATGGCATCGTTTATAAAAGTGTAAATAAATAGCAATTCTAAGTTAAGTACATGTACAATTTTAGATGAAATAAGACTCGGGGGGGGAGGTGACTTCGGGCAATGCAACCTATTATCAAGGAGTATTACACAACCCCTACCTGTTTTCCCATGTGGCCTTTGAGCAGTAGATAATCCAAATCAGCATACGGTGTATAGTATTGTTGGATACCGGTACAGTTCACATCAGGAAAAGTAGCAAGTTCAGTAATGGTCTCACCATCTATTACTTCAAACACCACCTGTCAATCATTATATGAATCGCTTTTTGTGATTACAAGTTTATGGCCTACATGCATATATTCTATATTGATGTAGCAACAATATGCATGTTTATAGACTCTCCTGTTTTACACATACCTTGAACCTGGCAGAGTTATCTGAGTAATCTGATGGGCAATCCCAATAACTGATCTCACAGCGGAAGTAAAACGCATCATCTGTTTTGTTGTTCTCCCAGTAATTTGTGTCGTAGTACTCCCAGTAAGTATAAGGTTCATAAACTTGTACGGGGAATCTATCTGCAAAGTTGAAAGACCGCTATTATAATATTCATTTGATGTTTTCCATAGATAGGCCAGCAAATTTTCCCCAGATGTTAATTAACAATTTCCAATACAAAATACGTATGAGTGATACATAATGATGTGCTCCAAAAAACTAGGTGAGTTTGTTTTCATGGTAATTATAAAGCTCTTCAATTGTTTAAACAACATGGATCAATCTCTGACAACTCAAGTATTTGTCAGCAAAAGTATCTATGCAGTGTAAACACTTTAAGGGAATAATAAAGATACTTTTCTCACTTCATTTTGTCTTACGTTTTACTTCACTATTGGTACCGGCAGCATCAAGAGTGCTTAAGTTTAGTATCAAATGAAAGTAGGAATATTGTGGTGGCAGCTATTTATATAGTAGGCAAATCTAGTGATTTTCAGCATGAACTATCCACCGCATGGCGTAAATATAACAACAGCCTTCTTTGGGGCGATTGGTAGCAGTAGGTGAAGTATGGAATCAAGTGCCCGTCTAGTAGCGCAAACTAAGACAAAGTTTTGGTACAAACTATGTCATATGATGCGTTTGCTGCACACCTAGATGCCATTCAAGTTACGTCACTTGGTGATAAAAACGACCGGACATTAATTGAGCAACCTTGCACGAAACTCCACGCATTATCGCCCAAAGTAGCGGGCCTAGTGGACTCCTAGCTTAATACTCTTGTTTCTAAATGTTTCAAACGACAGTTGTAAAATAGAAGCGATGTAAAAGACAATATAGTGATGACCATGACCTACTTTGGCAAGAACCAAGGGCTTCAACATAAATCTCTCCGAGAGGACATGGTTTCATGGATCCTGCGCAGTAGCCCATGTTGCAGCCCAGAGGGGCCTTCAGCTGGTATATGTAGAAAGGTGCCTCATTTTCAATTTCAGGTGCACACCTTGATAATGAAAAAAAAAGACTATTAACAGAGAAACTTGATCCAACTAATATAATACAATTTAGAGCTTTAATGTGAGTGCAGCACTTGTGAACATGGTGAGAAAAACACTCGGTGTATTTAACAATAAAGCCTACCATGTGACATTAATGGTCTCCTCCCAGCCACAGCAGCCTGGCATCCACTCATATTTTCCACACACGGTCACATTCTTTGGTCCCGGTTGGTTCTCTATAAAGGTGTGTGCACAACTAATAAACGTGTTATTTTTGATAATTCCCTCTATCCTACTTGTCGTGAAAATATGCATGTTTTCTCCCAAGTACAAAAGATGGTGAAGCCTAGTACCAAGGGCCTGCTCGCCTAATAATCCATGCGGGGAGAGATTTGTCCCTCAATCGACAGATTCAATGGTATCCCAAAATCGGTCAATTTAGAGGCAATCGTCCCCAATGGTATCAGGTCAGTTCGTACAGGGGTCATACTATGTATGTGTTATACAAAATTTGCAGAGGATAAAACCCAAAAAACTTATGTGTCAGGATATGATACACGAATTTATCTCGCTTAATTATTGTTAATTCACTCATCCGATATATATAACTGTAAATGATAATAGCATGGAAAAAACATGTATGGGTCGATCTAATCATTCTGTAGGCTTTACCATCCGGGTGTGTTCCATTCATCCATATGGGGATATCGGTGCCACAGTGTCTAGGCTCCACACACTCAGTCGGCATCATTCCCCAAATACCGTCAGTACCAAACCGGTACCATTGAGCTGAAACATAATGCAAACATAAGTGGAACAACATAACATATTAGTTAGCTTAATTTTGTCTCATAATCTATTTACCATAATGTTTGCACATAACAACAGTTCAAGAATTATGACACATATCATTTATCAACTGTTGATTTATATATGTATATATCTGAATATTCGAGATTACACCAAGGTCGTATATTATAGTAAAAATGTGTTCAATTTGAATATGTAATAAATAGTCTTCCTTCGTTTGAATCCCATGATTTAAAAAATTTGGTATTTGGGAAAAGGTCGTACAGTTTCTTTACATTTTTTTTCAATGTTGACTTACGCCAGATGATATCAGTGTCACAGATGAGTTGCCTGACGCCATCAGGCTCGTATGCTGTACTTCTGTACGGGTTGTAGCCCAAGTCCACATAGTTACTGCATTGGCCTATTGACACAAACGTGACGTTTAAAAAAATGATAACATAAAATCATTATAGCCAAGTCATCACTTTATACAGCAAGTAATACACCAATTGATACAATGTACATGTACATGTAATTATTATGAGATGATTGATGGTCAAATGCGCGTGACTTGGTAACAAAATAGCACTTGAAATTAATTATTAGTGCATCAAAGAGAAAACTCGCTAATTAGATGAAATAGTTTGTTCATCAAACCGTAATGGTCTTGGTTAAGGGACGGTGCAATATATACGAGGCAGGGGGACCGGTGCATATAGAAAAACTTGTCTGAAAAAAGGTCTTGTCCCATGCTGATGTGATGGGAAAAAAACTGATGTCCCATGACCTCTATACATAAAAAAGTCTGTGTCCCCTCCCATGAATATTCGCGCGATTACTTTGTACCGATTCGCTCACGTCGAAGTGGGATTTCAGAAGCTGAAAAAAGTACACGTCCCATGCCCAACGAGAATGAAAAATCAGCAAGTCCCCCTACTTTGCACCTTAAAAAAAGTACCTGTCCCCCTACCAAATGCACCGGTCCCCCTGCCTGATAAATATTGCACTGTCCCTAAAAGACTACACATCCGATAACCATATAAGTTACGGTTAAGTACAGACATGTACAGCGCACAGTCCCTGTTTGAACATTCCATTAATGCTACTCTACTGATAAATATTCTGTTCACACTGTGATCTCACTTACATGACAATGAAGACTGTGCTGTCTTTTTGAATAAAGGTAGCTGTACAGTGGCGAATAGCAGTAGCGGTCACCAGTGAAAAGCATCTATGTTTAGATGTAGACTGGATGCAGTAACAGGGGATCGTTCACAAATTAAAAATAAACTGCTATTTTTACCCCCCCCCCCCGTCAATTTTGTCAGCTTTCGATGACCCCCCTCCCCTCGGCCAGCTGACGTCACATTTATGTGCTTGCGTGCACATGTCAGCTGTATAATCGAAAAATAATCTTATCAATTTTAGAATTAAATCTTATAGTACCTATGCAATATATATTTCATGCTGGATCTTCAAAAATGCATGATCTTCTACTTCACCATAGCCAGAAGATCCAGTTGACGGAAAGCGGAACCCTTTCTCACCCCCAAAATATCATTTTATGGGCTCTTGACATACCCATGAGCATTTGCATTTTTAAAACCCCATTACATTAAGAGGTTCTGGCGTTCTGCACCCTTTTTCAAAAAAAGGTGAATTTGGCAGTCTTCATGACGAACTTAAATTCGAACTTATGAAAAGTGTCAAAACGAAAAATATTTTAAAGAATAAAAAAGTCAGGATACATTTTATAAAGTAAGAATTGAAGCAGTGAACAAAACACTTTTATTTCTTTTAACAAGTCAACATAATCATAAGAAACAG
>CM032659.1:13155206-13223802 GCA_019095985.1 Streblospio benedicti
GCATGTTTGAATTTGGAGAAAATAAGAGAGAGGGGCGTGATGTGGACTTCGGCAATGCAACGTATTATCAAGGAGTCTGAACACCACCCCTACCTGTTTTCCCATGTGGCCTTTGAGCAATAGATAGTCGAGATCAGCATACGGTTGATGGTATTGCGTATGCGTACAATTCACATCAGGAAAAGAATCAATTTCAGTGACGGTCTCACCATCTATCACTTCAAACACCACCTGTCAATTATATGAATCGCTTTTTTGTGATTATAAGTTTATGGCCTGCATATGCGTATATTCTTCTATATTAATGTAGCAACAACATACATATTTATAGACTTGACAGTTTGAACGTTATAGTGAGAAAAATATCTGTGGTTTTAAGAAAAGATTATCCATTGTAAATAATTGTCTAATTCAAAATATAATTAATAGTAATTTTTTCAGTCTCTCTTCTGCATTATGTACAGAAGATGGAATGATTTGTTATATATGTGATGTATTTTTATTATCATTTATTTTCATTACTATGGACTGTAGGCAGGAATTTAATACAAAAAAATAAAAACTTGATATAGTATACTGTAAATATTTAACTACTCTATGCTTTATGCAGTTTATATGTCTAACTATTCTTCTGCTTTGCATATACCTTGAACCTGGCAGAGTTATCTGAGTTATCTGACGGGCAATCATAATAACTAATCCAACAGCGGAAGTAAAAGGCATCATCTATTTTGTTCTCCCAGTAATTTGTGTCGTAGTAGTTGTAGTAAGTATAAGGTTCATATTGAACGGGGAATCTATCTGCAAAGTTGAAAGACCTCTATTATAATAGTCATTTGATGTTAGGCTAGCAAATTTTTGCCAGATTTTAATTAACGCTTTCCAATACAAAATACGTATGGGTGATACATAATGATGTCCTCCTAAAAACTAGGTGAGGTTGTTTTCATGGTACTTATAAAATGCTTCAATTCTTTAAACAACATGGATCAATCTCTGACAACTCAAGTATTTGTCAGCAAAAATATCTATGCAGTGTAAATACTTTAAGGGAATAATAAAGATACTTTTCGCACCTCATTTTGTCTTACGTTTATTTCACTATTGGTACTGGCAGCACCAAGAGCGCTTAAGTTTAGTATCAAATGAAAGTAGGAATATTGTGGTGGGAGCTATTTATATACATGTAGTAGGCAAATCTAGTGATTTTCAGCATAAACTATCCGCTGCATGGCGTAAATATAAAACCAGCCTTCTTTGGGGCGATTGGTGGCAGTAGGTGACACATGGAATCAAGTGCCCGTCTAACAGTGCAAATTAACACAAGGTTTTGGTACAAACTTTGTATCATTTGATGCGTATGATGCACAACTAGATGTCACTTAGTTACGTCACTTGGTGATAAAAACGACCGGACATTAATTCGGCGAACTTGCTCGAAACTCCACGCATTATCACCCAAAGTAGCGGCCCTAGTCGACTCCTAGCTTAATACTCTTGTTTCTATATGTTTCAAATGGCAGATGTAAAATAGAAGCGTGTGTAAAAGACAATATCACGTTGACCATGACCTACTTTGGCAAGAACCCATGGGTTCAACATAAATCTCTCCGAGAGGACATGCCGGCATGGATCCCGCACAGTAGCCCATGTTGCAGCCCAGAGGGGCCTTCAGCTGGTATATGTAGAAAGGTGCCTCATTTTCAGTTTCAGGTGCACACCTTGATAATGAAAAAATGACTATTAACAGAGAAACTTGATCCAACTAATATAATATAATTTAGAGCTTTAATGTGAGTGCAGCATTTGTGAGCATGATGAGAAAAACACTCGTTGTATTTAACAATAAAGCCTACCATGTGACATTAATGGTCTCCTCCCAGCCACAGCAGCCTGGCAGCCACTCATAGTTTCCACACACGGTCACAGTCTTTGGTCCCGGTTGGTTCTCTATAAAGGTGTGTGCACAACTAATAAACGTGTTATTTTTGACAATCCCCTCTATCCTACTTGTCGTGAAAATATGCATGTTTTCTCCCAGGTACAAAGGATGGTGAAGTCGAGTGTGAAGCTTAGCATCACTCGTCTTCTCGCCTGATACTCCATGCGGGTAGAGATTTGTCCCTCTATCGGCAGATTCAATGGTTTCTGTTGAGTCTTTAAATTGTACCACCCGTGGTCCCGTACTGGTACAATTTCTTGACTTGAAATTATACCACTGCCGATAAATATTAATCATCCCGGTACATTTCGAGTTAAAGCTAAATTGTACCATTTTGTCATTATTTCCTTGAAATTGTATCACCACGCAAAATTGTTCCAGGAGCATTGCGCTTTTCCTAAGTATGATTTTGTGATTGGTACAGATGAAGTAATTAATAGGTAGAGGCGACTGGGGTAGATGGGACACTGGGTAACATGGGACTGGGGGTAGATGGTACACAGGGTAACATGGGAGATGTCAGTTTTATTGGACTCTAGCTTTACTCTGTCACGCTTTGCAGTGACAAATCAATCTTGAAAGTCAAAGGTTTGACCAAAGCATAAATAGATCAGTAGTCTATGTACATCATTTCCATTTACTTTGATTTCATTTTCTACTCAGCCAATTATTACTCCTTATTTCAGTGCTCATCCTACAACTAGATCTCCCATTACGCATGGAAATAACTAGAATCATTTCGGTTGCAATTTTGCCAAATAAAAAGTATTGTGAGAAAATAAACGTTTCAAACTAAAAACTGCTGAGGTAGACTACTTTTTATTGTGTTCGTTTCTTTTCTTTTTTTTTTATGCGTGAGTATATGATGAACAAATTCACCTCGCTTAAGTATTGTTGATTCACTCATCCACCTGTAAATAATGATAGCATGAAAAAAATATTTGGATGGGTCGATCAAATGAATATAATTGTGTAGGCTTTACCATCTGGGTGTGTTCCATTCATCCATATGGGGATATCGGTGCCACAGTGTCTAGGCTCCACACACTCAGTTGGCATCGTTCCCCAAATACCGTCAGTACCAAACCGGTACCATTGAGCTGAAACATAATGCAAACATACGTGGAACAACAGACTGCCATAACACATCAGTTAATTTAATTTTGTCTAATAATCTATTTACCATAATGTTTACACATAACAACAGCTCAAGAATTATTACACCTATTATTCATCAACTGTTGATTTATATCTCGATATATCTAGATGTTGAAGATTACACCAAAGTCGTATGTTATTAAAAACAAAAACACTCTCAATTTGAATATGTAATAAAAATTCTTGATTTGAAAGCCATGATTAAAAATATTTGGTATTTTGGTATTAACAGGTCGTACAGTTTTTTTTTTCAATGTTGACTTACGCCATATGACATCAGTGTCACAGATGGGTTGCCTGACGCCATCAGGCTCGTATGCTGTACTTCTGTACGGGTTGTAGCCCAAGTCCACATAGTTACCGCATTGGCCTATTCATATCAAATAGCTTTTGATAAAAAAATGTATATACTATATCATTATCAATGGAGGCATACGGGACCTAATATTTATCATGTCCCAGGAGGTATGGAAACAATAAAACTTTTACGGTACGATTTTCATCCCGCCCCCCACTCCCTCCCCCTCTTCCCAAAATATGTTTTGAATCTTTAACACTCCCCTATATGTATGCTTGCTGTGGACCATGCTAAACGGTTGCCCCTTATCAATCGATCACTCAATTCATCAATCAATCAATAGCATTTATCATATACATATTCTTTGACATTAAAACGTTATGTAGCAAATGAATAGAATTATTTGGGGAGCTGATAAGCACACAAACGTCAACAGAATTTCACCCCCTTGCAGTGTTATTTATTAATGAAGTAGCCGTGACGGATTTCTGTATCTCAAACTCTGGCTAATTTGCATAGATTTACTACGACGTACAAACTTATCGTAGTCCCTGCTGGCCCGTTCTGTTTTAGACCGTAAAATATGACTAGCGTACATTTTGACCGGTTATAATTTACGGCTTCCAAAAATTGTCTAACAAGTAACTACCACCTTAGATTTTTATCACTCTCAGAAATCTCACACGTCTTATTCTCTGGCGTAGGACAATGCGGCTGTCACTTATAGAAAGGCCTTGAAGAGTAGATGCTATACGTATCATTATCGCAAATTCAAACACACGCAATATCCTTTTTAGTGCTTCATACAACTATGCAACTGATGAGCGCGTGCATTTGCAACTATCAATCAAAATGCCTTTTTTCCAGTTATTTAGATTTTAATCAGATTTTAGTGTAATCCTTCTGCAAATGTTTCTCTTAGAGCAGTCATCTAGTACATGTTGACATTGTCAATCCCCTTTGTATAGCCATATTGACATTATATACAAATATATGTTTGCAAACTATCATAGAAATTTTTCACAACGCACACAGAATCACACGATACACAATTACCATTTCAAGCTTCAACGAACTGCCATTAAACGTCACGGGTTTTTTTACCTGTCACCTGGGGAATCTAAGTCCTCTAGACAAATATAAACGAGCCATAAAAAGTCACCTGAAGTCCAAATCAACATAGCAGGGGTTTGCTGAATTGAGTTGTGCAATACCTTAAATTTAGAGAGGACGTGCATATTGACTGAGTCTGAGGTATTAAACATCAGAAAGATACATGAGATAATTAATCGCAAGCAGTCTTATCACCATGGCCATTATCGATCACAGCGTCTATGCTTTTCACCTGTAGTTTGCTTTTTTGTTTCATTCAGACCGTAAATTATAACCAACCGTCAACTGTGTCTGGTCACAATGAAAAATCTATAGTTGCGATCAAATGTGAACACCGCAAATTGTAATCAATTGAATGTCAGCAACTCTTAACCCTCCAACCCTTTTCTTATCATTACAGGCGTATAGAGGCATGTGCATATAGACACTTTTAAAATGACACCAGTTCCGTCTCTAGCTCCGTCACCATCCTGGCCTAACGCACGCTTCGTCAAAGTTGGATCTCCAGTGGCGTCACAAGCCGATCCGACAAATTCACTGGCACTACAGAGACGCGAACGTGCATCCCTCTTTCTTGGCCACTTGTCTACGTATCTATACAATATTGATACAAGATGCAACATATTTTCTTCAAGGTCGTTTTGCCATTTTATACAAAGCCTTTGCCGCATTTATTTAACCAAAACGGATTTCTATAAAAAGTGATATCTTTGGTACAGATTTTTAGGTTTGGGGTAATGACATAATGACATTATAACTCAGAAAAATTTAAAGTGTGGGTTGCACCCTCACTTTTCACCGCTGTTTACAGCCAACAATACATTTATTGCAAGTTAAATAAGTTATAGGTGGGTTGTTACGTATAATATTTCCTAAAGGGGTCAATGTGCACATTGTCATACATGCATGCCATGTATGTCTGGCTCTTTTTGAAAAAGGAGTTTACATGTTCTTGAAAGCGGATATTTCTGTGGTGTAGATCATACATTATCAGTCCCATCGCCCTACACCAGAGAATAATACAAGGAAGCTTCATGAACTTGACTACAGCTTACGTTGGTCACATTTTACAGCTGCTAGTCCATTTTTTGATGGTGTATGGTGACGATTCATTTATGTCAGCGTAAATTATGCCTTTGACACAATTTTCGTTGGAAATATTACACATTAGCGAATTCGCTACATATAGGTACTCATCGAGGGATTGTTGAACATTCGCATGTGTAAGTTACAATACATTTTGCTCAGTAACTCGCTGCAACATGCATTTTTACTACGTTCTAGTCTATGTTGCTACAATACGTCCAAGTAAGGATCTTGATATAGTTCGTGTGGATGCGTTGGAAGGGTTCGCCTGCAATCGCTTATGTGTAAAGTGTTCATGCAGCGACGCAACCGTAATCCTGAGGTGCTTTGCAAAATTGCGAGATTATTAATTGTTTACAATTTTGGAAGGTTGTAGTGGACAGCACATGAAAGTGGGGTGATATTACCATGGGCAAGAGCTATCAAGACAAGGATTGTGCTGTCTGAATGGAGGGAGGGGGCGCGCCACAACTAAGTATGCACTTATAATGTTCTTGAAAGATATGCAATAAACTATGTAATATTTGTTATTGTATTGTGCTTGTTCAACAAAAGAAATCACATCCAATTTTGCAAAGTATCAACAGGTCCTGTGATTTTCAAGTTGTATTGCCAGTGTCTAATAAAAAGTAACTATGCACCACGTTAAATAATGAAACAATGCATGAGCAGACAAGGAAAATATGCATTTTATAACGTGCAGTCAAGTCTACACAATATGAAAGTTTTTTTCATATGCAGAAAGACCTTTTCAATTCTAATGAATTATTAAACAAAATTGTTTTATAATTTATTAAAATTGGGGAGGTCACTCTACAGTTGAACAAGCTTATTTTGAAAATAGGAATATTTTTTAAAAAAAATATACGCGTTCTTTTTGTAATAAAAAAAATGAAGATATATACTCATATTTCATTTATAACAAGGCATATACCAATACTGAATATACACATCTAAACCTTTACCAAAAAGCTAGTGTATATGATAGAACTATTTTGATCTCGGGATGTCCTAATTAGCTCAATGTATACTTCATATTTGCTATCACGGCACGTCAATTGCTATCCCCATTGCAGTTTATTTTTATCAATGGACCTCGACTATAAACGGTATTACGCCTTTTCGCCCGTATTCTCATAATTGCGACGATTAACTTCTCTGTAATTAAAATATACGATTTTCATATCTAATTTATTAAAATATTACAAAAAGAGAGATGATGACTAACCTGCGACTTGCGCTACCACAGCCACCAAGTAGAAGACGACTCTCAACCAGGTCATCATGGCGTATGCTCAGCTCGTCTTCCAGACGACTTTTATACTCTGATTCAGCTGTGTCATAGCGTCTATACATATTGTTTGCTTTGTCAAATATCACGAACATAGGGCTTGTGTGCTCGCTGTATGTTTGTTGTTTTTGTTTTTTGTTTGCACCACTGTGATTGGCTGGGTTTTTGAGTGGGGAATCCCCCGATTACTAGAATACCCTTCCGCCCTTTGCAGGGGAGCAGACGAGACATTGAGGAGGTGCGGGTAAACACTGCCGATGGCATGTTAACTCATCGCAAATATTGATAGACATACTTCGACTCGGCTACATGGTAAAATGGTCGTTTACTTGTAAACAAAACACTGTGTATACATTTCAATGATTGGACCGAATTTTCCTATTAAAAGCAAATATTTTTCTTCTTTTTTTAAAAAAATACACTGTAATATGGAAGCGCGGTAAATTAATTTGTTGATTACACGTAGAGATACAAGCTGCTAACGATGTGGGCAAACTCACTATCTTACCACACTCATGAATTGAGGATCAATCGAGGCCTGACAATAGTTAATTCTAATGAGCTGAACATACTGTAGATGATTTTCTCATATGGTAGTTATTCTAAAATGAGTGTAAGAAATACTTACTGTTACTTCCTTTACTATTAAACAATGTCAACAATATCGATCAAGTGCTACAGGGTTTTTATTGCACAATTTGTTTTATGATTGGATTGTTAAAATGCCAAATATACGTATCTTCAAATAGTTATGAAATGCAATAAAGGCAAGTTAATGTATAGTCGGTAGTTGTGGTTACTATGATTGTAACATTGCTTTCACGAATGAATAATAGCAAATACTTTCATCATTCGATATGTGTAGACAAAAATATACTTTGTAGTCTCGTAATATGCTGCACAAATTTATTATTTTCCCGATACAAATGTCTCAAATATTTATATTGAATTAGGTGGAACATCAAATTTATAGGAATGTCTTTGTCTTAAAATTCAAATTTCGCAATCTATTTTCATTGCGGAAATAGACCATTCCAAGTCCTGTCAAATATATGAAGACAAAATGCAAAGTTAACCGTGAGTTTACTCCATCTCAAGTTTTGTTATTGCCGCATGCTACCTACACTGTGATTAAAAATAGAAGTGCACAACAGAGCTCGAAGTGACCAGTAAACTCCAGCAAGAAAGTGTACGACTTGTATTTAGCAGCGCCATTTCATTGAACTCAAACTTTTGTTGGTGTTCCATTTTCTTCATTGGCAAATTGTACAAATCATTGCCAAAACTGCAATCTACCTCGGATCTAAAATTTCATATAAAAATCCAATTTAAGCAGATCCAACTTCAACTAGAACAGAAAACAAGAAATCATTTTAAGGTTACTTGTTTTATTTATTGTCTGTTTTTAAAACAAAATGAACACACATGATCAACTAATGCAAACGACATATGAAACACAGGTGACGAGCAGGCTCTGTGAGTTGTGTACATCGGTATCCATTAGAAGTACTCTCTCTATTAACCCTTTCACATTAATTACTTTTTACAGTATTCATTCAACACTTTAAACAGTCAACTGACTTCTGATAGCCCTAAAACATAGCTTGCCCACTGATTAAAATGCGATGGTTCCTTTATACATTCAACTCGCTATTAACTTGCTTATCTGCAGTCAAGTCCAATGCCCACCATCATCACATTGGGCATAGTTAACAATTTCTTGGCCACACATGATAAATGATTCTATATAGACAAACTAGATCAAGTAACAAATCAACTAACTTCCACACCCGATTGCATTGTGCAACCAACCTTCCACCACAAATCACAATGCAATCTCCACACATATGACGTTCTCGTTCTAATGCCCTCATACATGGCACAACCCACATCAATATCACAATGAAAAGAAGTAATCTATTTTTGTTGTCTTTATAGATGATTAGTACTATCAACTGCTGTTGAGTAGTCCTTTTAAGCTGAATGCGTAGCTAAAACTAAATCTTTGAAATGAATAAAACGGAAAAATACAGTACAACTATTTCATATAATTAAATACGAAATGCCGGTATTACATAGTGAACATTGATTATTTTATCATCTAACAGAGGTTATGGTCACTTTAAACTCTAAAACACCTGAAGATCATTGAAAATATCAACCTTCATAGATCAAGCGTTTTGTATAAATAGTACAGTTGTTCCTGTTCATGGGTACATGAACATGCACAAGTTGTTATGACAGCTTCCTACATACCATCATGATAGAATATTTCCATTCTGATGAAAATATTGGTACGTATATTATAGATCTCATTTACTATCGGATTATTTGAATTTAAAATGACACATTTCATTCAAGGATGTGAGATCAACAAAAATAAGGTCACAAACATATCACGGTATTACATTAGCACCAAAAGGAAACACCTAAAATAAATTAAAACAAAAAACATGAACATAAGACACTCGTTGTATATAAATTCGTTGAAATAAATAAATAATAATCTTTGCATCACTGCACATTCTGTTAAACTATCACACACACGCAATTACATCATAATCACCATCAAATCACTCAATCACTGCAATGCTTATACCGTTCAATGACTTTTACACACAACCACGAAAATCCAAACTATTACTACAAATAAGTTACATTATGACAGCATTGTCTTTTACGAATTTGCCGCGAAAAATCAGTGTGTTTATGTTTTATGTTTATCTTATGAAATTAGTTGTAAAACGTGTGCATTTAGCTTACTAAACTGGCGAAAATATACAGCATCAAGCATTAGTACATATATATAACAGACCGTTTGCAAGTCTCGTCTAGACCAGCTACAAGGCTATGTTGTTGTATATGTTAGATACAATTTTCACTTTTGTGATGACATCACATTTGTTATCAAGAGTTGTATAAATATACTGATATACAATGTCGAAATATCAATCAGAAAATATGTGTGTGTTTAGGAGTTGTTGATAAAACAAAATCACACCTAAACCTAAAAGATTATTCACACATACACGTTGCATTACACAAAAAGGTATAAGTAAAGAAAATCAATTCTAAATGTTATATGTGACACCCGTAAAATCACCCATATAAACGTAGCACTACACTCTGAGAAATAGTCCCATTACACAGTGTATGAATACATGAATATTGCCACAAAATAGTCCAGAATTTGAAATTTGGCACTAAAAGTAGTCCCACTTGATCCATGTTCCTCACTCTTGTATTAACCGTGTCAACATTGACGAGTATACGGATCAGTGCATTAGGATCATCGGAATCCTGGGATGTGCCTCCGTGGACGGGCTCCAGATGGACACTGAAGCCGTAGATCTGGCTGCGACTGCGGCTGCAGGGTCATCAGGTCACTGCGGGGGGTTGCTCGCGAAACTCACACCTGTTGAAATGGAAAGAAAAACAATGAAGTGTATGTTTACACATGAAAGTCTGCCAATATTGACATGCCCTTGTGCTATCGGTGTATTTCAAAGTACGTATAGCACAGCACTGTGTATTGTGGAAAACAAAATTGATTTAGTTCAATCGTGTACCGAAATGTGATTGTAAAATTTGTCCAACCAATATAGAATACACATCCGCGATCAGCAATATGCATGTAAAGACAAGTACACTGTACGTTGCAACTGATAGAGTTGTATGGACACCATCTTGTCTATTTTAGTAGGCCGCCTATGGGACTGAACACCTACATCGAGTCTATTATGTTTCTGGCTCAGCTAGCAATATATTGCATCGAGCTACTGGATTTGTTGACTTAGATTTGGAACAGACGTGTGTAAAATGGGAGTGAGTGGTCAGTGAGTGGTCAGTGTCCTGGTTCCACTCGACGCCCACACTTATCTGACATAGTATGTGGACAATGTTTATCCATCTTCCAGTGTATATGTATATAAGCAGTTTATTTGTGGACGCCAAAGCCAGTGGCTTCTGCAGCCACGAATGTATTGTCCGTGGTGATAGTATTTGGTATAAATAGTATTGGGTGTCTTATTGTGTAGAGATCTTGTCTATTAAGAAAATATCAATGGTATTATTTGAAATCCTAATACCATCTGATTTTAGATATTTACATTTGGTTACTCTTGAGAACTCATCATTGTAAAATTGAACACTTGGTTTAATGGTGTGTATATGTGAGTAATATTTGTGATCTATATTATCTGACTCAAATTATTTCAATTGCCACGTGAGAGATCATCGCACTAGTAATCTACAATAAAGCATCAAATAACACTTTAAAGTCGCCATTATATTAAGTTGAATGTAATCTCTATTGTTTGGAAAATCTACCAATTATCATATCTTAAATTACAACCACTGTCACCAGTACACGAAAACTAGTATTTTAGCCATTACTTCACCATACAATTGTAGTATGTGAATGAAAAGCAAGAAAAATAGTTCTGGCTGAAATGTCTTGCCGCCTCGCTCTAGTTCTAGTCTCGCTATGCACACGGCTGAGACTGGCCTTGAAAACGTACGTCTTCCTTCAGCGCATGTCAGGGTCAGGGACGTCCTATCTACCACGATGATAGCTTTACAAAGTTCAACATTTAATGGCCGGGTCATAGCTGTGGCATAAGTGCTAGTTGTTCAGTTGGTTAGTAGAACGCATGAATCATGTTATGGGTATTAATAGTATGGCATTGGAGTAGATATGTAAATACCAAATTTGTAATAGCTGGGTCTTAGATACATTGCTAGCGATTCTTTCAATCAAACAGACGAGCTTTGTACAACTACGATGTGCTAATATATTCAAGTCACTAGAAACATATCACGTTTTTCACGCGGATACATCGGAAAGTATGATAAAGTGAAGATTCCAGCAGAATTTTACAGAATGTAAAACCTATATGTAATTTCTCAACAATAAACACACGGTTTACACTACAAACAGCATATGCTAGCATCGCATGCTCAGAGCAAGGTCACTTCCAAGGTAGCTCTGAACATGTGTACTAAACTGTAGTACTTTAGCTGCTTTAATGTCGATGTCTATGATATTGTTAATTCATGTTCAGCAGTGTCTCCTCACAGCCCATCTTGAATACTTCGCTTGCTTATTTGTTACTTTTGGCTAATTTAGTGCGTAGGCAGATCCAGCGGCCACGGCTGGGGGGTTGGGGTTGGGGGGGGGGGGCAAAATATCTTATTTTCACAGCCGGTTTTTCGGAATATTTGCTATAGATATCCATCGCGTGTGCGAAACTTAATTGCACCCCTACCACCTTTTTTCTGAAAAACTTGATCTGCGTGTGCAATGCAAGAACAAAGGAAGCTTCTATGGTATCATACACGCACAGAAAAATTTTAGTTAAGCGTTGGCTGTAATCAAATCACATAAATTCGTGTAATAGGCAAAAGAAGGCATTTCAGCATGATACAGAAGTGAATATAATTTTGACAATATCATGCTTTAAAACAATTAATGAGCAGTTGAGATGGCCAGGCGGCTAGAAATCTAAATTACATACAAAACAAATTGTTAATTTTATAAATGAAATAACTCTCATTTTATTTACAGAAAGGCATTTTGATGTGCTGACTTATACACGTAGATCTATTAGCCTTCTAGCAATAATTCTAGTATTTAGGTCAAAACCTCAGAAGCAGAGCACCCCCTTCAAATGACCGCCTGCCAGCCCAAATTAACAACTTTAAAATGATCATCCGTCCCTATGTAACCAATATCAAAAACAGCCAACCATACATGAATATACTAAATGGCCAAGAATCTAAATAATGTACATTTTTTTGTGAGTTTTTAACATGAAACCCTATAAGTGGGACACCATGAACACTGAACATGTCCTGGGTGATGCGGTGGCAGAAGGGGAAAGATCCGGCAAAATTTTTTCCCGAATTTATGTTGGGAAAAAGATTCACAAAATAGTCCAGAAATTGAAATTTGGCACTAAAGTAGTCCACTTGATCCACGTTCCTCACTCTTGTATTAACCGTGTCAACATTGACGAGTATACGGATCAGTGCATTGGGATCATCGGAATCTTGGGATGTGCCTCCGTGGCCGGGCTCCAGATGGACACTGAAGCCGTAGATCTGGCTGCGACTGCGGCTGCAGGGGTCATCAAGGTCACTGCGGGGGTTGCTCATGAGAACTCACACCTGTTGAAATGGAAAGAAAAACAATGGGAGTGTATGTTTACACATGAAAGTCTGCCAATATTGACATGCCCTTATTGCTATCGGTGTATTTCAAAGTACGTACTTTAGCACTGGCCTTGTTGTGGAAAACAAAATTGATTTAGTTCAATCGTGTGTACCAGAAATGTGCTTTTAAATTTGTCCAACAATATAAGAGGCCACATGCGATCAGCTATATGCATGTAAAGACAAGTACACTACAGCCGTTTGTGGAAATAGAGTTGTATGGACACCATCTTGTCTGTTTTAGTAGGCCGCCTGGGACTGAACACCACATCAGTCTATTATGTTTCTGGCTCAGCTAGCAATACATTGCATCGAGATACTGGATTTACGACTTAGATTTGGAACAGACGTGTGTAAAATGAGAGAGAGTGGAAGTGGTCAGTGAGTGAGATTAAGAGTGTCCTGGTTCCCTCGACGCCCACTTATCCAGGACATAGTATGGCGGACCCAATGTTTCTTCCGTGTATATGTATATAAAGCAGTTTATTTGTGGACGCCGGCGCCAGTGGCTTCTGCAAAGCCACAGGTATTTGTCCGTGGTGATAGTATTTTGGTATATAAATAGTATTGGGTGTCTTATTGTAGAGATCGTGTCTATTAAAAGAAAATATCAATGGTATTATTTGAAATCCTAATACCATCTGATTTTAGATATTTACGTTTGGTTACTCTTGAGAACTCATCATTGTAAAATTGAACACTTGGTTTAATGGTGAATATGTGAGTAATATTTGTGATCTATATTATCTGACTCAAAATTATTTCAATTGCCACGTGAGAGATCATCGCACTAGTAATCTACAATAAAGCATCAAATAACACTTTAAAGTCGCCATTATATTAAGTTGAATGTAATCTATTGTTTGGAAATCTACCAATTATCATATCTTTAAATTACAACCACTGTCACCAGTACACGGCTTAGTATTTTAACCATTACTTCACCATACAATTGTAGAATGAATGAAAAGCAAGAAAAATAGTTCTGGCTGAAATGTCTTTGCCGCCTCGCTTAGCTCCCAGTATCGCTATGCTGACTCGCCTTTGAAAACGCACGTCTTTCCTTCAGCGCATGTCAGGGTCCGGGGCGTCCCATCTACCACGATGATAGCTTTTACAAAGTTTCAACACATTTAATGGCCGGGTCATAGCTGTGGGCATAAGTGCTAGTTGTTCAGTTTGGTTAGTAGAACGCATGTTATGGGTATTAATAGTATGGCATTGGAGTAGATATGTAAATACCAAATTTGTAATAAAGGTCTTAGATACATTGCTAGCGATTCTTTCAATCAAACAGACGAGAGCTTCGTACAACTGCCATGTGCTAATATATTCAAGTCACTAGAAACATATCACGTTTTTCACGCGGGATACATCGGAAAGTATGATAAAGGTGAAGATTCCAGCAGGTTACAGAATGTAAAACCAATATGTAATTTCTCAACAATAAACACACACGATTTACACTACAAACAGCATATGCTGGCATCGCATGCTCAGAGCAAGGTCACTTCAAGGTAGCTCTGAACATGTGTACTAAACTTTCTAGCATGAATACTTTCAAAGCTGCTTTAATGTCGATGTCTATGATATTGTTATTTCATGTTCAGCAGTGTCTCCTCACATCCCATCTTGAATACTTCGCTTGCTTCTTTTGTTACTTTTGGCTAATTTAGTGCGTAGGCAGATCCAGCGGCCACGGCAGGGGGGTGGGGGGTAAAATACCTTATTTTCACAGCCGGGTTTTCAGAATATTTGCTATAGATATCCATCGCGTGTGCGAAACTTAATTGCACCCCTACCACCTTTTTTCTGAAAACTTGGATCTGCGTGTCCAATGCAAGAACAAAGGAAGCTTCTATGGTATCATACACGCACAGAATAATCAGTTCAGCGTTGGCTATAATCAAATCACATAAATTCGTGTAATAGGCCAAAGAAGGCATTTCAGCATGATACAAAAGTGAATATAATTTTGACAATATCACGCTTGAAAACAATTGATGAGCAGTTGAGACGGTCAGGCGGCTAGAAAGCTAAATTACATACAAAACAAATTGTTAATTTTATAAATGAAATAACTCTCATTTTATTTACAGCATGTTGATGTGCTGACTTATACACGTAGATCTATTAGCCTTCAAGCAATAATTCTAGTATTTAGGTCAAAACCTCAGAAGCAGAGCACCCCCTTCAAATGACCGCCTGCCAGCCCAAATTAACAACTTTTAAATGATCATCCGTCCCTATGTAACCAATATCAAAACAGACCATACATGAATATACCAAATGGCCAAGAATCTAAATAATGTACATTTTTTTGTGAGGTTTTAACATGAAACCCTATAAGTGGGACACCATGAACACTATACAACACTTATTGCTTATTGCCCAAACAGAATTCTGTGTTTACACAGACATAAAATGGTGAACACATAAAATCTACGAGACTTGGGCGGAAGAACGATTATTGGTTTTATATTGTGCTCCTTACTAGTACACATAGTCATAGATTTTTAATACATTGGCTGATGCAAGGTGTTTGTTTGGCACTCTAGCAAGGAAGGGAACGTTTTCAAACTCATTTGCAGAGGTGTGGCTCTTCTTGTGTGAATGAATTTTAACTTAAAACGTGGCGTTAACACTGTACGGTGGCGACTTGATGCTGGAAGAACGATTATTGGTTTTATATTGTGCTCCTTACTAGTACACGTGATACTAGATAACACGTTAAAACATAGATTTTAAAACATTCCATTTAATTACATTTATAAACAAAAAAACAGCAGGTAGATATTGGTCTATTACTCTGGCATATTTATATAATTTATATATAGGCTTCCAGCTGCCACTGAAGCTCTTGCTTGTGTGTATGAATTGTCTCTATACTTAAAACAGTTACAACATGTTTAATTGGAATCAATGTCTATCTTATGCATATGCATTTCATTTAACGCAATGTCTTTTTCTATAATGGTTTAAAAACAAGTAAGGCAAATTCTAGAAACGTCTTAACGAGAGATACCTGGTAAACCAGTCCCTCTGTACTGCCAACACATCTGGTTCTCAGATTTCAACTCTGGCTGAAATCTGGTTCACTGTTGAAAAAAACTTCTAATAGATGCTGGATTTTACATAGAAATTGACAATTGAAGCCTTCACAGTACGTGACATTGTAGTTAATGGTAAGATGAAATGTATCAACATAGACCTTTTAATATGTGTTGTTTGCATTATGTGCAAGACCTAGACTATCAACAGAGCAAATGTATGCGTAATTCATGACAGACATGAAAATGAATTTGTAAAATGATGACTGATTATTTGTAGTAATAATACATATAATCACACATGTACAGAGTACAGAACATACTTGTCCGTGAAAAGGGTTTAGGAAATCGTCACAATGTACCACACCTAGCGGTCCTAATCATGTGGTAGTTCACTATGGATGCTGTGCTATCCGTGGAGAAGCTAGAGTGTATGCTGTGTTATGACACATGTAGACGGGCGATCCTTTACAGAGAAGAGGGAACTTTTTTTATCCGTTTTAAGTGCCACGAAGATAACTCGCATAATTATGATAACTGATGCATTTTCTCTTCTAGAATCCTAGCATTTTCCAGCTTAAGCTCCAATATGAGAGTCTCGAATGTTGATACCCGAATATTTACCGCGTGATAAGAAGTGAGTCATGTATGATTGTTATTCGGCATTTTTAATTAATTGACTATGGTGTAAGTATTGCCAGGATTCTCTCTCCAAATACACCTATAGGTTCGAATCCCAGCAGAGGCTACGTGCTATGGCCTTATAGACGTGGAGAAAGAATGCTCTAATGAAAAAAATAATTGAAATGAAAATTAAATAATTGACATGTGAATAACTGCGATAAATACATGGCAATAGCTGATGTCTGGTTGAAATTGGAGTGATAATTACTACCATCATATGTAAAATAATCATGACATGACAAAGTGACCAAAATAGGCAGATGTCCAAATTCCTGATATTGAGCAGTCAGATGTAGGACTTTTAAATTAACATCCAAACACATCTATTTACCTGAAAAGCACTGCCTCCGGGGAAAAAACGCACACAAAACACCACACATTCTAAAGTTAGCATTCATAACGTCATAGAACTCAAATGATACCGTCATTCACGTCAATTATATTTATCTGGATCACAAAGCTGTTAGCTCTATTACTTCTTACGCTGCCTCCTGGGAATTGAGGCTTTGCTATTTGAAAATGGTGTTCTTAGACCACAAAAAGGCCACCTCTCTAGAAAGAGATTCACGTACACGTGGTAATTGACTGATTGCTGCTGAGTAAACTCTTCTTCATCTTAAAGACTTCGTAGTTGTTTTTTCTTTTTTTTTTTTTTTTATTTCAAGTTATGTTGCAGACTAGTTTATTACGACACCATTTCAGATGTTGAAATTAGTTGTTGATGGTACGAAACTATACGATGCAAAACCCCGTTTAACGATGTTGATGACATACCAACCAAGAATTAAACTGATGGGAATACCCCAGCTGTTTGGAAATATCACATTCGCCAAAGCAGTAAATAGTAAAACGTTTATTCATAACATCGAAGTGTGTGTCTGAAGAGAGGGGTAGTGTTTTAAAATCAATTGGGAATTTCTCTTGACCCACATATTGGTTTTCTATGTAGCGTGATTGGCCTCCCATCTTTCAGCTCCGCGATTTTGTTTGCGCTATTGTCAAAAATGTTCGTAACACATCTGTTATTTTCAAAGGAAAAAAATATATGTCTGTAACAGAAGAATATAATAATCCTGACCTTTGAGAAGACACGCCATGACTCATCTCTCGTGGCCACGGGAGACAGACCCTGGTCTGAGATAAATCTATCACTTCAAAATGGATGTTGGTTAGAACAAAGAGAATGTACTACAGCTTCACCTTCACCTTTAGCGCGCTTGAACTTTACGATTTTGACACGGAGTCTTGCATGTCAACAAGTGCAAAACAAAAGAGTCTGTGCACATCATTATGCTTTACTATATTTATTTTGCTGTTTGTAAGCCTTGTGTAAAACTAACCGTTTATTCTTCAAGCTATTGTTTCAAATGTACTTCCACGTGCTTTGTCTTCATTGCACAGAAAAAGGGTAAAAGCCCACCCATGGTAATCCAAAGTTTAGCAAAAAAAATACCAACTAGGTTCAATTGTTTCAAAATGGCGAGGTACTTAAAGGTGTAGAGAATCCTTATTTTGAATTGAAAATGTACAAAATCCTATAGCTTGTGTATATAGACGTATATGTACATACAGCTAGCTGCTAGAATAGACAAGCAAAACAATGATTTCAAGGTGCAGAAAGAAAATTGTATATAACATGATTGACATTCCCACAATAATTTCACCGGAGTTCTCACACCAGTTTTGCATCAAGTGAATAGCAGTTTTTGATTATATGTAAATTGTTTCTTCAGAGGATGACATAAAATGGCAATGAGATACCATTCCGCATTTTATATCCTAAAACATTGAGTAAACTTTCCTCTCACATTGAGCATATGAAATCTACACCAAATTGCATAAAACAAACTGCTGTTGTATTTAATGCTCTTCTTTTCGTTACGTTTTCTTGGAAGATGTATGGGATATCTGCATTGAGTTGTGTATTTTTCTCACCCCGTGTGAGTTTTACTTAGAACTAGAAATAAACAGCCAGTAAGTGCCGGACAGCCTTGAGGAATAACCGGGTCTGTGGGATTTGCGAGGGAACCGCTATCTTAATGTTGCTTCCAATGTATGGCAAAATAACCTGCTTCAGTCATACGCCGGCTTATAGATATCTCTCTCCTCAACAGGCCAAATGTCTAACAGGGCAGATGTTGCGCATCAGGTCGCTCAGGGAAGTTGTCATTGTCCAAGCCCCTTAGTTTAATAAGAATGGACCGGTCAATGATACAGACGAGTAATGAAGTGAATAAGAAAACATATTTTACATTGAGTATCGTGTTGACAAATATGTAGTGAAGGATAATCAATTTGATACTGACATGTGCTCATATTATGATACTGACTGGTACTCATAGTCTGCTATCAGCAATATAAAATTGAATTTTACGTCAACGTACGTTGCAATAGCCTACAAAAAGTTCTGAAATCTCCACACGATATAAACCTTTCCACGCAGAGATTTAAGTAGACTTCATTGTTTACACTGCAGGTGCAGATTAAAGTACCTTTGAAGTTTCGTGTTGACAAGATTGTTGCGTCACGATTCAACGGCATCTAACCCTAGATGTACGTCCACACAGAGCAAGCCAACAGACGTATACTCCCCCACGTGTAATTAACATGTCACCAAAAACAACAACTAAATGCTATACACCAGTCACAGAAAAAGGATATATAGCTGACAATGGAGATTGTGAATAGGTAATGCCAAAACCAAACCCAAGTATACGTCACTCTGTTCTAGAACCGTTTTTATCTCGATGAACATCAATGTGCTGAAACCGTCGTCGGACTTCAAATGTTGCAAATATGGTTTTTGATTATCTACAGTGGTCAATCCACTTATGAAAACACTAATCTTCAAAAACTGACCCCATCCAGTGCTCAGTTGAGTCTCAATCCATCATCATTAACACACATCACAAAAACTACACCAGAGTACGCTCTACGGCCAGATGTTAGGAGGAATCCTGGTGCTCATAAAATCCTGATGCAGAGGGCGGATCCATCAGTCCTAGACTGATAGATCCACGGGATCCGGATTGCATCATGCTATCTCATCTCATCTCAGAGTTACCATCTCGGTTGTAAACTTTATATTTACATGACGTTTATGAACATTGGGCTGACAGTTAGGTAGATTTTGTGTACGCTTGGAAGACAGGCTTATGTTTTGTGTATTGATGTCTGGTGCCGTGAGTCATGGTGATATTAAGATAGAACTGGAACATTGATAAAAGGCGGCTGGCATAATGGTGCTGGAGCTAGAATAGTGTTTCAGAACATTCTAGGCCCTTTAGCAATATTATAGTGTCGTACTCCCAAACTCTAGTTTCCCATAATGAAGAACCATGATGTTTCACATCTTGGAGAAAATTAAAGTTAAAACCCTGTAATGCGATATTGGGTGCGTTTAAATATACTCATAATAGTTCAAATGTAAAATGAATCTTAAAATAGATTTTCTAAGAACTGAACCAGGGATTCACATGTACACGGTAGCCTTCGAGGCCAGAGAGGTGAGCACCCCATTAACCCCAACCATCTTGGTGCTACGTCATTATGAATCACGTGACGGACTGGAACAGAGTGGCGGATGCTATGAGAAACGTCGGTGCCAGTTGTTTCATATCCAGTAGTATAGGCTTGATTAAGCTCTTATATAGCAATTATGGGTATATAATCCTCATAAAGTTTTTAAAAAGTATGTTATGTTTTATATTATCTAAGGACTTAAGAACACAGTGTCTCATGAAGATATCTAGTGGTTCACTTGGGTGCAGATTAACTCCAATTGCTCATACCAAGATATGCATGTCAACAAATGATGCACTTGTACCAGACATATGCTGGCAGGAATAAGTGAAATGTGACACTCCATTCACATGCTGTTCATACAATCATCATATAGTTCTGCGTGGCTATTTATAAATGGTCTTCATGATAAATGATAATGTGATATCTTTCACTTATCCATATGATCCATAACATGCCATGGCATCCCCAAATCGCAATATTTCCCACCAATTGCAAACGTCATATCCTTTTATTTTTGTCAAGCATAAAAGATGTACTGGTGGCCAGCTAAAGAAAAATAGAAAAATAGTATTTACAAGTGTGACATATAGGTTAATTCAATGGAGTTGTCTTCATGGGCAATGCATTCGGGAGTATATTCCTTGAAGACTCTATTGCGACTAGCAGATTTTGTAATAATACTTGAGGTGGTATAGCGTATTCTTTCAATAGAGGGTCTCTTATCTGTATGTCTTTTCATTGGAATGAAAGGGCAAAAGGCAAGGGAACGTACCTGGTAAAAGTTTCTGAAACGTGAGCTAGCATACCAATGGAGGGGAGCACTCGAGTGCATTGTGGCATTTTTAATGTTAAGAGAAGTGACACTGGTTTTGCTGGATGCACCAGAGGGAAGTTATTCAAGACAAAAGTTTAGTGAAGAATATATATTTGCACACTTGTGTCCGTTTAGCAATATACATAAAATGTTATGCATTGCATTGCATTTAGTTTTCAATGATTGATTCCCTCATAAAAAACTGAAGGTTTTGAATGATGTAACCAAGACAGCTCAATCATAAAAGTCACATTGTTTGGATGAAGTAAAGCATAAGTCATCCCACAGAAGTTGGCTCAATATAGATAATCGTGTTGGTATCGCTGTGAGTCAGAATGGTACTCTATTATGAATAATGATGCACAATACTCGTCGGTAGGTCCTCTGTCACTCCAACGTCATACCTTACTAGATATTAAAGTAAATCCCTGAGTCTTACATACAAATCAACCAAACATCGTGTGAATATTTCCCCAATACTAAGTATTCCCCATCACAAAATTACGTATTTTGACAAACATCGTAATACCAATATTATAAAACAACGACACCATCAAATAGATGTGCCATAACGTCCCCGTTTATTCACTGTCCAGATCCGCCCACACAGGCGGAAATTGGCAGATAACAAAGTTTCAGCCGCAATCGTGCCAACTTTTCTAAGTATGACTTACAAGAGACCATCCTTCTTGTTAGAAGCTAACTATATACATTAACAAGGCTTTGTGTCAACAATATGATTGAACCAAAACATAAGGACAGTTGTCATCTATAATAGTGACAGGTAATAACCTAGTTTTGCTCGTATCTATTGCAGCTTTCAATAGCAACTCAGAATAATGTCACATAATCTTTAGGGAGATATTTTTTGTGTATTATCATCAGTGTGAATATATGAAACATCAGTTTGCTGTGAGTGAAATAAGTCCTTTCGAAATATTGGTTTATTGTGTATAGTGTTTTTTTTTTCTTTTTTTTTTTTTTTTTTTTGGGGGGGGGGGGGGGGGGGGTCTGTGTTAATTCAGGTATTTTAGCTACACACTTTAACATTGATTGCCGGCTATAGTAAAATAAATAAGCAGTTTGAAATGTCCCAATTCTCAGTTATTCACTATAGACATGCCTGGTCCAAAGGATATACTGGCTACTTCACAATACCCATAGTAGCCACTCCACTCTCGTCAAAAGTTTTTCTAAGGCATCAGTTATATTATAATTTGCTAAATTACCATTTGACATAGCACTCGTATTAGTTTACTTCATTTAGTCACATATTGTTCTGAATTTTTACTTGTTTCATATAATCAAATCTCGAAAACTGGATACTAGGGGGAAAAGAACCAGAGCAATTATCTGTTTTTGTGATACGGCAAGCTGGTCAAGATTCTTGATGACTAATAATCAGACTAATCATAACAAATACAAACACAGAGTAAGATTGCATATTACTTGGATACCGACAGATAAATCCAGCATACGGGCAGTGGGTGATGAAACGTTTCTGAATCATTGATAGTTTGTTTTTTTTTTCATCCTCTTTGCATAGGGATAAAAATATTTGTTATGGGTTTCATGAGAGTACACAAATTACAAATTTTAAGGATGTGTTTGGTAAAACAATAATAATATTAATTATTTGTTGTCAATCCATATGACCTACTTGACGGGTACATTATGATATTGTGTTCAAATTATGTAGTACACACACAAGTTGTGGCAAAGGGTTTGGGGGGGGGGGGTGTAAATGAGAATATGCACAAAATAACAAAGCTTCGGGACGAGACACTTTTACCACTTCCAGAGTTATACATTATGAATATTGTATCCAGAAAGTCAAATGGTACAGGTTGAAATCCACACACGTCTGGTACGGTGCACATACGTGTTTAACCACCAGTCATAAGTTATGGGTCATTAGGATGATATACGGCATTGAACAAAGGATCACCAAGGCTGCTTGGGGCGTTGGGATTAGAGACTAGGAGGTTCTAGACGGTAGAGTCCAGCTGTTCATCAGTAAAGAGTATATATAGATAGAACTGCATTGAACTAGTTAAACTAGTCTTGTCTAGTTACTCCACAACAAGGCAAAGGAACAAACATCCTCATCGCATTGTTACAGTAACAGACATCCATCATAGAACACGGCAGGTATATTATTCTATATATTGTGTTCTGAGATAGAGCTAGATCTACACTAGCCACAGTGAGTTCGGTTTGTGATTTTAGTTTATCATATAGGTTATTCGTTATTTTTACATGGTATAATTCATACTTCTTGAATTCTCTTCTCGCAGAATGCTCTTAAAATAAACCACTAATTGAAAACAATTGAGTGCCGTAAACATCAATCATTTCCTTTTCACAATATGTATAGGAAACAACACAACTGTATTCAACAACAACAGTAAAATCTCACATCACGTCAAACTTAAATGTTATATCAAAACTGTTTTAATCTACATAATTTTGTTCTGGCTTCTAGAATTCAGTCTAGCCTCAAGACATCCTTTACAGTTACAATCAGTACAAACTGGCAGATAGCAAGAACATTCACCCGATAGTTGCTGTTAGAAGTTACTGATTGCTTTATTCAATATATTATAGGTTATTTTTTTTCTCACAATTGTATTGTTTCTATTCAACTTTTATGAAGGAATCGCAATTTCATAATCACGAACATTTTAACTCTCAAATGTTTTCAATGAGCGTAAATTGTAAAGCTGTGCACACGACGTAAAGCAAGTATTTTTATAAACACTTGAAAAACTTCTACACTATGAGAGCCATAAATATGGCTACACAGTAAGTGTTTGTTTTTACATTATAATTCTATCACTGTTTCATCATCATACTCTTCACCTGTGCACCATGATTGATGCATCTGAAATAGATAGTTGGCTGGCAATCATTTTATATGAAACCTCAAAATAGCATGACTAGGACACACACTACGATATTAGTTTGCCATATCCACCAAAAGAATATACGGTTGTTGGTTTCTGATTGGTCAGAAGTCACGTGTTATTGATCCAGGTGGCAATTTGGAACCGTTGTTATAGGCAGGTATTAATTGTGTATGTTGCATTGATGACCTGCTTATACATATTAACGTAGTGTAGAAGAATATACGTCAATGTGAAACAGGGACACCGTCATCCAAGACAAACATAGTTACAAATAGCTATCATCATACTCCTCTGAAGAAGTGTACCGCACACCTGTTAATAAATTACGAAATTCAATACTGAGAAGATCTCTTCAATATCATAAATCATGACAGCTGTCTACTGAGTGTAAACATTAAATATATCCACTCGGTTTTGCGCTCTTTGGACTGGTTTGATGCCAATAGCAATAATGATCATTTGGGTGAATTATAAGGACAGTTGTAAATCTCTACTGTTTACAGTTCCAGTTCAACATGCGCAAATATTCGTTCCTAAAAATCTACTGGATGCTTAGCACTGGCCGATCCAGGATTTCAGACAGGTGGATTGTAGGGGTCTTACCCACTTAACTGTTTCTGGTTTCGTTTCAAGCGCAGGCTCGCGGAGATGCCATAAACCCCAACAAAATATAACAAAAATTGTGTGAAAAGGGGGCACACGTGCCACCTGCGCCTCTGGATCTGCCTCTGGTTATAGATTAGAAATACATTGCGGTATATGCATACAGGGGGCTAACTTTTACTACGTGTCCATAGGCGTCTTTGGATGGGGCACAGGAGGGAGGGCGCCCTCCAACAAATTTTACCACCAAAATAGTTCATTTTTATGTTATTGTTTTTTACATTTTCGCCCTCGAAAAACCAATGAAATCCCTTATAGGTGCGCCCCCTCTTTTCCAAAACATTGGATCTGCCAAGCGCCAATGTGATATTAACGTAAATAGATATAGCTACAACACCACGACTGAATCATCGTCAATTATCATGACTGTCTAATTTTAGCTTACTCTTAACTAAATATTTTGTAGGCAAAAGCGCATTGAAATCCAAATACAACAAGCCCAATACAAGCTATGGCTTACCACCATAGACCTTTTCGCTTAAATACCCTATGCGGTTTACAGTTGCCAACACTGTGCACAGAATATTGCTGTATGTCTAGCAAGCAAGCAATATCTTATCTCTGAAGTGGCACAACATTTACGATTGTGTCCAAATTCTAGCTTTGAATGACAGCCTTGATGATAGTATCGGTTCGAGTTCACAGTAAAACTCTTGTGTTCTTGTGTCTCTAAAGTAGTGCTCAATTCTAAAATGAGAACTTTGTGCAGAATAAGACGAGACCAGACATTCGAGCTACATGCTCCTGTTTGATTTGGCAGTTTGATAGCCTGCCTCCTCCACAAACCAGTCTACACCTAGACCTGATTACGATATGACATCTGAAAACCGTCACTCATCGGCAAGGCTTCTTAAATCAAGCACCACAGTTTAACATGAATATGTAGCTCATTTAGTTTCATACTCACCATTTCAACTTTCAAATGCTTATCATCAGTAGTATATAAAAAAATGTCAATGTTGTTTGAATGACCGCCTCACTGGGGCTGTATAGATACACAGATGTTCGCACCAGAGAGGTGATGATGTAGATGATGCTTTTAGATAGCAAGGTCTGCTCATTTATCTGGTCTCAGTTAGTCTACGGCCAAAGTACGGAGGCTGAGAACATATTTCACTCAAGAGTCAAAGATCCAGGGCTGAATATACAGTATAAATCTTTGTGAGATTAGAGGCGTGTCACTTTGTAGTTTGTGTTGAAGATTCATGCACATTCAAAGCAAAACATTCTGATCAATTTTTATTGAACTCTGGTAGCAGTTTTGACGAAGCTGAAAGCCAAGACCACCACGCTTGAAAATGACTAATAAAGTATATATAACCTTGGCGTGCACCCATTACTGTGTAAGTTTTTTAATTAAAGCTCTCTATGAACAACGAATTAACTTAAAGTCAACCTAATGACTTCAACGTCTTCACAAGTGCACCAAAGTAGAGTGGAAGACAAATCATTTGAAGATGTATGCACTTTTGCGCTACTTCTTTTCTTTAGAACTGTCACTTTACATGTGTAATGTAGTGCCTAGTAACCTATGAGGAATGCTTCTAATTAGCTCGTCTTAAAATTTACTATGTAAACCTCGTCAACATATCTACAAAAACGAGAAGCTAGGAATGCTGTTTAGTCGGCTAGTGCTACAGCTTGTTAGATGCGTGCGTGTGTACTTTGACTCATATTGCCAAATCGGAGAACCCACTCTGGTGCACTGGCATGCACACATGTATCATCCATTTTTATACTAAATGGGTAACCAGTCGGTCACGTGCTGTACACGTTTTGCACCCATTTTGAGATCACTAAAAATGTCTTCTTCGGGGATATCATGGATCTTCAGCAGGTCTATATCGTTTTTGTATGCTAGGAAGGTGTGCATGGTCTCTATGTGTGTGAGTGGGTGAGTCCATGTGTCGGTAAAGCTCATACAGAGGGAAAATGGTAAAGTAGCATGTATCCATACTCACGTTGACTCATATTGATGTAAAGTGGTTGTCACATTGACAAGTAGGTTAGGCAGTACTATTTGTGTGAATATAATATAATTATCAGGCATCGCAGAACAACACATATATATTTCTGAAGATTACACAGACACCACGTGAAATGTGTATTGTGTGTACGTTACAAACCAAGTGCTATTGTTTTATTTGCATTCTTATGGCCCTAAAACACATCTAGGGTTCAACAACCGTGGCCTAGACCACAAAGTGCATTTCTTTAAAACCTGAGATGCTGCACCTGAGATTTTTAGTGGTGGGAATGAGGTAATCAAAGAGAATGAGGTAATGGGTTCAGCAGAATCCTCCACCTTAGGCGATCATTTTTACAATTACAGTTTTGTCCTTTGTTTTTTTGTTAACCTTTGTTTAGATGTCTACAACCAGAATGTATTGTTACAGGTTTTACAGTTATTGGAACATTTTTCACCCCAATGCAAGCTTAGATCAATTACATTGTACATATAATAGACCGTCGGGGGAAATTACAACTTTCTAAAATTTTGCATGTCAAATCACATCCAAGTGGTCATAATTAGTCACCGGTGATTTCGGTCATGTTTTCTGTGAGCAGTGCATGACTCAACATACGTCAACCCAATGCACTGCCAACTCCGTGACATTATTATGTTAAAAAACAAAGCAGACCAAGGATCACAGAACGAGTTTATATGTAGGACACCTGGTGGCAATATAGTTAGTTGTCGTTCCCCCCATAAACAAGTTATGTCAATACAAACAAGTGACAAATGTCAATGAACGCACTTTGAAAACATACTGAGAGTAACAACGGGTAGATATGTTAGCGAGGTGCACTACATGACCAATCTAGAGCAGTCATCACCCATGGGATATGCAGCTTCGCTACACTGACGTTGAGAGTCTAGATTACCAAAGACACATAGTGATTTTGATTAACCACGATCGAACAACTTTCTACCATGTGCCCTCAATGGCCACCAAGAAATGCGTCATTCGAATGTAGTCCACTGTATGTCAGTTTTCCCGCGCTCCTGCCAACAGTTTCTAGGCCCAGGGTCGCAAGTGGGTCTTGTGACGTCATCAGCTTCAGTGAGACAAAAACTGGGCCGGTGAATAATCGGGCATTGAATCTTCCTGGGTCAGTGTTCCTTTGTTTGGCGGGAACACTTGGCTTACACTCATCACTTCATAATGTTCGATTGGATGGCCAAATGATTTGCTGGCTGTTGAACACTGAATAATTCAAAGGGAGTTTTGAATAGTGGAAAACAGTGTGAGTTAATGGCGATAATAAAATTGCAATTTAGAAATCGTAAAGTAATATTGAGATTCAACTATCTCATTTCTAATAGTCTACTAGATTTTGACTCTACTCTGCGAGGGTTACTAAAATGTATATATTTCTCAATGATCTTTCAAGCAAGCGTACTCGAATTTTCCGCACCCTACATGTACACTTTTAACTAGCAATATTGTATCTATCACTGTTGCACATACCCTACGCATTTGTAGGTGTTGACAACTTTGGAATAGTTTTGCTGAAAAACACGACATAAAAACCTGGTAGTTTTCCTGTCTACAACCCACTGCGTTTTCCCCTTGGCTGCTAATCACACACTATCAGCATTTTTGGCATCTACAGCTTTTATAAATCAAACCTCATATAATTCAAGCCTGTTATCATATATTTGCCATCAAGCAAAGCATTAAAATACACTCACTCGCTCCTGCTATGAATCCAACTACCACTACAGTCCTAGAATCAACTCTATGTCCTTCATGAATGTCAATACAGAAAAATTGGGCTACAATACTGCAAACCTTTCTCAAGATGGCCACAGTTCCATATCCCAAACAACAATAACATTGGGCTTTGATAATAATTATATTTTTCGAAAAATGTTATATAAGCGTTGAATTTACAATCTATTAAGCTATTACAGTTGGTTTCCCGCAAGGTGCGTAAGTATAAACATGATCTACATATGGCTGCTTTACTGTCTTTACAGTTTGACCTTCAGATATAAAAAAGACGACCATGCAATGACGACAGTGCAACTATACTATTGCACATCAGTTAAACATTAACTAGTAATCTTCTTAGGAGAAATCCAATCGAAACCACCCTACCTTAATAACGTCCTTGTCATTGACCTAATTACTTAAAGCACGTACACTATGGATTACAAGGTCCATTTTATGTATGTCAAAGTACGAGGTTTCACTTTAGAGAAGATATAAAAACTTGTGACCTTTCCAACTATCAATATAGAAAGTGGATCCTAATGCAATAAGAGATAGATGTGGAGGATATCCAGCAGAGAGTCCTTGCTGCCAGATTTTTGGGCCTTGCACAAAGCTCAAAATACTTTGATGATGATGTTAACATAAGCACTACAAATAACTGGTTTATCATTGGATGCAATTAATGGCTTGTAAATAGGATGAAGTTACACTGCTTACATTTCAGCTGCTTTAAGTAATACTAACCAAATTCATAATTCTAAAGAGCAAATACACATCAAATTATAGCTTGGTATCTCAAACCTACGATACCTACGATATCAAAGGTCAAGATAAATAATTAGTATTGCTGATTATTATTACGTGTTTAATGATGCTATATAATCAAGTCTGCAGCAAGCATGAACTTAAATATGTGGAATGTATAACTGAAGATAATACATGCATTAAAATAGTGGTGTCTGAGTACAATATATTTACAATAATGAAAACTTTGTACAGACCGTAAATTAATACGGTTAATATACAGTGTAAACGAATACACATACATGCTGGAGTTGGGTGATCACATGGTGTACAGCTAGCACATGCTATCGTCTATTTCTAGCTCACGCCGCAGTACAACTGAGCAGTAGCTGGCTAGCTGCAGCCGCTACTTATCAAGCGGCATAATCTAGACACCCGGTAATCATTACATGGGTGCAGGCAGAGACTGCTAGTCTACATAAAGGGGTGTCACTGACTGTATTTTGTTATATATGTAGTGGATCAATTGATTGGTCACATTGTATTGGCTCAGCTATTGAAATATCTAGACGCTGGACATATAAACGATATTATACCTTCCGTGAGTCATATCATTCTGTAAACTCAGATGGAGTTCTAACACGCGTGTATGATAAACCTTTGGTGAGCTATTACTAACGTTCCAATGTGGACTGAGTTTCAAAGAAGATACAGTTTATATTATAATTGTTGTTGCTTTAATCAAGGTTTTATGGCGTTTTACGGGGGTAGTATTATTGCAAAGTCTATCTGTACGATTACTGACTTATTCTCATGATTGCATTTTATTACTCAGTATGTGGGACAATCAGTCCAGGAGAACGTCTTATTGAAACCAACTCTTCGTAGAGACCACCTCTGTAATCCAAAACTTTCATAACGAAACCAGCATTGAACACCTTAACCAAGATAAAGAGATCAATGGATACCAGTCACTGCATGATCTGTACTACAGAGGTTATAAATATTCTTATTACACTGACCGCAAAAAGCTAGCCCGGCTCTGTCCGTCAAGTCAATTCATAGGCAGATCCAGGTTTTTGGAAAGGGGGGGGGCGCACTCAAGGAAAAGAAGGGGCGCACTTACGGGATTTCATGAAAAACCCTATGAAAATGAAGTATTTTGGTGGGGGGGGGGCGCCCCTGTACCCTGCGCCCCACTCTGGATCTGCCTATGCAAGTGTCAATTAGTCTTAAATACTACAAAATAGAATGTTTTGTTATGATTTTGAAGTCAAGTCCTGACCCTTTGTATTCATATTAAAAAGATATACTGTTGTAAATAATTATTTATAGTTGAGCACTTTATGGAACATGCAGTTAAATGATTCATAAACGTTACTTTTGTAAATATATACTGCTAATTGCTGGCACTCAAAAATACAACAGACGTACTGGGCACACAATTACGATTTAAACATAATGTATTGACTAACACATCATGACACCAGTAAAGTTACATACTGAGTGCATCAATGGTTTTTATGCCAGTGGCAGGTGCATTATAATTGGGTCAGTGTGACGTCATTACAAGTTTTACTCAGTGTTACATGATGATACCGACAAAAAGTAAATGCTCTCAATATAGCAATCGATCCGTTTATGTCTCCAAGAGGTAGACCGGCAGGGGTGGGGTAGGGGTGGAGCAATGGGCTTGCCCTGCAATGTTACCCAAAGGATTTTCTTTGTTTTGTGTATGTGTGTGTGCCTTTTAATTTACTTATTTTTTGCATGTCAGTGAGCTTTTTAACTTAAAGATTGAAATCCACTAGTTGGGCATGCGATTTTACCAGAACCTGGATATGCTTGTACCACACACAAATAGAATAGCACTGTAGATGTTTAGTCTATTTTCATGCTTCCAGGTAAAACGTGAATGCACCCATGTCGTTTGGATTACGTAAAACAATGAAAGAATTACATAAAGGAAATCTAAACTAGCATAACCCACGATTTCTGCGTTTGCTGGCCAGATATGCAACCCTGTATCTCTATCTCTAGTTCGTATGGAACCCTGGATCGTACTTATCAACATGTATCAGCGCAATCAAATTCTGGCCAGTACGTAGAGTGCTACAAATTTGTATGTTGCTGCTGTTGCATTAGTTTTTGACTAATCAATAACAACCTTCTTTGCCTGTGAATTTTCTTGCACGCTAATTTTATATCTGTTTCTGCCTTCACCTGGTTGTTAACGTATCAGACTATCCGCTCAAAAAAATACGATTTGCTCGACTCCCATCATGACACATTATCATATAACCATAGTTTTCATGTGCAAGTGTAGAAGTCAAATATTAAAGCTACCATATTATTTTCCCAATAACAAATGCAACATGCCAATATGCTTGAAATGCTCTAATCATATGGGTAGCAGCAAACCTGTAAAAATACCTAAAAATACTCCATTACTGCAGTATCATCTCTAGCATAAGTGTGATTGTGTCTCTCCAGCATGTTTATTGTGATACTGAAGTGGGCCGCATGCTGGTGTTGGGAGTGAGCAAATTGTTGCATGTGAAGAAAAAGGCTATTTATATATACATAAGCTATTGTAGATGATGCACAAAGTATCACTTTGTAGAGACACAGAGTGCAGAAATTACTGACTACATGTACATGCATATAGAGTGGAAGCTGCATTGGTAATATTGCAAAACATTTTGGTACCTTCGGGAATGGGTGCAAAACTATCATTATATCCCAAACAAAACACATATTATATTGAATTTGAGTGAATTGTGATATATACTTATAAAGAAAATAAAACCCATCTTCCTTCTTGGGGGGGGGGGTTTGGGGTGTTCATTACACATGTTAACATTCTGTCCACACGTTTATACGTAGCCCACTACGTTACAAATGTGAAGTGGACAAGAATATGGTTGGTGTTACTTTCCGAATGACACAGAGTTTGTTTCTTATAAAACGGATGAAAAGTTTTCCCAGCCATGAAATCTTCACACCAAGTCTTCACACGTAAACAGGTTAAACAGACATGAACTTGTGCCAGACACGAAGCTCCTCAATTACTGCGGACATCACGAAAACAACAACAGATTGGTCTTACCGCGTGTATTATAATATCTTAATATCAAACTAACTAAACTGTGATAATTTGTATCAGCTTATTATTAATAAAAACATCGTATGTAGACATAAAACACATTATAACTGTTTTTCATATAAATGAATTGAGTAATACTGTTTACCAGCAGGACATCCAGCTTATGTTCATACTCCACAAAAATCTATTCATCGGAAATTTCAAGTTAACAGAATGGTTTATGGTGTAAAGTTATATGAAGGGAAACGGTAATAGTTTTACTCTACTTATCCATCAATTCGACTTATCAGAGTTTACGTGGAAATTGGCTCCAACAGTATCTAACGAGCAAACACTATTGTTACTTCTTTCCATTGCAGTCATCATCTAACCACTTATTGTTTGTGATTTATTATTGATATTTCTTTGCAATGTGGTTGTGTAGTTATTTTTCCAATTTTAAACTGTATCATGTAAACCTGGTATTGGCAATGGCATTGCCTCTTGAAATTGAGACAATGTGGTTTGTAATCGTAATTAAATCGGGCGTCAATATATAAATAGGTCAGGAGCACATGAGCTCAGTGCACTAGCCATATTGTTATCAAGCAAAGCAAACTATGCCAGTTTTTTAATGTGAATAACCTACAACATTGCAGTAAAAAAGAAACTAGCTTGGCTTAAGCCTCTGTTGTAAGCCATACTGATGACTTGCAAGGCCATGAATTTGTGTAATCACAGCACATATGTGTAACAAATACGTAAAGGTTTTCAAAACAGCTTACACTCAACATCTATGAAACAACACAATACAAGACTTTCATTTTCAAAATTCATTAAAATTATACACCCTACTTCACCTCACTCATGGGCCCCGGCATCATTGGAGGGGTGGGTGGTACATAAATATAATAGTAGAAATGTGCAATTTTTTGTTAATCATAGTAGTACACATACCACACCCACCCACCCCATGATGCTGGGACCCATGAACTCACAACACACGCATAAACCACAAATCTCACCTATTCCGCCGCCGCTGCCGTCGTGGTGGTCGTGTCCTCGGAGCCCGCCGTCGACGTGGCCTTGATGGTGTCCGGGGAGGCGCTGCCCGCGCTTCAGCGTGTCGCTGGGCGTGCTGGAGAAGGAAGTGCTCGAGTAGGAGGCCCGGGCCGTGCTGCTGCCCGCCGAGCTGTAGTCGCTGTCGAACGAGCGGCCCAGGAAGCGGCTCTTGAAGGGCTTGTCCCGCGCGGAGATGTCCTCGCCGGCGGCCTTGCGCGAGCGCACCTTCTGCAGGAAGCGCGAGGAGGACACGTCGGGAGCGGGGTCGTAGGTGACCTTGCGGTACGTGGGCGTGGCGTCCTCGCCCCACGCCGGCCGTTCGAACTTGTAGTCGGGGAGAGTGCTCGAGCGGCCGAGCACACCCGCGCGCTTGGCGACGTACGACTTGCTCTGCGCTATGGACGACGTGTTGGCGGCGTAGTCTGTGCCGGCCACGCCATATTTGCTTGCGTACGACGTTCTTCCTGCCGTCCCGTATGAGGAGCCGCCACCGTGCAGGCGCTGCATGAAACTGGATTGGTAGCCGCCCGCACCACTGCCGCCTCTCTCATCGTCCATGTCGTCATCGTCATCGTCCCGGTATCGGTTAGTGCGGCGCGGGGTGTAGCCGTTCTCTAGCTCGGCGTCCATGTCGTCTGCTGCCCGGCCACTGCCGTAACTGCGCTGCGACCTCATGTCGTAGTCGTCAGCCCCGCCATCGTCCAGGCAGGACACGGACGCTGCCCGCCGGGAGCCGTACTTCTTCTTGTACTTGGTGTACGTGTCATCGGCATCGTCGATGCGGCCTGACCTGTACCTGCCTCCCCGATAGCCATAGTCCTCTTCATCGTCATCGTCAAACTCTTCCTCGGCCGCTTGTCGCCTGAAGCAAGCGGTGCGCCTGTCAGATCCCGTGTTGAAAGCTAAGTTCTTCAGGGCCCCCTTCTTACCGATGGTGTCATCCTCTAAGTCTTTATCCAATGTAACCTCATTTGGTTTGTATCTAGAGGCGTTGCTCATAAATTGCTCGTACTCGGCTGCATAGTCTTTAAACGAGCTTTTGTATTTTCTGTACGATGTTCTTCCGCCGGCACCACCTCCTCGCCTACCACCTTCCTGCAGCTCTCGTCTCCTGTTTTCTTCCTCTTCGAGCTGAAGATCATACTCTATGTCATCAAGAATCATAGATCTCCGCATGGAACTCTCCAAAAATGCTTCTTTAATGGCCTTTATCTCACTTGAAAGCTCGTCGAACGAATCTGATGCACTCTTGAGCTTTTCGAGAACATTTTCTTGGTGCCCAATGACCCCTCTGATCTCAGCCGATCGCTCCTTCACACGCTCGTCAGTATCCTCATCCTTCTGAGGTACGAACTCTTCATCAGGAATATACTCCTCTTCAGTCTCGTATCTTCTGGACGGGCGAAATACATCGTCGTCATCGTCATCTAGTGGTAGAGGTGCAGCTCTGTTATAAAGTCTCCTCCTGTACCCAATCGAATCATCATCGTCGTCATCGTCGTCTCCATAAAGACCTCTCTGTCTTGATGACCTCTCATACCTGCTGCTGGATGCCTCAGTCTGCTGGAGACGCCTGGTGCGGTATTTATAGCCAGACGCCCCCTGCTTCTCGCTGCCTTCCTCATCAGAATCCACCCTCTTCTCCATAGAAACTAACCTTCTCTGGAGCAAACTCTCGGACGAGTGCTCTTCTACACTGTTGGCACCTATAGCTCGCTGTCGGGCACGTTCATACGCCTCGTCGACGCTAGACGTACGGCTCGTGCCATTCTCAGAGACGCCATTCATGTCTGGGCGTGCTCTCTGGGAAGTTGGCGACTCTGGCACCACCTCTCCCCGAGCTTCAGCCAGGATTCTCTTGATGAGATCGTCAGTCGAGTCGCGTGGCTTGCTGCTACTATACGCTTGAACATCTTCGTCGTCATCATATTTACGTCTCTGTTGTATGTGACGTTCCTCGCGCATAACGTTCTCAGTGTCAAAGTACTTGGCAAATGAGGACTCTGTGTGTTCAGCCTCTCTCACCTGGTCGTATTTGCTATTCGCTGTCGAGACCGTAGATGACTCTTCCTTTAGTGTGGCAGCATCAGTGGTTTCTGAACTAATCTCTACATTATTGTTCTCAATGCTCAATTCCTCTGTTCCATTTTCCACAATAGCAGCAGGCGTGGTAGCAGCTGCACTGCAAGCTTGTGGTGTGCTTTCACCATTGACTAATCCAGCGTTATCACCAACCCCACCAATGACATCACTACCGGGTGCCAAAGAGGGATCCACTGCCACATCGGCGTTCACAGGCTCGCTATTTACCATAGTGTCAATATTATTAGTACTCCCGTTCAAAGAAACCACATCAGGGCTCAACTTAATCGCTCCCAACTTGCCCAAATCCAAATGCACACCACTTTTGCTCGTGTCCAGGTCTTCGTGTGGCCCAAACACTGACGTTTCATTCAACACAGAAGACAACTCACCCCTAGACTCATCTGCCTCGGTAGCTATTTGATTATCTGACCTCTGCCCATCACCATCATCCTTGTTTGATGGCTCGCCCGGTGGTGTTAGACTTTCGAAAAGCTCACTACTGTACTTTCGCTCTGTAGCGTGGACATTATCGTCTAGCTTTGTGTTATTAAGAGCGCTATTGTCCTCCTCTGCGTTAATGTCAATCAAAATGTCTTGATGCTCTCGGGGGAGGGGGTAGCTTCACCGGGCTCTTTGTGTTTGTCAACAGATGAGTTTTTATCCTCGTTACTCACTACTTCCTTGGCGGCTACGTTCTCGAGTGGTGGCGCCGTGTCGTGGCCGCTTTGGGCACTAACTTTTTCTGCTTTATCGCTGATGGACGGCACAACGGTGGCACTTGGTATAGGCTCTTCATTATCACTCTCCTCACTATCACTAGTAATTATCATCGTCTTTTTAACACTTTCTTCTTTTTTCTCAGTTACTATTTGGTCTACTTTACTGTCTGGGTCATTCGTTATGGCTTTAGCAGATTCTTCACTATTTGCGCTCTTACTAACATCTTGTTCTTTAGTATCAGTGGTAATGTTTTCTATTTTGAGTGATTCGTCTTTCTCTTCTACTTTACTAGATGTCTTTTCTTCTTGGACAACTGCGTTGCTTTTACCTTGAGCCTTTTCCTCATTCACTTCAGGCTTTACTACACTTTCTTTTGGAGCATCATTTTTATCACTCTTCTGTGCTGCAAGTTCTTTTTCTTTCACCAATTGCTTCTCCTCAACTTCCTTATCGGGAGCTTTGTCTTCTTTTTTGTCATCTACTTTCTTCTTTTTCTTCTTTTTCTCTCCTTGTTGTTCTGTATCATCTTTACTTGTCTCTGTATCTGTTTTCTTTTTCTTCTTTTCTTTCTTAGCCGGGGTTTCTTCACTCTCTTTTGTGACATCTTCCTTCTTTTTCTTTTTCTTTTCTTTCACTGGTTCTGATTCGTCATCCTTTTTCTTCTTTCCTTCCTTTGCACCTTCTCCATCTTCACCTTTCTTCTTTTTCTTCTTTAAAGTAGCATCATCTTTTTCTTCAGTTACTTTCTTCTTTTTCTTCTTCCCATCACCCTTATCGTCAGACGTTTCTTCCTTTGCCGATGCCTTTTTATTGCTCTTTACACCTGTCTTCTCATTGGAAGCATTCTTCTCCTTATTATCGTCTGCTAAAGTGTCGCCATTTTGAAGATGGCCGCCACCACCACTGCCACCTGTTGGCTTTTTACCTCCACGTGTGCTATCACTCCCCTTATCACCACCAGCCGGCTTCGAACTGGCAACCTTTTTTACGGGCATAGCCACCACAGAATCAGTATCCGAGCTGTCATCGTCACTAGAAGTATCCGAATTGAACGAAACTACAAACGTATCCTTCTTGGCACCCGCCATCTTGCCGTGCACACAACAGTCACCACTGTAAGAAGAGGCAGATATCCGAGAACTATCCAAGCCACTAGTCACCTCAAAATCCCTCTCCCTTGACTGCCCCTTATCCTGCTGACCTGTCAACACACTACAGCTCTCGGCGCCTTCACGTTGTTGTTGTATCTCGTGCCCGGCGACCCCCTCCCGTCTCTGTACAGGCGAAAAAGCCGTCTGCAATCCGTCCTCCACCTCCTCGAATCTCAGCTCAACAGAAGAAGGCTTTCCCGGCGTATTGATGACGTCACTGCTCAAAAAGTCGTTTGCTTCTCCAGCGGACTCCGCCGTAGCCGCTATTTTCGTGGTCAAGTGTCCAGATGACAACAGCGCGCCCGGCGCCGCCGCCTGCTCGTTAGCCTTGCCTCCAGTCGCTATAAAACCTGCGTTTTTCTCTTCTGATACACTTGTTAAAACAATCAAACCTGCATTTTTATCAGCTGACGATGCTAGTATTTTTACCTCTAGTTCTACTTGCTGGTCACATTTTTCTATACCCTGTGAATCAGAATCACATTTTGCCGCCGCCGCCGCCGCACCCACTAATACAGATTCCCCTGTCAAAATGTCATGCTTCTCAGTTGCGGCAGACGATATTTTACCAATGCCCTCATTTTCCGCTAGTTTTTCACCAGGCAGACTGGCATTTTTACCCACATCTTCAAATGCCAACCCTTCACTGCCGGACTCACATTTCTCAAACGTAGCACTTTCAATACGGGGGTCACTTTTTTCGCGGCTAGCGCCGAGGACGTTGTGATTGCTAGCAGACGAGTGGGTGGTTATTTCTGTACTAGTTGGTGGCACAGTTTTCTCGCCTATACATTCAACAGCGATGGTTGATGGCTGATATACTGCTGTTATTTCAGAGCATAACTCACCGGATGTGTAAAAACAGGCTTGATGTTGAGTTGCAACACAGAGTGGGACTGGTTCAATTACCAACTCCCCCACTAAGTTGTTGATATGACATGCTTCTCCGGAGGATTCATACAGTATGTCGTCTGATAAAAGATCTGGATTTACAGAGTTAGAATCTGACGCTACCAATGACAAAAGTCCATGATCTAATGACATTAGGCAGACATACATGAGAGGTTCAATGCTATCGTCACTCTCAGGCGACCTTGGTCGGGTGTAGAAATCACTGTTTGAGGGTTCGAATCTCAGTGGCTTTCTCTCAGGTAAATCACTGGGGGTGTCTAGAGTGAGATTTCTTTCCGTGTAAGTACTGTAGTCGGGAACAGTTTCTACGTAATACTGGCCTTTAAAACACACTATTTGCGTGCGAATTCCAAAGTCTACTTTCTTCTGCTGCGTGACAGGCATATTATTACTATCTCGTGCTTGATTTTCACCTTGCAATTTCTTCGCAGTTACAGCTTTCTTTCTCAGAAAAGTATCATAGATATCTTCATAATTGCCATCTACTTTCCAGCGATCTGTTACAATATCTACTGGTTCAGACTGGCATCTATCAAGCCCGAGTCTCTCATGTGCAATGGCATTATTACTCTGGGAACCACGTCTATTAAAACACTCAACTTGTGCGTGTGTATCTTTTGCGCTGTCTCCCAAATTAGTAGCTGGATGAAAATCACGTGCTTTATCACGTGATTTGTCATTTGTGTGTATTACGTCATCAGTCACGTGGTCAGGCGGAATTTCGTCGACGCAACTGCTACATTTGCCATCCACTAAACGTTCACTTGTATGGTCTGCTATTCTTTCACGTGTATCGGTATTGTACGTTTGCTTTGGTAAAATGTCAATGTCAGCCAGGGCAATTTCATCAGATGACTCATCAGCAATCCAACTAAGATCGTCTTTAATTGTAATAATCTCTTCATTCTGTTCTACCTTATTGTGTATTTTGACATTTTCCTTTGTCTGGTCCCCTTTAAGTAGTTTCTTAACTGTTTGCAGATGGTGTAATGGTTTCTTAGTTTTAATATAACTACAAGATGGCATTACATTTCCACTTTGTTTTTCTTTGATTGGTAACACAGATTCGCAGTCTGATTCTGTGTGAGGCTGCATCGCTTTTGTGTCTTTTTCTATAAATCGTGACTCGCTTTCAGATTCTTTTACTGCAATGTGTGGTATGACTTCTGAGTCTTTTTCATTGATATGGAGCTTTGTTTCCGCGTCTGTATTAATGATAGATGATATGTCTTTTGAATCCTGTTCTATGATATCTGTAATGACTTCAGAGTCTGGTTCTATACTAGTTGACACGTCGTTAGAGTCTTTTTCTATGATAGGTAATCTGCTCTCAGAATCCTGTGCTAAGCTATGTGAAGTACCATCAGTAGGTTGGTCTATATTCTGTAAAATGTCTTCGGAGTCTTGGTCTATAATATGTGATATGCCTTCAGAATATTGTTCTGTAAAAGGTGATTTGCTTTCAGAATCTTTGTCTATAAGAGATGACATGCTTTCAGAATTTTGATCTACAACAGGTGACACGCCTTCAGAGTCTTGATCGAAAATAGGTGATTTGCCTTTAGAATCTTTGTCTGTAATAGGTGACGCGCCTTCACAATCTTGGGCTACAATAGGTGAAATGCCTTCTGAATCTTGGTATATGATAGGTGACATGGTTTCAGAATCCTGGTCTATAATAGGTGAAATGCCTTCTGATTCTTGGTCTACAATACTTGGCATGCCTCCAGCATCTTCCTCTAAAACTGGCGACATGCCCTCAGAATGCTGGTCTATGATAGACGACATGCTTTCAGAATCTTGATCTATAATGGGTAGTATGTCTTCAGAATCCACAATATTCGGCAGGCCTTCAGAATCTTGATCTACAATAGGTGACATGTATTCAGCATGTTGGTCTACAATAGGTGAACTGCCTTCTGAATCCTCGTCTACAATACGTGTCATGCCTTCAACATCTTGATCTAAAATTGGTGGCATGCCTTCAGATTGTCGGTCTATAATAGATGACATGCTTTCAGAATCTTGATATATAATGTCTTCAGAATCTTTGTCTGCAATAGGTGATTTACCTTCGGAATCTTGGTCTATGATAGGTGACATTCCTTCAGAATCTTGGTCCCTAATAGTTAACATGCCTTCAGAGCTTTTTCCAGGGTCTTTTTCTATGTAAGGCTGCATACATTCAATGTTACTTTCTAATTTAGGTGAGGTGCATCCAGTTTCTTCAAAGTTATCATAGAGAATGGTCACATCACTTCCATTAACCATTTCTACTCCTACTCCACCTCTGTTATCTTGATTGCTTCCGTCGCAAATACAGATTTTACCATTTTGCATTGTGGTTTCTTTGGATGCAAGACAGTTGGTTTTATGATATTTATCATCATTTTGTACTGTAGTTTCGCAATTTGGGCAACTATTTTCTGCTGCTTCACAACTGTATATTTGTATAGCTTCCGTTTCCAAACTACAATGCTTTTGCGTTAGTTCTTCGTGTTGGACATCCATCTTCCTTGTATCATCAACTTTATCGCTATTCTCGGTATCTTCAATCGTGAAGCCAATATTATTAACTTCATCACCCTTTAAAAAAGAATGTAAACCTTCATCTATGCCAGGTTCCAACGATTTGTCAGTTGAGAACCCACGATGCACAATACTATCCTCGTCCACTATGCCTTCTGTGCATGGACTGTCTGTAATGATTGGCGCTCCATCCATCAGTATTGCATCACCTGTGCTTTCATCAAAGCAAACATCAATGTCATACTCATATACATTACAATCTGCACTGTTCTCTGTGTCTTGGTCACCATTTCCATATCTGGTTCTAACATATACAGTAGGCGTAATACTTTTATAATATTCAAAGTCGCAAAGTATGAGACCAGTGTCTAAATCACTGGTTACATGTGTATCAATGTTATCATGCTTAGCATTGCACACGTACATGTTTGGGGTGTACTCATTTGTCTCCACACAGGACCCTGTTTTCCAACTGTAAGGTATATCTTCTTTGCAAGTATCACTACTTGTGTATGCGCTTGGTGGGATGGTGGATGATGCATTATCTTTGCAATCAAATGACATATGAAGCTCCTAAATCATCCTGACCTTTACCTTTAGGTGAATCATCACCAGTGCTATCCACACCAGGCTCAGTACAATTTACTGCTGGGCTGCTAGCAGCACATTTACCAAGCCTACCTTCATCCCGCGTGTACGATTCATCACGTTCTGTCAAATCAGTGGTCACCATATCTTTTTTATGCTCATTAACATCTACCAGCTCCTCCGCAAAATCTGAACTGTCATGGTCTAAATGTTCCATACTACCCTTTCTAACAAGGAAACAATCGATGGCATTTGATTCAGTTCTGGAGTGTTCATGTCGATCACCAATGGATGTATTGGTGTAACAAGTATTTTCAAGGCCTTGGGGGACATGACTCTTCTGAGACTGGCGCTTACATTCTCCGCGCTCCGTGGTTATGCCAGGCACGTAACGAGGTTTGGGATATAGTGGTGGAGGTGGTGGTTTTTTATGTGAATATACAGTATGACTATCACTGGCAGTTTGTATGCTGTGATCAGTGTCATCCGCTCTAACCTCCTTTGGGTCTTGATCCACATCTACGTCCACTTCATCAGAAGTGGTTCTACTTATTAGAAGCTCATTCAGTTCGGAGTCCTGTTCCAAGGAATCAGACATATTCACCAAATATATATGATCGATATCAGAGTCACTTGACTGAGGCTCTTTATCAGCATCATCTGCCTTTGTTTGTCCTGGGAGTGTAGTGTCCATAGTTTCGTCTCCTTTCAAGGTAAAATGTATGGACGAGGAAGCTTTGAATACTTCCTTCTCATTCATAATGTTGGTATGTGTGTTTTCAACATTCGCAGGGTTAAAGTAAGTATCACTTGGTCCTTGAACAGGTGCTATGTTATTTGCCTGTCTGCCTTCATATATGGCTACAACATGTAATTCATTGGTATGATTGTCATGTACAAACTCATGCGATTTTCTAGTATCATGCATTTTGTCACCTTCTTCCAAACATGCGCCATTGTTGTTTTCCATTTCTACTTGATGGTCCGGTTCATGAACAAGAACTTCATCAATGCTTCCATCACGTGCTTGATTGAAGGCTTTGATCAAGTGCTTGATATTTTTTACAGATCTTGCTTTATCAGCACCTGTGTCCTCACTAATTTGCTCAGATTTTGCACACTGGCTCTTTGTTTGGCATTTGGCATTACTCTTTTGGGGACAAATTGTTCCATCGCGAGCCTTGCTAAAAGCTTGTATTAGCTGCTTCGCAGATTTCATACCATCTTCAGCATTAGGATGGTCATCATTATGGTCAAGCGTGCCTTTGGCACACAGTGTTTGTAACGCTTGATCATGATCATCGCCATGTTGTAGGCTATCATCACAATTATTATCCTCCACAAAACCATCACAATTTTCACTGGTTCTGTTCTTCCTTCTAACACCATACCTATCAGGGCTCAGGTTGCCGTTAATAGGTCTATCATCTGCTCTGCTCAACATTCCATTATCGCTAGAGATAGTGTCATTACCACCTAGATCAGAACCAACATCATTAAGCGTTTTCTGTTCCACACATGACTCATCATTGTGCTGCAATGCGGCACACACATCATTCTCTATCCTTTCAAGTGTTGTATCACGATTGCCAGATGTATCACCAGCAAGTGCGGCATCAAATTCATCTATAGGTTGATACACACCAAAGTAGTTGTCAGCATTGTGCATAGTTTTCAATACATCATCGCGAAGCGAGTCCTCATACACCACAGCAGCGCCACTTCCAGAAGCACCTGTGTCCACATTTTCACATGGTCTTCTGTTTAAGTGGCCTTCACTATCATCCATGCTCTCACAGCAGGGCATGGAATGCTGCACAATGTGTTGGTCATTATCTTTATGGTGGGAACATGTGGTCTTATTGTCACTAGCTTCGACAACAAAGTGATTTACAGGCGCATCGACAGATATATCAATATGCTGATTTAGTGAGTGTTCTGCATGTGGCGGCATGGTATGGTGTTTATGTTGACTTCTTTGGGTAATCTCTAATCCATTACACTTTATATCTGAATCGGCGGTCGTGTTTATACACGCAATTGATGTGTCATCAGATTCGAAACCGCCGTGTGGATTGTCACATTTTTCAATGTCACTTATGATATCTTTATTTTTGTCAAGATGCTCTGGTTCTGCATGTCGAACGCATACGAATTTGCAAAACAGATCTTCGTCTAAGAACGCATGCTTGTTGTCTAAGTCCCCTGCTTCCGAGTGTTGGTCAGATTCATCAGAACCACACAATGTACGAGTTTCTTCATCAGTACAGTCAGTCTTTTCGTCAAACGTCACGGGCTTAAACTCGCTGTGATCATGCGGCTGGCTTGCACTATCACTGATAACCTTAGTGTCTAATGCACTATCCTCACTCACATACGGTGCTGATGCAAACCCTTCGACGCTTAACAATCCTGATGCAGTATCGTTTCCGCCCAGTAACTCCGACCCAGATTCAACTCCCAGTCCATATTTGGAAGTATCGTCCAGGCCCATAGTCATGGAGTCAGCCCGAGCTCGAATCACATCGTCAGAAGTGATTGAATCTGTATCTAGAAAGCCTTCGTCCGTCTGTGAGTCCTGGTCTCCACTCGCATGTGTCTCCAGTTCAAATAGTGTATCAAGGTCACCGATATAATCATCAGTGGTTTCTTTATTGCTTTGAAAGGGTGGTTGAGGAGTGTTGGGAGCCTTATGAATAACATTATTCCCATTAGAGTTGACGTGTCTTTGATTTTTTATCGTTTCACATATTGATGCATTGGTTTGTTTTATGAACTGACTAGATTCACTAGATTCCCCATCCGGTATAGACTTTTCACGGTCATTGTCCTTTACAGAGTGATCACATTCACTGCATATTAAAGACTGGTCGTGTTCACATTCATTTTGTTCTGTAGACTGTTCTTGTTCATTGTGCATTAATGACTTCCCACATTTAAATTGTCTTTCAAAATTTTCAAACTCACTGTATTTGGTGGAAGACTGTCCATGCTCACTTTGTTTCATACACTGTTCACATTCACTGTGTTTTACACATTTTTCACATTTACTACTATTTATAGACTGTTTTAAATCACTGTATGCATGTGAACATTCATAGTCAGGATATGTGCTATTGTCACAACTGTTTTTCAAACAATGCGACTCCAATTTCCCACAGGCAGACAAAACAGAAGTATCTGTGCTTTTTATTAAAGTGGATGCATTATTCCTGTCCAATATAACTGATGACTCTCCCAAAGAATCAGGTATCACATTACAGTTGGCACCAGTCGTGATTTGATTTATGGGTTCATCTAGATTCAACTTATGTGCACCTATATTTGAGACAGCATCACTATCGAAAAGATGCTGGTCGCCACCGTAGTTAGGGTTCCACTCACCATCTATGTTATGACCAGTGCAATCTGGACGTGCTATATCATGGTCACTGTCCACCAGCTGGTCATTCAAATGCTCGTCTTTGCGCAGTTGATCATCACACGAGTCATTAGCTAATACACCTTGGTTACTCTGGCTAGCAACACCATGATGGGTATCTGTTCTATCCGTGCTGTGGTCCCCATGGGATTGGTCATCCTGGTCAGTTGTGCCGCTGACCGTACGGTAGAGCAGCCAAACAAGATGGGCTGCCATGGTGTTATAGGTCTGAAGCAAGAGCAGAGTAGTTAATACATTATTTGATATTCCAATGACCGTTCTTATGCTGAAAATGTTTTGGCGGCAATAGATGGTCAGTGTTTAGTAAATTGATTGTTTGGTAGATTTATTGTCTGTTTGTTTGTTTGGTTGGTTGGTTGGCTGGTTGGTTGGTTGGGTTTGCTTGATGGATGGATCGATTGATTGATCGATTGATTGATTGACTAATTGACTCATTACATTTTGAATATGTTGTGTATTAATTATGTTGGGGGTGGCTTGCCTGATTGATTCATTCATAATGGTCATGGCATTTGTCATATAAGAACAACAAACCAGGTCTAGGCGTGAATACTCTATTATTTGACATCTCTTACAGATTTCATTATGAACACCAGCAGATGCCCGATGAACAGCTTTATCTTTTGAATATTAGGTGGGTTATACGAGGTTAAAATGCTACATTCCTCTTTGTTTTCTTTTTCCCACATTCCACATTTTCAGCTTCTTCTCCACATCTCATTTCCTTACACACCCCCCCCCACACACACACACACACACACACAAATTAGGTCAAGTACTAAAGGATGCAGTAGGGACTCATTATCAAAAAAGATATAAGGAGACAAATAAAAAAACTTGAGGTAGCCAATATTCAAAATAAACAACTAGTAGATATCCTCATAATGTAGTTGAACGGAAATGAAACTAGCTTCCAGACAAAATGACATTCCTTATAAGAAATTTCGAATTAACAATGTTTTACTGTATTACACCCAATGTACATGTACATGAGCAGGCACTAAAGTTAGAAATTAGTTAAGCTGGTCCTAATTTCCCAAATGCGTGGACTTATTTTCTACAATGAACAGTATCACCCTGTCATAAATCTCATTATCAGTCATATTTCACCACTAATAGATTTGTACTACAGATTTGATCAAATTTAGAAAGAAAAGATGCATGTTCAAATCTCACCTGGTTTGGACTGAAAACGCCGTCGCTGCACGTGGTCGCCTGCTGACGTCACAATTACGTCATTACACTTATATGCAAAACAAATCTCTTCACACGAAATTTACCATTGATGTTAGTCTTCTATCTTCATAGGTGCTTCATTTTACGATACATCTTCATGAATAACACTGGGAATCGACATGATGCATTACAATACTGTTGTTTTCAGATAGCTTTCCCCTTATCTTTCTTTCAGTGCATATAGTTGAAACACCTATCCAATAATTTGTGTCCAGTTTATACGAAGGTGTTTATTTGTACTTTTCAAAAAATAGCCAACAATTTCTATATCGATCTACAATACGATGTTGTTTTTCTTAGGTTTCTACTAATACTGGCCAATTAAAAAATCAATTGCACGTCACTTCTTATCCAGTCAACCAGCTTCCAGGGTCTGGGCATTGATATAATAATAACAATCGTATCACATTGACGGTAATCCTGGCACAGCAATGACGACCACGTTGACAGCGTTAAATCCCCTGACGACTCTAGCACCTCTAGTTTTGTTCTAGCCGCAGCTAGCTAGCCGTCCTTCCGCTGTCATTTTGACAGCTTACGCTACCTTACCACCGGTTTTTGTAACAGTATGTCTCAGATGTGCACTCCTTTGTACAAGGAATGTAGAAAAACTATGGTAGTTCCCAATCCATACTCAAATATCGCCCATTTGACATTTATCAGTTGATTCTCGATCAATTTTTCACCTTCCTACATGTTGCTTCTTTTATTTCATTTACATAGTTGTCTGTCAGAGGAAAACAACTTCTTACAAATTATGATATTATATCATTGCTTTTCAAAGATAATGATATTATGGCTACGATATGTTTAGATTACATGATATTTTTTACATTTCTTTTTTTTTTAAGATTTTGAACGTTACTTTTTATGACACTATATTAAATGGATGCCATTGATAGACCTTTGCACACCAAAACTTCTCATTGGGCACTGCTCACTAACAGAATTACCTCTCAATTAAGGACATATTTTCACTCTGCTTCTTTCTTTATATTATTACAAATATATTTCACTACTGATGCAATCCCAAGATAAATGACATCATTTCTGACTTCCACTAATGTCCCTAATAGAAAGTTTTTGCATTATATCTAATCCCGTTCTTCTCTCTGTGTTTTATCCTCGGCGACCTATCATATACATGTAAATCTTTATGAACACACCCATTCTTCATTGTGTCGACGACTCGCCCATTTAACATTATACAATCACAACTGCTTTATGTTGGTGGGATGAAATATATAAATGCTTATTTTTGTCCAACTGCGTTTTGTAGACACCCACGTATTCAGATTGAAAAAATATGACATTTCTCGTTAGATTGAAATATCTCTGATCTGACACTGTAATGATTGAGTCTTTCTATGAAGAACACAATTTGCTGCCAAGAATACATCCATGTACATGTATATTTGCTTTGATAGCAATTCAATACGATATGTACTCTCTAATAATATTATAGATGTCTAAAATACAATAATTAAATAGTTCATGATTAATTTGTGTGTGTGTTTAATGCCCATCTATTGAACATCTTCGAACAGGGACTTTTGAGAGCCAAATTTACTTTCTATAAAAAATACAAGTCGGTTTTGAATATTTTTAGATAAAGATCTGACATTCCACCACTAAAAGAAAAAAATCTATCTGAACCCTATCATTTCATAATATGATGGCTTTAGCTTCACTTAACCAATTTTCAGAGAAAACGCCATCATGACACAATGACCTGGTGTTATTGGGAGCAATATATAAGACCATCCAGCAAGAGGAGGACAGTGACGTATAGAGACGCCTATGCCTACCATTGTAAGTAAGCTAGTTGCTGTAATTATGTCTGAGTGTTACGAGTGTATGGAATGTGTGGCTTGCTCCCAGCTCAGGGAAGTACCTGCCGTAAATCGTCTGTGACATACATACTCGGTACACGTGTGTTCCCGTGGGTTGCAGTGCTTGTAATTGTGATTGATTGATGGACAGTGTTAACTAGTATACAGATGTCTATACACACACCCACACATCAACATTCACGTGCAAACATCTGATTTTTAACACAAGATGGTCATCTGGACCATGAGTTTAATGGTGACCATAGTGGTCAGTGTGACTTCATGTGTGTAAATTGCCCAGACGTTTCCTGGAACTCACTGAAGAGTTAGGATTTAAGTACATGTAAAGTTTAAGCTGTAAACAAAAATCTAACTCAATGCCTCAAGTCTGTTCTAATAGACTGTGTGTTTTTTTCTTTCACTTTCAAATAAGCCTAGAATTTCCATTTATTTGTAGGCGTCAATTCTTGAGTCTGTTGGCGAATACACGAAGGCATAATGCGAACATCCGAACGCAGTTTGTCAACGCCCGAATAAATACTAATTGCATGTCTCAACACGCTGCATAACATTACATGCAAACCCCACGGTTTTCTGTCCACGTGCCTGTTCATCTCACCAGGGATACATCTGCAAATGTGATGTATTGTCTAGCACGCTTCTTAGCATTGCTAGCCGCTAGATTCCGGGATTCCATCGCTGTCAGTTTTCATGTTCCTAGAAACATGCCAATGGTATACCGAATGCAGTTTCAAACTAGTCGGTTTAATTTTTTATAATTCACGTGTTGTAAGACGTAATGCATTCGCTATAGATTTAGATGATAGACAGTTGTAAGCAGAATGAATTTTAGAGTTGTTCCCTCATCTATTAACCGATTTCCTTTGGCTCAAAATAGGAGTATACTTTTGTTGCTTCAATAGTATTATAGTGCAGTGTGGGCTTGTTGAGCAAACTCATGTAGGTACGTACAGTTACCAATAGACGATATTGCTTTAACGTACATTAAGATCTCTGGCTACATTTCACATAATACTATCTTTGAAAACTGACATTTGATACCTACACTTGTCGTGTGTGAACAATATGTTTTGAATGCAACTATCTTATTGCGTCTAGATCTATTAGCTACCAAGAGCTTTGTAACTGCCTTGGTCCATGTTCCTAAACACAGAAGTTCTTCTGTAAAGTCATTGCTGGTAGCTATAAATATATTAACGACTAATATTAGTTGTTTGCTTTGCTTTGGAATTCTTTATATAACAGTAGAATCTCCAATTAAGACCACCTCTATATTGACACAATTTCTCGTGGCCCGAGCTTTCATATACTGAGACCACCTACATGTATCTATGGACGCCATGCACTTGACGAAAGTGTCTAATGGTCTTAAAGGAGAGGTTCTACTTTTTAGCATAGTGATTTGAGAGGAAATTCGTGGTGTAATAGTCAAAGAAGTAACTACAAATTGGTGCTGGAGTTTTATATACACGTGGCTGTTATACATTGTATACAAATACAATCAATAGTTGGGAAACTCTAATTATATTACATGAAAATGTCCTGTAGGTTAGAAGAATATTATACATTGCCATGACTTGACTTCAACAAAGTATTTTTGAAATAGGGGTAATGGGTGCTTTATAAAGCATTCCCATGATACATGACTCACCTGTACACTATATATTTTACCTATGGCATTTGTCCTCGTTTGAAATATGATCATGTTGATATTTACCTATGTACGCAACAGTTCACAAAAGAAACTCGTTGATTATTGGAAAAAAATATTATTGGCATAAAGAAGAATATGCACAAATAAAGTTGAGTAAACGATTGATGCTATTAAAATATTGCTTGTCATAGGCATAGCTTCAGCATAAATGAATAAGTGATAAACATATTAATTAAAACTGCAATGTGCATAAAAAAGAAGTATGATCAAACTACTTTATAATCAGCATAAAACATTGCACATTAGACAATGCAATTAATATATCATAAATACAATATTCACTTGCATGAGTGAAGACTGATCTGTGTATAGTTAGTGCCCTTCTATTGTATCATAAAATAAGAACTCTTAGTGATTCCATCATCCAACACAGTAAGGCTAAGTAGTGAATTCTGACGACCTGAACTTATATGCACGTGGAATTATTTATTGTGGACATATCATAAGACTTTTATTGCACTAGTAAAACACTCGGGTTGGCCTGTATACCCACGAACGCCCCTGCAGTGCATAGTTATATTGGTTATGTTGTTTGTATTGTGTATTATCTTGTATAATGAACAATCAACCCATTTTGTGGTGACTATAGTTTTGCATACTGATAGTATAACTTAAAATAACACAATGGCATCATATGTCTATTGTCAAATAGTTTACATGGAATTATAACTTAAAATAACACAATGGCATCATATGTCTATTGTCAAATAGTTTACATGGAATTCCCTACACAGTCTATGCCAATATTAAAGCTGAAAACTGAAAACATATATAGGCACCTTTGAAAACACTCGTGAAATCGACTTGTCATTCAAACCTATCTCTTGATCTAGAAATGCACGATCGTTGTTAATAGCTTCAACTCAATCACTGAAATAGGATTAAGATTTATCTAGATAATGACATACTTATACAGTGAAACACTTTTTAACGGACGCCTTTGAGTCTCGATTTATCTTAGCCATTGAACTTACCGATATGTGTGAAATTTTCTACCATCGTATTGTTATTGTCTTCCATTAAACATACGTTTTTTCTTTAAATTAGACTGGAAAATTATTCCTAAGTCGTAGGTGATTGAATAAATATTTGACTTGGATTTACGTGTATGTAATTGCTATCACAGGTAAATAGCAGAATCAATGAAAACTCCCCTATCAAAATATCAAGACAGAATCTACATAATAAAAACTTTCATAGTTTTGGCCCACTTGGCGTGCACATAAAGATCTAGATTTGAAAATGTATGGGACATATTCTTGTTCTAATAGGATAAAGTAGCTTATGTATATTGGTGGATTACACCTGCTCCCTATTTGTATAGTAGAATTATGATGGGTGCATATACACTTTAGTGGTGATTACTCATTTTAATTAGATTGTTATTACAAAACAGATCAGAGTATTTGGAATATAACTCTAGCAACTTTAGTAGGATATTTGATTGTATTGGACAGTCTTTGTAATACCGATTCACTATATTTTGTTTTAAGTTGTTTGATTTGGTTATAGGTTTTGAAAATTAACTAGAATTTAAATAAGTTAGAATGAGCATATGTAATCCTGTACGGTTCTTCTCATGAGCATGGCCAGTAGACTATAGGGTGAAATGTACAGGTAACAAAAGGATACAATGATAGTCACCATGTAATGCCCATGTATTCTAAATTACTTCATGGTTCATACATGATGATTACGAAAGAGATTATATCTAAAAGTTATTGTTAACCTACAGAATGAGCTTCTAAATTACTTCATGGTTCATACATGATGATTTCGAAAGATATTATATCTAAAAAATATTGTTAACCTACAGTTTAGAATGAGTTTGCAGGATATATATTCAGGTACATTAATTAGAAACAATAGTGTTATGAACCACACGATCATATAACACACCATTGGATATACTTAATAGCAGAGTAATAGATTCGGAATTATGAAAAATAAAAATCATAATTAAGAATAAACATTATAACAGACGAGAAGAAACTGCCACGTTTGTTATTTTCTTTTCCTACACACTGCAAAAGGTTACAGTGTACGATAGAGGACCAGAAAATGTAGCTTTTTGCAATTCAGCATGTTATCATCCTCTACATGGTACTACCACTTCTAATGTAGATACACCTAAATGTAGCTGACGGGGATGCATATTTCAAGTCTATAAACGTTAAAATCAGCACATCAACCACGGTTTTTCATACACTAGTCCACCCCATTAACAAGCATGTCTAGGAAGCGACCCTTTCACCCACCAGGTGGTGGAAAGTCTCCAAGGCGAGCCCAGCGCATCCCCGTGTCTATTGAGACTGAGATTCGAGCTGTGATAGCCGTCGCAAACCAAACCCAGGCAGAACTGAAAGGATTCAAAGCTGAATACAAACTGGACAATGTGGACTTTGGTCAGTGCAAAAGCATAGCTCTAGGTGTTTTAGATCAAGTGAATGTTGAAAGTGACAAGGTTGAAGGTGTCGATGGATTTAAGATGCTGCTGAAGGTTGGTGGCGGTGGTGGTAAACCTGTGGTGAAGAGGACAGCAGAATTGGATGGATTTGAACTGTTCTGTGATAAGGCTAAGCAGTTTGAGTACAGTGATAGTGTAAGGGAGAGGATTTCGGACGCTGTGGACAATCATCTGTGTAAGTATTGTGTGAGTTTTGCGGAGCAGGCAAACGATGTGGATATAAAGTGTGTAGCTGAGTATGAAGAGCACATAAAAGACTTCCAAGGGAAATTGGAGCAGAAGAGTAAAGCAATTAAGGATTTGAGTGAAGAGTATCAAAAACTAAAGTCTCCGTTTATTACTGGATTTTGTGGGAATGCAAATCGAATTAATGAGATCATTGACTTGGCAGTGACCACGACATTAGAAGTGGCTCAGATAATGAAGAAATGGGCCTTGCAAGATAAGGCTTATCCGCAGAAGCTATGGGATGAAGCAATGAACTGTAGCACACAAAGGGTGAAGCTTTTGCAAGAGATAAAGAAAATTAACAAAAAGAAAGAGGAGTTGGACAAGCAGTTCCAGCTCAAACAAGCTGTCCATGAAAAGGCTTTAGAAAAGCTGGAAAACTGCAAAAAGGAGAGGAAAAAGACTCAGTCCAGTAAAGAAGTGGTTATTGAGAAGTTGAAAAGAGAGGAAGCAGAGCTTGTGAAGAAGAAGAAAGAACTTGCGGAGAATGAGAAAAAGATGAACAATAGAAAGAGTAACTCACCCACGGTGTATGACACATTATCTGCAAATATCGACAGGCTGAAAGAAGAGCTTGTGAAAGATGAAGACCGGGTTGAGGCTTTGAGAAGGCAACAAGCCAGGTGGGTGGATAGTATCAGTTGTAACCTGCCTCTTCTAGTAGTTGTTCTAGGGAACCAATATGCAAGGGTGTGTTCGTTATACGGAAGTTATGTGCCAGGTAGGTGCTTAATGTAGCTACATGGGTTGTATTTTTTAATGTTTAGATAACTATGTATAGCAAAACATTATACACATTATTAAAAGAAACCCCAGGCTATATACCTAGTAAACAGAACTTCATATTGTTTAGGCTTGTGAAGTCAGAGGAGGAGGCCAACTACTTTGTCACGGAGCATGAGGAGGCTGTAGCTCAGGCCGACAAGGACATGACACAGGCAAAAGAACAACTGCAGGGCAGAGAGGGGGAGCTTGCCACCAGCACCATGGTATTTCGGCTGGTGGGGACGGGTTTTCTGGTGTGGGTGTTTGCCTCTTTGGGAAGGGATTTAGATAACACATTTCTCAGGTATTAATTTGCTAATAGTGACAATATTCATTTCACTATTCAATATGGCGCTTGACATGGTACTGTAGCATGTCTAGATCTTGGGATCGATTACCGTTTGGGTGTTTTGGGTTTTAAGTGAACACTTGGTGCACGCAATGTAAAACACTCTAAACATGAATACACACACACACACACACACACACACACACACACACACACACACACACACACACACACACACACACACACACACACACACACACACACACACACACACACACACACACACACACACACACACACACACACACACACACACAGTGCAATGTTTAAGGTAAAGAATGCAATTGCAATACAGTAGAACCTCCAATTAATACCACCTCTCCGTTGAGACCACCTCTATAATAAATTTAAACCACTTTTCATGATCTCAAACCTTCATAAAGCTACAAAAAAATAACCTCTGTATAGAAACCACCTCTCTATTGAGACCATATAGCCCTGTTCCCTAAGGTGGTCCTAATGGAGAGGTTCTACTGTATAATGATAAGCACCGTTTTCCGTTCATATGGACTCATATGGTGCTCTTGCCTCGTTTTGTGCTATCAGGCCCTGTCTGCGGTAGAGGCGCGGCAGGCGGCGCGGCGTGTCCGCGACAGCAAGCTCTCCCCCGCCGCGCTCAAACTGCTCTACTTCCAGCAGCGCCAGGCACAGGCACAAACAGGTCAGACGATCATACCCCATTGCTATTTCAGAGTGCAAAACAGGTCAGATGGGCATACTCCATCGCTGTATCACAGTGCAAAACAGATCAGATGATATAATGGGCATACTCCATCAGTGTGTCATAGTGCAAAACAGGTCAGATGGGCATACTACATTGCTGTGTCACAGTGCAAAACAGGCCAGATGGGCATACTTTGTTTTTGTTTTGTTTGTTTGTGTTAGTTCTCCGCAGCCATCAATTTTGATGATTATAGCAGAGGGAGGCCACGTGGTGTTGATACATCGATCAACCAACTGAGCCTCGGGGGTGTGGAGGCGTGCAGAGGGATGGCTCTCCTCCACACGGGGGACACGCCTTTTAACGAGGCTTCCGAACCTCGGGCTTGGTGTCGCCACCGTCTACTACTATGCTGGACTGTGGCGACACGCTGTGTGGAGATCGGCAATGCACTGGCAGACGTACTACGTAACGGTCTTGGCGACACGAAGTCTGCCATGGCTGGGGTGCGAACTTACGACGCAGTGAATACCCCATCATTGTGTCACAGTGCAAAATAGGACATGTGGACATACTCCATCGCTGTGTCACAGGCCAGTGTCATTGGATGTGGAACACGATCCACTAGCGGTAGACGGATGTGGATGAAAAGCTTTACAGAGGGATCATATTTTTCTAAAATGATGATTTCCAAAATGATGATGTGTATGAACAGTGCAGGATCTGGTGGAATGGTCGAAATGTTGGATATGCAATTTTTACACCATAATAATATTATCCCTCGATCGTTCTGAATATTGGGAAATAGATTAGTCTTGCAGAGTACCTTGGTTTCAGGTTGACACTAGTCTGATATTTCAAAGTAAATATTTTTGCCTACTAAGAAGGGCTTAGGGGTTGTCATGTACAGAAGGCATCGTTACTATTGCCCCTCACCCAGATATGAAATTCCATATGTGTCAAATGTCTATTGGACAAATTTATCTGTACTGTTGCTCATTAATATAATATATTCATAATGTATGTAATCATCATCTTGCCATGTTCGTGTCATAAAACGCAAGCCATTATGATAACGACTTTTCGATATTAAAAAGATGAGCAGTGTAAATATTTGATCTCGGTGCAGGTTCGAACTTAAAGTCGGATCTTATACATATACTTATAAGAACTATTATGATTCGTTTTCTATGTTACACAATCGTTTTGGATAGAAACGCAAACAGTCCGACTTATCTGCATTTACGTTGCATAAAAAGTTTAGGTGGAACAATAACCACCGTGGATCACGATTTTCATTTGTATGAGAGTTTTTTCTCTCTTTCAAGTCTACCAGATCAGTGGTTTTTACCAATAGGTGTTTTATAAAGCTTGTGGGTAATATTCCAAGTAATGCTAACACTTTGTTTATTTGATTATGGGTTTTCATCTTCGCAAGCTTTCGCAATGCCAAGCCCATAAAATCCACATATTGCGACTATTCTTTCAGCAAACATAGATCTGCAAGTGTCATTATGATACATATGTTTTAATCCCTGTCTCTATCTCACAGATCCCCTGTCTGATGCGTGTGCCCTGGTAGCCGCTCATATTGGTCGGGCCTGGCCGTCCCTCTACCTCACTCTCCCCTTCCTGCCGGCACGAGACGCGGGGCGGCGGCTCCGCGACATTGAAGCACTCGATCGAGAGGCTGTGCGTACAGGTACATCATCCTTTACCTTTACCTTTACGTTCCTTTACGTTTCTTTCTGACTGCAGGCATCTGTGGCCTCTATAGTCAGCTCTTCTTCATCTTCCCCTGGATAATGTCTATCATAGTGCACACTTTTCATTGTGTAATGATTGAGGCCACGTGTCATATCATTAGATTTGTGATTGTGCATGTTATGGGTTACACACGTCATTTTGACCATATTTTTGCCAAAATGATTTAAGGACAATTGCAGCTTTGGATATCAGATTTGTGTGATTTTTGTCTGTTTTATATGATTGTTAAGTTAAAAGAAGTTCTTTTAAGTGCTGCATTAAGTGATGCTTTAAAGGTTTATATGTGATAAATTGTGTAATGAGCAGATGTAGAGAAGCTATAGGCGTTCATGAAGCGAAAAATGAAAATTGATATATCAGTGTTTGTTTGTTTGTTTGTTTGTTTATGTTTTTACTTTAGCAGTCTGTGCGTAGCTATATTAGCTAACAATGTGTATAAACACAAATGTTTGTTTTCCAATATACAGATCGCACATGGTCCGCTGCCGCAAGCCGTGCTCTTTCCAGGTGGCGCCGTTTGCACAATGGCGGTCGAATCACAGAGTTAGTCCGGGTGTTGCACAAACTCGACAAGCCACAGTTGGCCGGAAAGGTTGAAGGGGAGTTTGTAAAACCAAAGACAGTGAGATAAATGAAAGTTAAAAATGTATTGTACTTGGGTGCTGATTTCTTTCCAATAATTTCTCATGGTACATGTAACATTATAGAGTCGATAAATGCATGAGTTTTAGTAGGAGTTAAATGCAACTTTTGTTTCTTGTGAACTGTCCACCTGAAGACTGACCTGATAATTCATAATGTCCTCTTTAGTATATTGCTGATGTAGGCAGTTATATTTGGTGTTGCAAAGATTGTTCTCCAAGCAATTGCTATTATATGCAACTATTATGTGGAGAGGGAACATGGATAGAGAAAAAGAGGTATTTGCCCATTTCAAGTATGATTGTTTATTATTGTCAACATAAACACTATGCATGGTAGGTCCCTACACACGCACACACAAAGCATATTATAACACACGAATTTGCTTAGCACAATTTAATATTTGCAACAATGAAAGAAATACATTTCGCAGATTTCTAATTTGCAAAGAAAAACAGAACATAGTATCCGGTGAGTGGATACAGTGGATATTGACACTGGCAGATCTAGGATTCCGGAGGATGAGGGGGTGCGGTCATGACTTACCTAATTTCATACATTTCACATGGGCTAAGGCTCGCAGTGATGATACCACTCCTGTTGTATCTATTATTGCATACCCTCTATCTATTATTGGTCTCACCCACTATCAAAACATGAGGGATGTTTGTGTATTTAGACAACACCTAAAGATGTTTCGCTAAATTTGACCCATAGGCAATAAAGATGTTTGCTTTGCAATCAAAGGAGAAAAAATTTTTACTTGATGCGTGACTCATCCTACATCTGGCCCCTTACATCTATGTTCTTTGCATTGCATTGCAAGCGCTTTATAAACATGGCTATAATAAATATCTATAGCCCATGAGTCGACATTAATATGGTAACACTGTGCTCTCTGAGCACTTTTATTCCAATATAACCACTATGCCAATTCGATGGTCATGTTTCAAACAGTATTGAAACCATAGTGGAAAGAAAAATAATTAAAATGGCCCCTTGAAAGGTAAACTCTAATTGCTCACAAGCATAAACAAAACTATTGCAGAAAATGTTGAAAATGGACCCAAATTGGCACTATGGAAAGCAAACTTTAATTGGCAAAATGCCCAAATTCCAATCACTTTTTGTGTCCGTCATACCAAATAGTTGTTTAAAGTATGAACAAAATAGGGGGAAAAGCGTAAAAGCTCTAGCTTGTCCAGAGACAAACATACATGCATAGATACATACATACATTCATACATAGTTACAAACAAACGAAACACAAGGTTTTCGCTTCAGCTGCTGAAGCGACGCAATTACCTGATATCATCCTGCAAACAATGACATCATCACCTCACCATTTAAAAAATGTATGCAATTACTGTAGGTATGTACTAAGTATCAAAATATACAAACTTCCAAAGTCATGATTTTGTTCCAACCATTCTCATTGTGTTCCGTCAGTTCAATGTGCCACAAACTTTATGCAATGCCGTCTGCCCCAGCCTCATTCCCTCTTCCGATTGGCCAACATTTCCTTTGCCCGGGTCATCAGTGCCAAGACCAGCACGTCGGCTAACTTTACCATGCTGAGGAGGCTGACACCCAGCAAGAGGCCCAGGTGGCCTCTCAGGTCCCCAAGCAGCGCTTCATACGGGTAGGCAGGATGCTCCGTAAAAAGCACGTACTTTGGCAGGTCAGATTGCTGAAAATCATTTGACAATTATTAATCGAGTGTGTCTGTACTCAGCAAGTTTCGTGCTCACTTTGTTACATGCGTGACTGTGCTACATTTACATGGTGTACTCATAGCAGTACTTCGTAACAAATATGCAGATATATCTCGACTCAACTGTGTGTCGATTAATGTATAGCTAAATATAGTAATTCTCGAAACTCAATTTTGATACAATTCATTTTACACGTGTAACAGAGAGAACCCACTGAGGTGAATTTGTCTCACCTTAAAGGCAGCATTCATCCATGCCACATGCCAATCCTTCTGTCTTGCGGGAGCTTTGTTTAAAACTTGTACTCTGTATGAGACTTGGCGACACGTTTTCTGGCAATGGGGGCAAGGGGGCTGCAGCCTCCGCACTGCCTCCAGCTGGCCCTGAAGGCACACCCCAACACCGTCCACCGGCGGCCCTGGTAGGTAACAGCCCTTTTGTGCTACGACAGCATCATTTTTGCATTCTCTCAAACAGGCATGCAACGAGTAGTTGAGATGATAAAGTGGGTTCCGAAAACTAGGATGGTCAGTGTCTACCCAGTCAGATTATGGTGCGGGTAGGCTTATGTGATTAGTCTTTTCCAGCGCAATCTGCATACGAATTCCACCCTGTAAAGGTACAGAAGCATGTGCATATCTCAAGTCACAGGACACATACTCCCATGGCTCGTGAATGATATGAAACGCATCTGCTTCTGGTATGACACTTTTCATGACGTCGTTTTTCCCAAGCCCTTTACGGTCCAAGGGTTCAACAACTGTAAAAGCTGAATACATACTAACAGGAGTCTTGTATCTATTGGTTTCTATTGGGCGAGCCGTCTTCCTGCTGATGAAAGTAGATGTTTGGGAGTATTGGATGTATTCGTCAACTGAATTCTCACATCGAGTTCTGTTGTTAGTCTTTTAGTACGAATAACAATTCCTTTACTATAGCCACCTGCTGACAGTATGTTCTCATAATTCACGCTGTTATGGTTATGACGCCAGGCTTGGTCAACAGCATCTTCTTCTTTGATTACAAACCGTCTGTTACCGAGAACATTCTCGGCAAAGTGATGAAAGTTGTCGGTGAGGTTTATACCTAGAGCCCCATGTTTTACTTGATCTCTAACATAGTCTAACAATGTCATGGTTGAGGACATGTTCTGAGTTTCCATTTGCCGAGTGATGATTGTAATGAGCCCTGTTTTATGTAGGTAGTACTCTAGGCCCACGTCTGTAAGAGTGTTGTTGTTAAAGCCAGTTATTTCCAGGGGCACAGAGCGAGTAGCTTTGAGAAACGACACACGATCAAGATCTAGAAATATAAAAATGTAAAGCAACTGTGGAATATGTGATCAATACGAATTTTCCCACCAAAATACTTCATTTTCATAGGGTTTTTCGGGAAATCCCGTAAGTGCGCCCCCCCCCCCTTCCGAAAACCTGTATCTGCCTATGATTTCAAATTGATACATTGAAGATATATTGAATGCCTGACGATATTCATGACAAATACATTATGGTAGTAAAATGTCTATGTTGATACGTGATTATAAACACCTTCACCGATTTCCATTAAACAGTCTAGTGTAAAACACATTCAATCCCTGGAAAATATATATGACAAGCCTTGTATAAATGCATATATAGGGTCATTTCCAACAGGTACGATATATCAAACCATGCAATCTGCCATCGCCCAAGTAAAGTCGAGTAATATCTATCTAAAAGTCGGTAACAAATGACATATGCTCTACATAGCTTTTAAAACGGACAATACAGGCATATACAATTTATATCTTTATTTAACTGTATTGTGTGAATGCTTACACTTACCTGGTACAAGATGAACATTGCCCTTTTCCAGCTGCTCCTCAACAAACGATGGTTTCACATTTATCACCGGACAAATAGTGAAAGCTGGAAACGTAATGTTTTCATCGATCACCTGCAGGGAACCATAGCAATTAACCTAGTTACATCTGGAGCAACACATTCTTGGTGCCATTTTTTAAATGGTCAACTGTATTTGACCAAAGAATTTACATCAATCCTTTAGATTTTGCCAAGAATCTACCTCTGATTGTCTCAAACATACATGATTCACAGCAGTCTTTTGTCAGTTGGATCATTTCTACACCAATTTGCATCTTCTTATTACAATCATAATTATCACATACAGATTTACTATGTTACATATGAATGATAATTGCATCCAAAAACTACTGACCAATTTACGATCCAATACTTTCTCATGGCTCATGTACCTGGCAATAGCCAAGTAGGTGACCCGGCGATTGCACTGATCAATGCCAGAGTCCACAACGTCCTCCTCGCGTAATGCAGTCCTGTGGACATTATGAAATCTAATCTAGAAGAAGAGGCTACAATACTTCTACAGATTGAAGTTTTCGTTTCTACTTAAAGCTCATTTCTGTCCTAGTCAATCAAAAGTTGCACTTTTTCTTTCAAGAACTTTATCTTGGCCCTTTTCTCTTCAATTTGTCTTCCAGCTCTGGATCGTTTTCCATTGTATCATCATTTTTCTGACAATCGATGTCTTTTATCTCCGACTGTGTTTCTTGTTCGGGCTGCTGCATTTTCCAGTTCCTGTGGCTAGAACTAGTGGTGGTGGAGCTATGCGTCATACCGGTAGTTAAAACTATCTTAAGGGTTCATTTCTTTATTTGTATTTACAAAGTTCGGCTTATTTAAATGTTAGAACATGATAAATATGGAAGTTGGTTTTCATTGGCTGTATTTACGTAAATTTACACTATTGTAGACGAACGTGAATATACCATAAAGATATTACTGTGAACTTCATCACTCCAGAGGCACACACGTGTGCTATAGTCTGTGTTACAGTTCTATGACAATAGGAAATTTGCTTGTGTATTATTTGCTTTTTAGTCACGATTTGAAAATGAAAGTTAAAAATGCAGCAGCATATTACTGTAGGTTCTTGCAATTTTATTTTGATAACAATTGACAAGCATAGAAACACTGCTCAGTCGCAGACAATGTTTGTTGGCGTAATAGTTTAGACCTTAAGGGAACGATCATAAATAATGATACCGGGAGGGGGGTCGTCCAAAAAGGTGGGGGGTCGTCCAACTTTTCTGATTCCCTTTGTGGGGGTCGCTGAATTTTTTTATCACGCTACGGTTTTGTTTTTTTTTCAAATATGTTCTTTTAGCAATGCAATGACTATATAGAGGACTTTTTCTTTAGCGGAGGGTAAGGGGGGTCACTCAACTTTTTTAAATGTTGATGGGGGGGTCGTTAACTTTTTCTTTGCTCCCCCAAAAAATGGACGACCCCCGCCGGTATCGCTATTTATGATCATTCCCTAAGAACGGTAACAAAACGATTGATTTAGATCTAAATTTCCAAATTAAATAATTTAGACTGTGAGAACAGATCTCACAGTTCAAATATTCATAGTTCATGCTGATGCTATATAATAATGTGTTACTGTGGAATAGCACAGAAGTTTTTGTTTATATCGTCAAAGAATCAGTAATCCGTCTCTTACTTTGAACCAATTATTTATAGGATTTTGGATAGTTTTTACTTTCTAACAATTCGTTTATAATCCAAATCTGCAATGAAAATACAATCAGCAAATACAAGGCTCACTAACGATTTTTCAGTATTATTTGTAGACTCTATGAACAATGTTTCTGATCATAATGCAATCTTTTCAAAATAAGATGTAGACATCGCGTGATTAAGTTGAGTATGTTTGTATTATGAAATAGCTTTCACGGGAGATACGTACTACGTAGTAATTAATTGGCAATACTTGTAGTGTAATTATTTGTGAGGGTAGGGGTTAAGGGTGTGGGTGTAGGATGTGGAGTATGTAAATAGTAAACTCTCCTTCTAAATTAAACAATTTTTATTCAGGCATTTACTAGTACAGTTTACACTTGATCATTAGGTTATAACGATGTTGCGATCTGCAACACTATTACTTCAGTGAAGTACACTTAGATGAAAATGTGAAGTATAAAATGGCAATTTTAGTTCCAATATATACCTTCCCAATTATTCTACATATAACAGTTTATTGATATTGTGATTTAGATTAGACATCCACTCTACCATTGTTTTGATAGCCACCTCCCCCAGCACCCACCAGTGCAGTAACAATGCCCCCCCCTCCCCCCCCCCCCCACACACACACATCCTGACACTATTCACCTCTGATAACACCTGTCCACGTCACATACTCACACAAGCACCACTACACCAACAACAAATATTGCATAGCACCCCGCCTGACATGCAGATTACAAATGGGGTTCCCAATGTGACTTAATTACTTACCCGAAGCACATAGCCCAAATATAGACAGGTCAATAATTTACCCCATGTAACGCATTTGACGTCTATATGACCCCAAGATGGCGCCCAGCGTCAGCAATCGACAGCCCACTGCAACATTTACATCATCGAAAATATAAATTTCCATTGCTATCCTATACCATGATTAATCTCCCTTAGTCAAATGGGGTCTAGCCAGTCGAGTTTTTGGGAGAAGTTTGCTGGACACAGTAGACTTGTTTTTTTGTAATTATCCACTTATGTTAAAGCACCCCACCTGCATTGTATATAGACACACACATTCCATTAAAAGCTCTCATGCTTCCACTGGAATGTTTTATTTGATAATGCAGTAAAAAACATCACCAAGCTTTTCACATGTACATATATGAAATCAATTTTACTACGAAATAACATATTTCAGGCAGACATTGCATGGCATCGTGAAAATATTTCATGCATGTACAATTTACATTCTCAATAATTCTAGACATCACACAAATATTGATCGTTATTCTTCTCTTCATATTCAAATGTTATAGCCACAAGCACAATGGATGAAAGGCGTCATAATAATTATTTCAAGAGGTAAGTATGTCAGATAAACAAACCAATGCCCCAAAAACAGCCTTTTTCCCGACCTCCCACTTCATTAACCACCCTCGCCGGTGTGTCATTGGCTAGATCATCTAGATTCTACAGTCAGTACAAGGAGTATTGCAGAATGTGGTTCGACTGAAGTGGTATACTGTTCGTAAAAGAAGCCCAAGTCCTGCCTCAAATAAGCATCTCTCATGGTCAAAGTGTCGACGGTGGTCAAGTCAGAGAAATGATCCATTTTAAGGGTGATCTCATGCTGAAAACAAAACAAAGGGCATAGAGAAAACAATATTAAAATACATTATGCCATGTATATACAATCATACTAAAATATTTGATCATTAATAGTCGTGAATTAAAGTGTACCTCCAGTCACTACTTGGTTCGTTTTGTTTATTTACATGAACCTACATATAGTCTTACAAACACAATGCAATCATCACCAACATTTTCTACTATTTGGTATATAAGTGATAGATGAAATGTTTGGATAGAGTGCAGACAAATACACGTTATATGTTGAATACTGAGATTATATTTCAAACCAAATACACTGAATGCATAATTTGTTAGAAAAACAAAAGAAAAAAAACGAAAAAAAACAGATTCTTGAAGAGAAATGACTAAAATTGCGTATGTTTCACATACTATACATAATCTTTGTTGAGATGTAACGCGTAACCTTGATGCCTGGCCTTGATGTCATATGTGTTGAGCAGTACTGAAGATCCTTGTTGTCCTCTGTGCTGAGCAGTATTGACTAACCTTGATGATATATGTGGTGAGTAGTACTGATCAACCTTGATGTTATCTGGGTTGAGCAGAGGATCTACTGACTAAACATGATGTCGTCTGTGTTGAAGACTACTGACTAATCTTGATGTCATCTGAGTTGAGTAGTACTGACTAACCTTGATGTCATCTGTGTTGAGCAGTACTGCGGCGTAGCGTCCTTCACTAAGCACGCCCGTGAACACGTAGAGTTCGTGGCGTCCACCCACAGTCAGACAACGCTTTGCCAGATTCTCAATCTTCAGCACAGACTCATCTGCATTCGTATCAAATGAATTTTCAAATAGCAGTACACATACAATGCCTTAACTGAAACTTATGTCTTACATAGCTTTTTTGGAGATCATGCTGTATATATAATGCCTAGGGCACATTCCACCGCAAGGTGGGTCTACAGCCAGTCTACGATCAAAAACGCATGGAGATCGTAGACATCAATGAGTGTTAACTGCGTCAAACGCAACATTTTTCAAGGCTGTAGGGTGGCCACAGAAGAAGTTTTGCGTGTCAAACCTCTGCTACGACCACTCTACATCATGGTCCGACCGTAAGGAGGCAGTGCGGAGACCTTACGTTAAATCGTCGCATAATCACAGAGGATTTAGCCGCACGTTGTCGGCACAGACACAATACCGGCGCAGTGCGTTCTCTGTACCATGAAAGTACGAATGCCCTATGCTAGTAATAACACGGTGTGTAGAGCGTAAATTATATGTGAGTACAACGTACGTTCTATGTACCTTGATCTCACAGCCACCTCAACAAAACCATTACCAGTGCCGACGCACTCCTAACGCACGGAGCCCGTGCCAATGAGCCCACAACTGTCCTTTTGTCACTCCGTGCAGAAAACGTCGTAGACGCCACAGTCCTCAACACGCCTTGCGGCAAACACGCCCGCGAAGGTGGAATGTGCCCCTCGCTTAACAGATGCACCTACTAGAATCACAATATTTCACTCTATGCATTTACATATACATTAAGGGTTTGCAGTAAAGTTGCAAGCATGAAATATAAACAGTACCTTGGTTGTAAGTGAAGTTAAAGTCGCCGTCATTAAATGGATACCAGTCCTTGTTGACACCCTTCCAACGCCCCTTCTGTCTAAGCTGACAGTCTGGGACCCTTGCCTGCACGAACAGCCGAGTACCCATGCTGAGGCAGTTTTCAGGGTGCTGACGCAATCGCATCTCACCAGTGTTTTCTTTTATGTCCCATATCTAAAAAGATGTAATTTTTTGTTAAGAATCTGATGGACGTTTCTGATAGCTTTATCGTACTACGGTTACTGATTACAGTATAAAAGAATACTGTTTATTAGAAACTTGTGAGGCAAAGTGGATTGTAGCAAGGTGTAAAAGTCACACGATATTTACTTAATTTACTTAATAATTAGTCACATGACTTCGACATTTGAATCACACGTGATTGATCTGACATTATAGACATTGATAGTACTTGAAATGAAAAGATAAGAAATAATTTAGATACACATTTATAGTCACCTGATATTGATCTGTGTGATCACAATCTACTATGGTGGCTGCTACATTGCCCAAACTTTGTATGCCAAGACATTTACTAGTCAATGGGTTTTGTAATAGTCCAGTATCACTGTTGTATCTAAAATGAACATAGCATGATTAATGCTTTATCAAATAAATTAAAACTGGACAAAGATCACAGCATTCAACTTGAAACAACAGACATTTCACCTTCTGACATTTTTGTATATTTAATCAATTATTAACCTGATTATTATAGGCTTAGTCATGTGGTTTATTGTCTATTTCTGCAAAACACACACAGCTACGTATATGTGACACTCATGTTCAAATAAAAGAATTTGCCACCATACAAACATCATAAACAATGAACAAAAACTCACTGCCACTTCTGGTCATCCGTATTATTACAGGGTCGCGACACAACCTGTTTCCAAGCATTCCCATTGGCTGGAGAACCAGACCAGACAAGCTCTACTGATTGGCCCAGTTTGTCCTGGTTCACTGCCAAAAGCTCATCATGTGTTAAAAGCTGCTGGATGAATGGGGTCATTGACCTATTGAAGAATATAAAACGTTAACTACATTTATGTATGCTGTCTATCGGTGACCCTAAATTGTGGTCGGAATTACAGACAGAGTCAATCGTTTAAGAGGCGGGAAATGCGACGTTTGGATACAATCATAATTTAATGTGGTATACATTTTTAGCTTATGCAGAACATGAGGGGGTATATAGCGTTGAAGAAAATCCATTCACCAACATTTTTTTCCATAAATCACCAGTCACTCACCAATACATTTCATTGTCTTTCACCAATCCCCAGGAATTGTAATTGAATAGGTCCCATCACATTTCACACACATGTACTTAAATACAGGCAATTCACAATTCACCCCAAAAATTTAGGGCAAATCACCAATCACAGCCTTTGTACTGAGCAGATCACCTGTCACCAATGATTGGTTCTATCAGATTTCACGCACTTAAATACAGGCAATTCTCAATTCATGCTCAAGATTTAGGTCAAATCACCAATCACATTATTGCTATATGACCCCCTTGAACATCAACTGTTGCATCATTGTGTGAGCCATTCATGCGCCAAAAGTCTAGAAGATACTTTGTAGATCATCTTGCCATAGCAAGGTAACATCTATCTATAGTTTATTGATAGATGTTCTGAAGAAACCCCGAATAAGTGAAGATGTTTGTAGATACGCACCTCAAATCGTTACCAAGTAAAAGAGGTGCCTTTAGAGCACACCATAAGATCATGTGCGCAATATTTTCACTTTCACTGAGATCTCCGTTTCCTACTTCTAGCATATCCACATCATTCCAAAAGCCAGGGCCTGAATATTGCCAGAGCTGTTCATCGATCATCTGTGCAAATGTCAAATATGCATATTTCTGAACCAATAAGATTTTTACAGTTGTTTTATAAAGAAAATGGCATTTATTATAACATGTTAAACTAAGACTATACTAATGGATATATATTATCTTACACATTTGTTTCACATGCATTCGTCATGTGCAACTATAGGCGCCAGTAATCATTAATGGTATACAACCTCTCGAACATGTGCTCATAAACTATCAACCACCAAAACTGGTGGAAATGAGGAGGGTAATGCCCGATACAAGAACTTTATCCGCCAGTGATAAGGAGGCATATTTTCTACATACATAGTAAACCATGGCCATCATGGATCCGAAGTCTGGATAGATGTCATCACCCACGCGTCGCATGTGACCAAGGTAAGGGCCCTGCTCCGGAGTCACGTAGTAGCCCTGTAATGAACATACGAGGAGACAAATCGACAACCAGAGAGGACATGTAGGCTGCTCGAAAAGAAATATACATGCTTAGGTATTTAGTTTTAGTTTTTGCGCCATTAAAATTTGCTTTACACCAGCGATAGGTGGTCTGCGTATAAAAAGAATTATTCCTGCAAATTAGAATTGCACTATACAAAGTACAACCATTACTAGGTTGTAATAATTGTGCTGCATGCCCGCCATGAGGAAACAAAAAAAGGCAGTATCGAGTACCAATGATTTGGTGGTGTAGACTTACAATCAACTGAGCGCAAGGATATGCTATAAAGCTATTATACATTTAAGGCGTAAACTTTTTTATCCAATATAATGTCAGAAACAAATCATCTTGAAAAGTACATTTTACGGTGTGTTATTATTTATATAAATATTCATGTTTTTAATGAATTCTATCATGTGTAAACATTTTTATGTAGGTCGATTTACGGATGAAAATCCATTCATCAATTTTTTTTTTAGATCACCAGTCACCAATACATTTCATTGTTTTTCACCAATCCCAAGGTACTTGTAATTGAATATGTTCCATCACATTTCACACACTTAAATACAGGCAATTCACAATTCACTCTCAAGATTTAGGGCAACACAGATTTGTAATGAGCAGATCACCAGTCACCAATAATAGGTTACATCACATTTCACAAACTTAAATAAAGGCAATTCACAATTCACTCTCCAGTTTTAGGGCAAATCACCCATCACATTTTTTGCTATATAATCCCCCTCTACACCTACCTTGATGCTGTGGACCATAGGCCTCTGGCCCTGCATTGCCTCCCAGAACACACGGTACGTCTCATTGCCCTCAAACTTGTCCTCCGGTAAATTACAGTCATCATTTTTTACGAAGTCCACACCCCAGGATGCGTAGGTTGCAACATCCTGCATCTGCAAGGCATAAAGGGCATGGAATATACAGTAGAACGCGTAACTACCAGTAAGACCTCTATAAGAGAGCGCTTCAACAATGAAACTATATTTTTGGTCCTATGCCTTCATGACGTGGCCACTGTAAACCTTTTATAAAATGACCACCTCTCTATTGAGAGCAATCGAGGTCGGCCCTCGTGGGTCATAATAGAGAGCTTCTACTGTAGTCCTGGCATGAATTGCACATATACTGCTGCTTTCAATTCTAGTTCAGTTAAAATTCTGATTGGGATGCTATTTCCACAACTACTTATAAACATCAGTTTGCGTTATGAAAAAACAGTGACAATCAGCAAAAGTTCACCTTAACTACCCATCCAAAGTACCCAAATCAAGACAAATCTAGTTTTTGCCTGACATTTTGAGCTAAACGAATGATTTATCATATAATGTAACATGACGGGAAATTATGTATCCA
>CM032659.1:13223902-13236002 GCA_019095985.1 Streblospio benedicti
TAGAGTACATTGTAGTCTCCTTATAGAGCTGGTCTGTATTGGAGTTTCTACTGTATGAAAATGGAGACTCACAAGATAAATTGTAACCACGCTTTTTTATTTACTCAATGTTCATGTTATATTTATCTTGTTTGTTTATTATTTTCTTTGAATTTATACTTCGCTGACCTAGTACTGGTATAAAGTACAACAATAAACTTAATTTATGAAAAGGAATTTATTAAAGCAATCATTCAATATTAATTCTATGATTTTCCATTCTATATTTATACTATGATTTTATGACAATATATACTTGTGCAATATATAGCTGAAAAATCAGGCACAATTATACACTACTTATTATACACAAAATGTGTAAAATGGACACTTGTTTGGTAGCCTACGCCAATCCCATGATGGGTGAAAAACACAAAAATGTTTGGTATTGTTATTTTCCTCACCTGGTGGTCATGATATCCTACTTCACTACTCTCATACATTCACATGAATCGAGAATTGTTACATGAAACAGTTGTGAGTGATTCGTTTTGCGACTGAACTTCTGCATTTATAATTGCACGTAGTGAATTATTGAAGCATTATGCGTTATCAAAAAAGACTGTCTATTGCAATTGATTTTGAAGTTTTTTACTATCACTACATCTTCGAAACGAAGGAAGATATTATCTCATAAAATGCAGTCCCATACATGATGCCTATTGAAGTACTACTACTGCATTGCAAAAACATTGTGGCTGACACAGTCATGTATAACTAATGGAGAGAAGAAAAAAACGATATTTGCGATTAGTATGTTCGGCATAGTAAAAGGTGGGACACGCAGTGGTAACATGTTTCAGCGATGTCAAAGCCTGCCGACATACCTCAAATCTCCCCTGTGTATGGTTTAAAGTCACTACAGCATTGTTACGGGGTATATGGGATCTACGTTGAATGCATACCTGTCAAAATGTATTTTCTTTAATATTTATAACAATAACAACATGATTACGTCCCAAACAACCAGCTTTTTTTTTGATTTTTTGTATTTATTTATTTATTTTTATTTTATTTTTTTTTATTTTTTTTTATCTTTTTTTCGGTAAAAACAGTCACAAAATCCAAACTTTGTGTATAGTCATGACGAAATTGATCGTGATCTACATATTTCTTCAATTACAACACTGAATTTTACCTTCATCTTGAGATATACTTGTACTTTTGAACCATATTTTTGAAGCTACCAAATATTCAACATAATGATTAATAGAACGTTGAACAAATGAATATTCAACTTATTGAATTTTACCTTACTATTTACAGTTTTCGGACAAATGACTATGTCCATCTTCAGTCGAGCGACTTCCCATTGTCCCTACACATGTGCATGTCCCCCGCTTAGTCCACTTCCTATTCTAAAAGAAAACTTCCTGTATTATGTCATAATGGAGTCCATTTACATGAGCAGTCCAGCTGGTGGTCCCCCTCACGTCTGTTTATTTGTAATATGGTTCTGGGTTCAACATCTTTGTTCACCTGTACTGTAAGGATTGCTTCTGTTTTTGTAATGACTATCTTATAAGACAACATCAGCACCATCAAGGAAGCAATCTTGGCTGACCCTAATATGGGTAACCAAAGATGTCATGAACCGGGACGGGGGAGGGGGGGGCACCAACTCTCACACCTGTACGACTCCAGTATCACAATGGGAAGTCGCTAGGACTGACATGTGCAGTGTGAGATTATGAAGATGGACATAGTCATGTGTCCGAAACTGTAAATAATAAGGTAAAATTCGGTGTTGTGATTGAAGAAATGTGTAGATCAATTGATATAAAACCATCTCGATGAACTCATTCATGAAAATTGATCGTGTACAAAAAATGTTTTAGAAAGAATATCCGGTGCTGGTTGGTATTGATAGGTCACACAGTGATATAGAGAATCACAGACTGCTGGTCTATAGAAGTATAAAGATGACAAAACAGACGTTAACAAAGGTTTATGTATAATTTCAAAAATCATTAATGTAATAAATAGTAAGTTGGCAAACATACACATGTAGCGGAAACGTGTACACCGGTAATGTGAAATGGAATTGGTCTATATTTTACTCACTAAGCATACAAAAGACAGACTTGCTGTCATAAACTGTAATTTTCAGGCCAACATCTGTAACGTTTGGCATTTGTATTGGTTTACCGATGCGTGAAAACTTGAGATCATCTTTTGACATTTGTGCACTATACTCCAGTAGTTTTTGCTTGCTCATTAATAGATATGAAGTTTCTTTATATAAGTGGGTGCATAACCTACCTTTATATGTCACTTCAAACTTTGCAATTTCAACCGTTCCTTGGGTGAACCCTCTTCAGCAATAATATGCATTCATAGCAGATAGTCTTACTTATTCGTTTGCAGTCTCTGTTGTGTGGGTGTTTACGTGGGACACGGAAACACAGACAATGTTTTTAGCAGATTTTTTATTGTAAAATTTTGTACATTGTATATGTATAGTTATTTACTCCACTAGAGGATGGTCATTTGTGCTTTTGTTTTTAGCGTATTTTGCAATTATGTCAAAAAAATATGTCGTCAAAATTAGGATTAACCGTCCCACGTTTCATCTCAGGTTTCAGATTGATGTCCAAGAAACAGGGATCATTTGGGTCGCATGGCTTCCACTCTGGACCAATTGTAGAAGAAGGCACTCTGCAATCATATAACTACATTAGTTTTAGGCTCCCCTCTCAATAAATGTCGACACCGGGAAGAGTGTAGGCATGGGCATCCTTATCAATTCGGGCCTATTACTTATTGAACATCAGACTTTGAAGGCTGTGTGAATGGGAAAGGCGTGAAACCTACGATGAGTCATGGGACTTGCGTGACTAGATTTATTGGTTGATCATTGAAAATCAAACATTAAAATGTGTTCATAAGACATACCCTTTGACAGCAAAGTTTGCCCAGAAGTCTGTCATCATCGTTGACAGTTGCCTCTCATTCTGTTGCAAGGGAACATGTCCTCCAATGCTACCATTCAGATAGTGAAGTTCATCTGCGTGGTCAGCCTTAATCCACGGTTGATGTGAGGTAAATGATGGGCGGTGTGAAAATCGATATACAAATGCTTTCCTGGGAGCTGCAAAAAAATGTGTACATTAAGTTTTGCACAATTTGCTCGCTGAAGTGGAAGGAGTGATGTGCATCTATCGCGATAATGTATCTATACCAAACGACAGAGAGAAACATCACGAAAAAGGGAATAGCTATCGATTGTCATAATGCACACAGAGATATAGTCTTACACGTTACCTTTGATACCCGCAACAATCTTTGGAATTCCTGCATACATATTGCCTCCGAATTTCTCCAAACCTGGTCGTAAAGCATCCGGTGTATTCGCCAGAGAATCACCGGCAAAATATTCCATGAATGCGTCCGTCATTCCAGGTATATCAAAGTTGTCAGGCTCAAACTTGGCATTTAATTCCCGCTGTAAGATAAATTCACATATGATTTGATGATAAGTGGGCGTACATGTACATGTATTATATCAAGCCAACAATATTCTGCCTCGGGATGGTCATTAATGATCATAGGCAGATCCAGGGGGCGCACCTTTTCCCACCAAAATACTTCATGTTCATAGGGTTTTTTCGTGGATTCCCTAAGTGCCCCCCTCCTCTTTTCCTTAAGTGCGCCCCCCCCCCTTTCCAAAAACCTGGATCTGCCATTGATGATTGGATCTATAATCGTTTGTATATAGCCAGTCATAATATGTTACCAATGCGTATGGTGTTTATATGCAAGAACATATTTCTACAAACCTCAACTATGCCCCTAAACCCCTGTTTATCAATGTTGAGAGTAACGCCGTTTATATCGAGGATGGCGAGATAATGGGCACCCTCATGACTATTGCCACCAATCAAAACGTCCACGTCGTGCACATGGTCACGTCTGCAGTATAGCAAGTAGCTCAATCAATTTATAGGCATTCTGAAACATTCTAGCATAGGTTTAAATTTGTTTTAGTATAAAAAGTGGCATGGAAAAATATATGCATTAAAATGAATTTTCGACATGATGTCATATTTCGTTAAACTTGCGACACCTTACTTTATCATGCGAATGGGTTTGTCTTTGAATAATTTGCCATCTATCCATGGAACGCATGCATAATCAACGGGAACAATAAATTCTTTTGGGATGGCAGCTAAAATTGTTTTTGTATCTAAACGTGTCAAGAAAGTCTTGATGTCACTGCTATTTCTACTCAAGCAGCCTGTTAAGACAATACGAGGATACATTACAAACAAATATTTAAGAATTTGAAGTTTATATATTACAGCATATGTTATAAAGCTATGCATGACTGAAAAGGGCAGCTGTAATTTGTATTATACGTGGAAATTTCTTATTTTACCAAAATCACTACAAGTATGTTTAAAACATTTAAATATATGACATAGATTTTAGATCTACCTAATTTCTCAAAAATAGCAGCCATTCTTTGTCGAATGTCTCTTTTGCTTTTGATATAGCCTAGTGATAAAGCATGGCCACTCTGGCATATGGCCTTATGGAACAGCCCACTTGACCCTTCCATCAAGGTCAGCAAGGACACAGACATCGCACCTGCAACAGAAATTCATATGAGTGCAAGAAGACACAAAATAATTTGTCATAAGAATCCCAATCCTCAAGAGACAAAACATACGTATTAAAACATAGCACCGTTTCAAAACAATAGGACCAGCATCATGGGAGTGCATGTGTGGTATGCATACTTCTATGATTTACAAACGCCATACTATACACATTACTACTAAATCTGTTATGTAGGTGTGTATGTTATAGTGTTTGTAAATCACACATACCCAACGCGCCTCCCATGATGCTGGGGCCCGTGGTGCAAAGAAACTAATGTTTCAAGATATGCGGTAGTAGATGGAAGAACTACATGTATAACCAACCATTCACAATATTCTAGTTCGGTATACATGTGTCATTGGTAAAATAAAAATAACATATTCACCTGCACTTTCCCCGTAGATTGTGACATTATTTGGATCTCCACCAAACTTTCCTATATATTTTTGTACCCATTGTAAAGCCTCAACTTGATCCAGTAGTCCTAAGTTTCCAGGCAACTCATCATCACATGTAGTCACAAACCCTGCAAAGATTAACGCTTAAGTTAATAATCGAACTATTTCATTTCTTATCAAACACTTTCTTCCCCTGAACCATGATTTTTAACCATGCGGACATTTCATAATTGTTTCAACCGCGTCAAAAGCGCTGCTGTTGGCTGATGCTCAGTTCTCATGTATTGCGGGTCTTTCTACAGGGTCGTTACTTCGTCTAGCATGAAATGGTGGCTGATCTATGTTACTTATTGACAAATCACATCGTTCTGGTGTTTACAAGCAGTTTGTTCTTTATAGCGCGTGTTCAGTGCTCCTCTCACCCACGTATAATGAACACGAATCTCTACACTCACTCACTGGTAAAACTTGCCACGCATTATTTTTTTCTTGGTCTTGTCTTTCTTGGTCTTGTCTTTGGAGTTTACTAACAGGGGTTTCAAGGTAATATAGGATTTCAAGTTAAGATCAAATCCATTCTTCCGAGAAAGAAAAAGTCTTTGATAATGTCAACCCGGAATCCACAAGTAGCCTCTGTTCAAGAATGCTTTATTTCAGTAATTACAGCTTTCGATTTTGAATTTAAACAACAAGAATTTAAGTTGCAAATATAGCATCGTTTCACAGTAACTGTATACAGTAATTAAACAGAATAAATTTTACCAAAGAGGTTGAGTCTGTAGTTAATAGTTACGTGGACGATATCGTGATCATGACAAAATCCAACACCATCAGGCGTCCCAAAGGCACCGGTGAAACCTACAATAGGTAAATGGAATTATGGGTAACCAGGAATGATGTACTCACATACATTTTTAATCAATAAGTTTGCTTAATACGTAGGTCATCAACAATATAACGGACTGATACCGGACTTATAACTGACTGTTTTTCTTAAATTTGTACTCCATCGACAGAACGTCCAATAAAATGACATTTTCATACCGGACGCAGCGCGGCATCTCGTCGGATAGTCAACGTACGTTCGACGTACTGACGGAAGCTCGTTGGAACCTTACAGTAATCTTACCGTATTGCATCACGTCCGCACATCGGCCTTCCGGTGTCTGTATAGCGTCCGCACATCGGAATATAAAACGTTACCAACAGGGCTACAGACCCTATGATTTGCCATCTCAACAACAGCAGACTCCCTTTCAATACCAGGCTCCTCGAACACAACTGTACAGCCAGCAGACTTCCGCTTCAGCTGATGGCTTCACCACTTTCCTGAACAGGGCCTCCAACATCCTAGACGCAGACTTCAACTTAGTGAACACCCCACATCAGTCCCCGGCCAACATATCACTGCCAGAACCGGCTCGTCAAGTGGCACATCAGCTGCCTGCCCACACCTGCACGATCACCCGTCCTGCCACTCCTACAACCAGCCGTGGAGCTACTCATACAGACAGCCACACATGGATCTCTGACCTACTTACAGACACTCAGGAGTACTTTCTTTTTTAAAGTAACAATTGTTATACCGAATAAATGCATGAACTTCCTGTATAAATTGATGTTTACATTGTTTCAGTTAAATGAAAATATGTTTGAATGATGAACATTTGCTTTGTATTTTCTGGTCCCCAACAAAATACATGATTTGTTAACCATTTCATTTGAACAGAAAAAAAAACAATTTGGTCCTTATTACATCATTTGATTTCATCTTTAGAATTTAAAATAATTTTGCCCATTACAGAAGTTTGAACACTCGTCAATGCATTTTTATGACGCACAGAAGACTGAACGCACGTCAATGCATTTTTATTACATGACTATAGGCTTTTGCCATAATTTACACCTACTGGGCGGTTTTAAAAAGTTTTGAGCCTCTTTCAGGACGAATGAAAACATAGGTATCATACATTTCAACTTGTCTGAGAAAAACTTCACCAATAAAGACATTTGTGTGTTTGCTGAGGAACACTCTGTGAAGTTTAATGGGAATAAATCTAAGTACATGTGCTTTAAAACAAAAAGTTGTAGAACAATGCATGTTTCTAATTTATGCATGAATCTCAAAACCTTTTAACCCAGTAGGTGTGTAGGCCTATAGTCAAAATGCAGTGACGAGCTTTCAATTAGTGCTGATGTTCAATGTCTAGTTCAAACACATATTTAAGTCAGATAATTCTCATTTATACATACTTTTATAACATCAATATCAGTGTTTATTACATCAGAATAACGTGAGAAACAATTCATACAGCAGGTGCATGCATACATTCAGTCTAAAAATGTCACTATAAAATATATAGGCCTAGTAATCCTGGGTGTTCTTAAGCTGGCTCGTGATCAGGGTCGCAGCCCTTGGTCTTCAGGGTCTATGCGTGTCTTCATCCTTGCCTACCATGGGCTCCTACCAGGGAACAGAACCTGCTGGTGAATTGCATCAGTGCTTCAGCAGGTTACGTTGGGCCTTGCCTTGCTTCGAAGCTCTGTTGGGGCCTTGCACGTATACTATGTATACGTATACTGTGTGTCCTGCAGGTTTTGGCCCTGCCTCCATTCACCATGGATGTGGTTGTTGTCAGGGCCAATTTATACCCCTTGACACTGTACGGCTTCCGTACATCAGAGATACGTTGGCATTACGAGGTAAATCCGACGAGCGTCCGTTGTAGTACGCTGAACATACGTTAAAGTGATAAGATCCGACAATAATCCGCTAAACATACGAGGAAGACATTCACGTCCGCCGAGAGTCCGCTAAATTGACGTTATCATCCGTCGACGGATTGTCCGTACCCAACACGTCCCAATTCCGTGACGGACCCTCCACTTATGCTTCACGGAAGCTCCTAGTATGTTTGGCGTGCATTCCTCGTATAGTTTACAGGGAAAATCCGTCCCCAATTTTTGAGCGGCTCAAAACATCGGGGACGGATTGTGTCTGGAAAAATTAGCTCGACGGCATAATAACAGACATCGACGTATGAACTACGTTGTAATATCGAATGCATATCGGAAGTGACGGATGCTCGACGTAGTGTCAAAATCTTCCCGTCCCCAGTCCGGTATCAGTCCGTTATATTGGTGTGACAGGCCCTTAAAATCGTCTGTTGATAGAGTAGACTAGAATACAGGTAAAGGTATTATTCACCAAAATTAATTTGGATTTAAAAATAGTCGTGGTTGTGATCGTCGTCATCGCCGTCCTTAGGGCCGAGTCATTATTTAAGAAGTGGGGGGGTCGGAAGTTTTTCTAGACATCGGTGTTTCTAACTTCTGACCCCCCCCCCCCACGGGTTTGCAAATCAAACATATGACCCCCCCACGCGTTTGTAAATCAAACATATGACCCCCCCACGGGTTCGCAAATCAAACATATGACCCCCCCCAACATCGAAATATATGCCTGAAATATGAACTTCCGACCCCCCCACTTTAGTATATTACACCCCCATTTCCACATGCCCTGTGCATGTATTAGCATAGCATTGTACTGTCATATCTGCTGTACAAATTTGCAAAAATATTTTAGCTATATGAATGAAACTATGAATGAATGAAACTAGTTTTTCCCCAGTTTATTAAATGCAATAAACAAAATGTAATACAAACTGTATATATTAACTTGTCATGATATAAACAGATGATGCTATTTAATTGAATTTAGAAAAGCGATTTAATCTTTCAATCTGTTATTTTGAAAAAAATTAAAAATTTATATTGCATTTTCCGAAAATAAAAGTTAGTGGTTAGTCGAAAAGACAATTAAACATAATATAATTCAATCTTGATAAAGGGTTTCATATTACATTTCATAAGTTGCTTGCTGTGGCTCAGATAATTGTCTAATATAAGAGCCGATGAGGTATTATCAAAAACTCTAAATTCACTTAATAGCACCAGTCCTTTTCATATCATGACAAGTTATCTTTGATATATTTTTTTAAACAGTACAAATTCTTGGGGAAGGCATACTTAAAGAAATTTTTCCATCCAATCACTAAAATCCTCTGTCAAAAGCATTTGTATGTTGAGTTGACATATGAAACTAGGCTAGGTACAAAATTACAAGATATTTTATACAACCAAATGATTGATCACATACCAAAGAAAAAGATCAGGACATTCTACCAACATTTATTACGAAATATAAACGCTTACCACGGACCCTTTCAGTAAATTTACAAAATTTGGGCATTTGACTCTCCCAGTAAAATTTCAAGAATCAGAATATTTGACTCCCCCATATTCTTCCATTTTAAACTTCTGACCCCCCCACAACTTCCATTTTGAAACTTCTGACCCCCCACAACATTCAAATTCAAACTTGACCCCCCCACAACATTCAAATTCAAACATCTGACCCCCCAGTTTTTTTCCGACCCCCCCACGGCTTAAATAATGACTCGGCCCTTATCATCGTCGTTCCATCGTTGTGACTAGAACCGTCTGTTCATTCTTATTATGATAGGAATGCAGGTGGCTGGATGTATGAGTGATGCTCAATCCTTTGAAGTAGTCCTTCTGTGTATCTTTGGTTTAAACATTTTTTTTTTTTCAAATTTGAAAAAAAAAGATTAGGCATGGCAAAATGCGACTTGAGCCGTCTCTTTTTATCTTTGGGATGCACACAGAGATCTCGTGATGATTTGATAATTCTCGGACAGTTTGTCGAAGGAAGCATTGGCCTTTGCAAAATTAGATGTCAATAAATTCATCTACAATCACACTTCTGGACAAAATACTGCCAATGTTGGTGAATCTATTCAAGCTGTATTCAGAGACGTAGGTCATTTCTGGTGATGTTATGCTCAGAGTAAAACCGTCTGTGGTACTAGTTGATGCATCACCCCTGTCTTTTTATGCTACTTGTCTGGCCAAAATTGTTCAAGACTCACTAAACGTGTCTCCAAATGGCGAAGCTGCATGACATCTTGGGAGGTGGCGTTTAAGCAAACAGAAGGACAATTTTCCGGAAAACTCCAGGGGCGCTCTATGATAATCCCCCACCCCTTCCCATCAAAATACTTATAGATCTTTCAGGGGGTTTTAATGAATCCTGCAAGTGCGCCCCTCTTTCTTATTGCAGCTCTTTTTCCAAAAACCTGATCTGCCTATGATAATCATTGTGTCATTTTCACCTTTGTTTTGGTCTATAGATCTAGTCTTTTAATGAGATGCACAAAGCTGGGGATCTAATGCCTTGAATTTGAATTTAAGGCCGGGGGTCAGAAGTTTATTAAGAATGTGGGGGGTCGGAAAAACTGGGGGTCAAATGTTTGAATTTGAATGCTGTGGGGGGGGTCAGAAGTTTGAAAATGGAATGTTGTGGGGGGGTCAGAAGTTTCAAATGGAAGTTGTGGGGGGTCCTGAAATTTAAAATGGAAAGAATATGGGGGGTAAATATTCTGATTCTTGAAATTTTACTGGGAGAGTCAAATGCCCAAATTTTGTAAAATTTACTGAAAGGGTCCGTGGTAAGCGTTTATATTTCTTAATAAATGTTGGTAGAATGTCCTGATCTTTTCTTTGGTATGTGATCAATCATTTGGTTGTATAAAAATATCTTGTAATTTTGTACCTAGCCTAGTTTCATATGTCAACTCAACACATACAAATGCTTTTGACAGAGGATTTTAGTGATTGGATGGAAAAAAAATTCTTTAAGTATGCCTTCCCAAAATTTGTACTGCTTAAAAAAATATATCAAAGATAACTTGTCATGATATGAAAGGACTGGTGCTATTAATTGAATTTAGAGTTTTTGATAATACCTCATCGCTCTTATATTAGACAATTATCTGAGCCACGGCAAGCAACTTATGAAATGTAATATGAAACCCTTTATCAAGATTGAATTATATTATGTTTAATTGTCTTTCGACTAACCACTAACTTTTTATTTTCAGAAAATGCAATATAAATTTTTTACTTTTTTTTCAAAATAACAGATTGAAGATTAAATCGCTTTCTCTAAATTCAATTAAATAGCATCAGTCTGTTTATATCATGACAAGTTAATATATACAGTTTGTATTACATTTTTGTTTATTGCATTTAATAAACTGGGGAAAACTAGTTTCATTCATTCATAGTTTCATTCATATAGCTAAATATTTTTGCAAATTTGTACAGCAGATATGACAGCATAATGCTATACTAATACATACACAGGGCATGTGGAAATGGGGTGTAATATACCAAAGTGGGGGGTGTCGTAAGTTCATATTTCAGGCATATATTTCGATGTTGGGGGGGGTATGTTTGATTTTGCGAACCCCTGGGGGGTCATATGTTTGATTTACAAACGCGTGGGGGTCATATGTTTGATTTGCAAACCCGTGGGGGGGTCAGAAGATAGAAACACCGATGTCTAGAAAAACTTCCGACCCCCCCACCTCTTAAATAATGACTCGGCCCTAAGTAGATATTTACGAATAGACATGTGTTGCTATAATCATTCACTGATACTTTGTCATTGTCAGATATCTTTGCCAATGGCAGCTCAAGAGCCATTTTCTTTCAAAAGCAAGGATGTTGAGCTTTTTGTTTACTTTGGGTCTCTGTACATACGGCAGTACAGGCTGGCCATCAATAAGAACGAGTATAGGAGCAGGGAACTGACCATTAAGTTGTTGATAGTTAATAGTTCTGTTCTCTAATAATGCCCATGCAATTGCAGATTATAATAACATTTGGCCATGTGTTAAGTGCCTACTGCATTGTACATTTTTTTTTATTAATTTTATTGTTTTTACAAACCGGAAAAACATAGAGTTCTTGTCGTTGGTTTCATTTAATGAAATATGAGAGCTCTTTTGTCACCATTCAATCATCAGTAGTAACACTGTTGCCTGTGTTTTTTAAACAATAACAATATTCCTCATTAATAATGTGAGAAGCTGTAGAAATATATGGAAAGAAAAAAACCCCCCGGAAAAAAAATTTCCCAATTTAAAAAATAAATGCTCCTCCGTTTTTTAATTTTTTTAGAAAAAAAA
>CM032659.1:13236102-13257350 GCA_019095985.1 Streblospio benedicti
GTCCGCTGGGAAGTGGAAGGAGTGATGTGCATCTATCGCGATAATGTATCTATACCAAACGACAGAGAGAAACATCACGAAAAGGAAAAGCTATCGATTGTCGTAATGCACCAGAGATATAGTCTTACGTTACCTTTGATACCCGCAACAACTTTGGATTTCTGATACATATTGCCTCGAATTTCTCAAACCTGGTCGTAAAGCATCCGGTGTATTCGCCAGAGAATCACCGGCAAAATATTCCATGAATGCGTCCGTCATTCCAGGTATATCAAGTTGTCAGGCTCAAACTTTGGCATTTTAATTCCCGCTGTAAGATACATGTATTATATCAAGCCAACAATATTCTGCCTCGGGATGGTCATTAATGATCATAGGCAGATCAGGGGGGCACACCTTTTCCCACCAAATACTTCATGTTCATAGGGTTTTTCATTGGATTCCATAGGGTGCCTCCCTCTTTCACTTGAAGTGCTGCCCCTTTCAAAAACAGGATCTGCACCGACGATGAGTTGGATCTATAATCGTTTGTATATAGCCAGTCATAATATGTTACCAATGCGTATGGTGTTTATGCAAGAACATATTTCTACAAACCTCAACTATGCCCCTAAACCCCTGTTTATCAATGTTGAGAGTAACGCCGTTTATATCGAGGATGGCGAGATAATGGGCACCCTCATGACTATTGCCGCCAATCAAAACGTCCACGTCGTGCACATGGTCACGTCTGCGGTATAGCAAGTAGCTCAATCAATTTATAGGCATCTGAAACATTCTAGCATAGGTTTAAATTTGTTTTAATATAAAAAAGTGGCATGGAAAAAATGTGCATTAAAATGAATTTTCGACATGATGTTATATTTCGTTAAACTTGCGACACCTTACTTTATCATGCGAATGGGTTTGTCTTTGAATAATTTTGCCATCTATCCATGGAACGCATGCGTAATCAACGGGAACAACAAATTCTTTTTTGGGATGGCAGCTAAAATTGTTTTTTGTATCTAAACGTGTCAAGAAAGTCTTGATGTCACTGCTATTTCTACTCAAGCAGCCTGTTAAGACAATACGAGGATACATTACAAACAAATATTTAAGAATTTGAAGTTTATATATTACAGCATATGTTATAAAGCTATGCATGACTGAAAAGGGCAGCTGTAATTTGTATTATACGTTGAAAACAAACTATATATATATAGAAACAAATTTTGTATTATACTTATTTTACCAAAATCACTACAAGTATGTTTAAAACATTTAAATATATGACATAGATTTTTTTTAGATCTACCTAATTTCTCAAAAATAGCAGCCATTCTTTGTCGAATGTCTCTTTTTTGCTTTTTGATATAGCCTAGTGATAAAGCATGGCCACTCTGGCATATGGCTTTATGGAACAGCCCACTTGACCCTTCCATCAAGGTCAGCAAGGACACAGACATCGCACCTGCAACAGAAATTCATATGAGTGCAAGAAGACACAAAATAATTTGTCATAAGAATCCCAATCCTCAAGAGACAAAACATACGTATTAAAACATAGCACCGTTTCAAAACAATAGGACCAGCATCATGGGAGTGCATGTGTGAGTATGCATACTTCTATGATTTACAAACGCCATACTATACACATCACTACTAAATCTGTTATGTAGGTGTGTATGTTATAGTGTTTGTAAATCACACACATACTGCGCCTCCCATGATGCTGGGGCCCGTGAAAAAGAAACTAATGTTTCAAGATATGCGGTAGATGGAAGAACTACATGTATAACCAACCATTCACAATATTCTAGTTCGGTATACATGTGTCATTGGTAAAATAAAAATAACATATTCACCTGCACTTTCACCGTAGATTGTGACATTATTTGGATCTCCACCAAACTTTCTATATATTTTTTTGTACCCATTGTAAAGCCTCAACTTGATCCAGTAGTCCTAAGTTTCCAGGCAACTCATCATCACATGTAGTCACAAACCCTGCAAAGATTAACGCTTAAGTTAATAATCGAACTATTTCATTTCTTATCAAACACTTTCTTCCCCTGAACCATGATTTTTAACCATGCGGACATTTCATAATTGTTTCAACCGCGTCAAAAGCGCTGCTGTTGGCTGATGCTCAGTTCTCATGTATTGCGGGTCTTTCTACAGGGTCGTTACTTCGTCTAGCATGAAATGGTGGCTGATCTATGTTACTTATTGACAAATCACATCGTTCTGGTGTTTACAAGCAGTTTGTTCTTTATAGCGCGTGTTCAGTGCTCCTCTCACCCACGTATAATGAACACGAATCTCTACACTCACTCACTGGTAAAACTTGCCACGCATTATTTTTTTCTTGGTCTTGTCTTTCTTGGTCTTGTCTTTGGAGTTTACTAACAGGGGTTTCAAGGTAATATAGGATTTCAAGTTAAGATCAAATCCATTCTTCCGAGAAAGAAAAAGTCTTTGATAATGTCAACCCGGAATCCACAAGTAGCCTCTGTTCAAGAATGCTTTATTTCAGTAATTACAGCTTTCGATTTTGAATTTAAACAACAAGAATTTAAGTTGCAAATATAGCATCGTTTCACAGTAACTGTATACAGTAATTAAACAAAATACATTTTACCAAAGAGGTTGAGTCTGTAGTTAATAGTTACGTGGACGATATCGTGATCATGACAAAATCCAACACCATCAGGCGTCCCAAAGGCACCGGGGAAACCTATAATAGGTAAATGTAATTATGTGTAACCAGGAATTGTGTACTCACATACATTTTTAATCCATAAGTTTGCTTAATAAGTAGGTCATCATCAATATAACGGTCTGATACCAAAGAGTTAAATTATCTCTGCTGATACCGGACTTATAACTGACTGTTTTTTTCTTAAATTTGTACTCCATCGACAGAACGTCCAATAAAATGACATTTTCATACCGGACGCAGCGCGGCATCTCGTCGGATGTTGTCAACGTACGTTCGACGTACTGACGGATAGCTCGTTTAAAACGTAACCTTACCTGATCAGAACCGGCTCGTCAAGTCTGTATACATCAGCTGACTGCCCCCACCTGCACGATCATCTAGACCCGTCCTACCAGTCTCCTACAACCAGCCGTGGAGCTACTTATACAGACAGACACACATGGACCTACCTACTTTACAGACACTCAGGAGTACTTTCTTTTTAAAGTAACAATTGTTAGACCGAATAAATGCATGTAGTTCCTGTATAAATTGATGTTTTTACATTGTTTCAGTTAAATGAAAATATGTTTTAAATGATGAACATTTGCTTTGTATTTTCTGGTCCCCAACAAAATACATGATTTGTTAACCATTTCATTTGAACAGAAAAAAACAATTTGGTCCTTATTACATCATTTGATTTCATCTTTAAATTTAAAATAATTTGCCCATTACAAAGTTTGAACACTCGTCAATGCATTTTTATGACGCACAGAAGACTGAACGCAAATGCATTTTTATTACATGACTATTTGGCCTTTTTGCATAATTTACACCTACTGGGCGGTTTTTAAAAAGTTTTGAGCCTCTTTCAGGACGAACGAAAACATAGGTATCATACATTTCAACTTGTCACAGAAAAACTTCACGCATAAAGACATTTGTGTGTTTTACTGAGCATACTCTGTGAAGTTTAATGGGAATAAATCTAAGTACATGTGCTTTAAAACAAAAAGTTGTAGAACAATGCAAAACATAATTTATGCATGAAGCTCAAAACCTTTTAACCCAGTAGGTGTGTAGGCCTATAGTCAAAATGCAGTGACGAGCTTTCAATTAGTGCTGATGTTCAATGTCTAGTTCAAACACATATTTAAGTCAGACAATTCTCATTTATACATACTTTTATAACATCAATATCAGTGTTTATTGCATCAGAATAACGTGAGAAACAATTCATACAGCAGGTGCATGCATACATTCAGTCTAAAAATGTCTCTATAAAATATATAGGCCTAGTAATCCTGGGTGTTCTTAAGCTGGCTCGTGATCAGGGTCGCAGCCCTTGGTCTTCAGGGTCTATGCGTGTCTTCATCCTTGCCTACCATGGGCTCCTACCAGGGAACAGAACCTGCTGGTGAATTGCATCAGTGCTTCAGTAGGTTACGTTGGGCCTTGCCTTGCTTCAAGCTCTGTTGGGGCCTTGCATACTATGTATACGTATACTGTGTCCTGCAGGTTTTGGCCCTGCCTCCATTCACCATGGATGTGGTTGTTGTCAGGGCCAATTTATAGCCACTGACACTGTACGGCTTCCGTACATCAGAGATACGTTGGCATTACGAGGTAAATCCGACGAGCGTCCGTTGTAGTACGGTGAACATACGTTAAAGTGATAAGATCCGACAATAATCCGCTAAACATACGAGGAAGACATTCACGTCCGCCGAGAGTCCGCTAAATTGACGTTATCATCCGTCGACGGATTGTCCGTACCCAACACGTCCCAATTCCGTGACGGACCCTCCACTTATGCTTCACGGAAGCTCCTAGTATGTTTGGCGTGCATTCCTCGTATAGTTTACAGGGAAAATCCGTCCCCAATTTTTGAGCGGCTCAAAACATCGGGGACGGATTGTGTCTGGAAAAATTAGCTCGACGGCATGATAACGGACATCGACGTATGAACTACGTTGTAATATCGAATGCATATCGGAAGTGACGGATGCTCGACGTAGTGTCAAAATCTTCCCGTCCCCAGTCCGGTATCAGTCCGTTATATTGGTGTGACAGGCCCTTAAAATCGTCTGTTGATAGAGTAGACTAGAATACAGGTAAAGGTATTATTCACCAAAATTAATTTGGATTTAAAAATAGTCGTGGTTGTGATCGTCGTCATCGCCGTCCTTATCATCGTCGTTCCATCATTGTGACTAGAACCGTCTGTTCATTCTTATTATGATAGGAATGAAGGTGGCTGGATGTATGATTGATGCTCAATCCTTTGAAGTAGTCCTTCTGTGTATCTTTGGTTTAAACATTTTTTTTTTTCAAATTTGAAAAAAAAAAGATTAGGCATGGCAAAATGCGACTTGAGCCGTCTCTTTTTATCTTTGGGACGCACACAGAGATCTCGTGATGATTTGATAATTCTCGGACAGTTTGTCGAAGGAAGCAGTGGCCTTTGCAAAATTAGATGTCAATAAATTCATCTACAATCACACTTCTGGACAAAATACTGCCAATGTTGGTGAATCTATCTGCTGTATTCAGACGTAGGTCATTTCTGGTGATGTTATGCTCAGAGTAAACCGTCTGTGGTACTAGTTGATGCATCACCCCTGTCTTTTTATGCTACTTGTCTGGCCAAAATTGTTCAAGGACTCACTAAACGTGTCCAAATGTCGCTGCATGACATCTTGGGAGGTGGCGTAAAGCAAACAGAAGGACAATAATCATAGGCAGATCCAGGGGGCGCAGGGGGCGCCTCCCCCCCACCCCCTTTCCATCAAAATACTTAATTTTCATAGGGGTTTCATGAAATCCCGTAAGTGCGCCCCCTCTTTTCCTTACGTGCGCCCCCTTTTTCCGAAAACCTGGATCTGCCTATGATAATCATTGTGTCATTTTCACCTTTGTTTTGGTCTATAGATCTAGTCTTTTAATGAGATGCACAGAGCCAGCCATACAGGATCTAATACCAATGCCTCTCTTTAATTCTTTTAAGTAGATATTTACGAATAGACATGTGGTTGCTATAATCATTCACTGATACTTTGTCATTGTCAGATATCTTTGCCAATGGCAGCTCAAGAGCCATTTTCTTTCAAAAGCAAGGATGTTGAGCTTTTTGTTGACTTTGGGGCTCTGTACATACGGCAGTACAGGCTGGCCATCAATAAGAACGAGTATAGGAGCAGGGAACTGACCATTAAGTTGTTGATAGTTAATAGTTCTGTTCTCTTAATAATGCCCATGCAATTGCAGATTATAATAACATCGGCCATGTGTTAAGTGCCTACTGCATTGTACATATTTTTTTTTATTAATTTTATGGTTTTTACAAACTGAAAACACATAGAGTTCTTGTCGTTGGTTTCATTTAATGAAATATGAGCTCTTTTGTCACTCACATTCAATCATCAGTAGTAACACTGTTGCCTGTGTTTTAAACAATAATAATATTCCTCATTAATAATGTGAGAAGCTCGTAGAAATATATGAGATAATTGGATTACCCATAGTAAATGCTCCTCCGTGAATAGAAACCATAACTGGCATGGGCTTGAATGGCTTCAAGCAGGGAGTGATCAGGTTCAGATACAGACAGTCCTCGGACATGTTTGTCACATCCTGGTCGCTCGCATAGTTCGGGTTCCCGCTTATAATGTCTGCATGCTGCGGACAAATTGGTCCTGAGAAAAAAGGACAAAACATTTAGCATAATGATTCGTGACCAAAACTAGGTTAGATACATGATGTAATAATATTATGTGAGCTATCAGTATTATGCCAATATCATCAACAAGCAATCAAGAATGGCCTACCGTAGCAGTCGGCTTTCCGCTCTCCTTCCCACAGTTGTAAAGGCTGAGTTGGCAAGAAACGAAGATCTCCAACTGGGGGCGCTGCATATGGAACTCCTAGCACAACAAACAAACTTAAACAATAAGTTATGTTACATGAATGGCATAGAAATGCCAATAAAATATAACACTACAAAGGCATATTATAAGATTTCACTAATAACTGTCCAGATAGAATTGGAACATTGCAAAGGAGCAATATTGTCAATTATTGCATGATTGTTTCTTCTTTTTAGTGCTAGGGCATCCATTTCATCCTAGCTTCATAAACTGATACTCACTTCTTAAACTTATGTGACATGTACACTGTCTTGTGGCATCACGATTCTAATATTTCCATAATTTTTTTTTATTAATAAACAGACTTCCTCAAATCCACACCAGCCAGTGCATTCACATTTAAATCTATAGATGGATCTAGCGAGGGCCTGTTTAAATTCGTCGCAATTACTTTAAATGTCTGTATAACATCGTATATCATGGTGTTTGAAATATGATGTTTTTTTTAAACAAAGCATCAAAAGAAAATTCATGGCGTAGTTTTTTTTAAGTTTGTGTGTGTAAAAGATGTAGTATGAAAAAAGATGGTTGCATTTCATAATATCACAAAAGGTTTCACTGCAGCTGGGCATTGGGCAACCATAGCCGACGTTGCGGTCATCTTCAGAAAATAATGAGAATTGGACAAACTTAAATTACAAAAGAGTACTGTTTAAAGATCGTCCAGACCTTTAAAGATCCATACGGGCCGCTCCATATTGGGGCGAGTCTCCCTGTATCCACGCAGAGAGCAGCCCTCAGACAACGTGACCACCACATCACCCGACATCATACACTAGAAGTTTAAGTGCTATGCATTGAAGGTTATTTTGCAATGGTGTACTTGAGGTGAATTAAATGAATGATCCCCTTTCATGAAACCAGAGAAACAAAATATTTTCATGATTAACTGTATATATTTTTTCCCAAGTTTGCTTGTGAATTCAATTCTACTACTCTCACTGTTCTGCCAAGCAAGCTCCTACCACTGTGTTGACATAGGTGAAGAGACATCTTCCATTTTTCTATATCAAGTGGCCTTGACGGGACTCGAACTCATGACCCCAAGGTTGTGAGACCAGAATGATACCACCATCGCAAGCAACGGGCTGTTAAAAGGTTACTCGGGCGAACCAATGTCTCTGTAACCCGCAGCCTACATAATTGGTCAATCATCGTCTCAACCCAGAGGTCGTGGGCTCGTATCCCACCTGAATAACCTTTTAACAGCCCGCTGCTTGGGATGATGGTATCATTCTGGTCTCACAACCTTGGGGTCGTGATTTCCGAGTCCTCTCAGGGCCACTTTATGTAGTAAAGTGGAAGATGTCTCTTCAGCTACGTCAATACAGTGGTAGGAGCTTGCTTGGCAGAACAGTGAGAGTAGAATTGAATTCACAAGCAAACTTGGGAAAAAATATATACAGTTAATCATAAAGTCTTATGTTTGTTGTCCTGATCTTCTTGTTGGTCTTGTCTTGGCCTTATTCTTTTCTAGTTTTTCTAGTCGAGAGCTAGTGCTTTCATTATCTTGCCAAAATGTCGTCGTCATTCCAAGATTGTTGCCAGAACTGAACTAAAAAGTTGATTATGTATCCCTTGTATGTTTTATTGTGACTGTTTCGATCAACACCACAAAAACATTCTCTGGTAGACCATGTCAGGACATTAACCTGCTTACCAAAGCAATTCAAATACTTGTAAACGCTGAAATGGTTTTGTGATCATGTATAAGGTTAGTTTTAACCTAGTCTTGTGGCTCTTGACCATGTCAGAACCCTGTCTCCCAGCGAGAATTTAACATGTCGAAACCTTGTCTTGGTGCGATTAAGACTAATGGAATGGGGAATTTTTTATGTGGCACAAATTAGCATATTTATCGTGACATTGTCTTGAACATCTTCGACTTTTCACTGTCTTGATTTGGTTACGACAAGTTCTTGATAGTGGAATAGCGGGGGATGCGGTTGGGGGGAGGGGCTAGTGTGGGGAGGGATTACACATTGCCCGAAATACCTAGAGAACACGCACTCTGCAAATTGAATTGCATATCGATAATCCCATGTATCTATGCTATCGGTTAAAATATATGTTGATATCGCACAGTATACTGATTAAGTTGGTCGTGTCGATAATAAGGGGACATTAAACAGTGTAAACCCTACCTTATATGTTTATCCGACGCTCTACTGCTTTTGTAGCTTTGACTGTTACTGTAATAGGACGTAAGCATTTTTTTCTGTCAGCATAATTATTCAGACCAGAACATTTATTCATATTAGCGGGGGGGGTATAAGGAAGTGGGGTGAGGGTGAAAAGGGTGAAAAGAGGGATGAGGGGAAAATGCCAAATGAAAAAGGGATAAGGGATAAAAGAAAAATGCAAGAACCGACAAAAAATGTCAGCGTGTTCTTATTGGACATTTGTTTTTGTTTGGTATTTGTTTCTTGTAATCTCACTGAGCGCTTGATAGAACGAATACGGTAATATTTTATTTTTTTATTTTTTGAATTTCTGTCATTCCAAAACTTTTGTTGTTTAATGATAAATTTCCCGGTTTATTTAAATGTATATTATGACATTACATATTTAGAATTCCAACATCAACTATGTCTGTAAACGTTTCGCTTATAATTAATCACATTTCTAGAAACAATGCATGCTCGATAGGATCATGATAAATTTGCTGTGGATATTTCAAGACAAAATGACTTCAGCGTGTGCGTGTGCATTGAAATCAAAGGCCGCTTACATAGCATAAAAATGAAGAGAATTGTTACAAGAATAAGATTTATTAAAACAAGTTTTTTGAGGGTTCTTTAGGGATGACGTAAATTTTGTCACGCTCCTCAAAAGTGGAACAATGTTCCCTTTTTCTTGACAGCCTCCCAAAATAGAAATATCAGATTTGCGACATAGTCAAAACACATATGTACATATGTATGTACACAGTGATGTGCGTTTCACAACATTGTAAACAAAGTGGAGTCGGTCGCGTACCCAGCTTGATGACTGGGTCGCGCTCTGTGCTGAATCGCGACGCCACGAGCCCAAAGCTCGGACGCGCGACGGACGGCTGACTCCTAGACGATGTTGGTTCCCTTACTACTCCTCGTTGTGTTAACTGGTACCCCACGTACAGGCCACCGTCCAGCGTACTGGGCGAGTGCCTGGTGACTAACAAGCCGGGTTTCATGACAGGCCCCCACACGGAAGGGGGACTTCGCACCGGTGCTGACACGCAACGATCAGGGCGTCCCCTTTTACGGCCCACGCGGTCCCAGGCGCGGGAGGAGGGGGTTCGCCACCGGCTAGCCCCGTCAGATAAGTAAAGAAGGCCTATCCCCGAAGGAATAGGTTACCAGCCCTACGTGCTATCCGACTAGCGTCTACAAGGAAACTGAGGCCCTAATGGCCAAGTCTCAGTACTGTAGTGTACTGAGTCCTTAATCCTACAGTGGGCTTAAGAAGGCATAACAACAAGGTGTGTGTAACAAAGGGGATAATATACCTAGTCCAGTGCAACTTACATATAACTACTTTATACTCTGCGAGGTTGCTGCAACCTCGCGCACTGGAGACCTACTGAGAACTAGTTTTGTTACACAACATCACTTATTAAAAATTACCTTTGCATACATATATAATGATATTTAATGTATACATAATATAACACTAACATAAAAATCACATACTAAAAATAATGGGATATCTATCCATCACAATTCATGAATGCGTGGGTGAAAATATCAGAAAAATTCAGAAACTTGAGCAACCCCCCCCACACACACACACCTCCTCGCCCCCCCCCCCCCTCTCATCCTATTGCTTCCACTTTTGCCGAGCGTGACAAAATGTACATCATCCTTTAGCGCCCCTTGGCTCTTGCTACACCAACAATTCTGTTAGCAGCATAATTGATTTCATTTTCACAATCATTGTCATCATCGACATTGTTATCATTAACTTCTTGAAACAATGATTTATAATGTGTTGGAGTGAACAAAATATTATCATCTGGCTTTACACACACATCTGCTATCTTAACTGAAACTAAAGGTGATGCCTCTTGATAAAATTTGTATGGTATCAAAAGATTCTATTCTGTTTAATGCACAACAAAATTCACCACACTCATTAAAATAGTTTTCCAGTTAACAATTTTTTTGCATCGCTCTTAGCACTTGTGTATGAAATAATATTTCCCATAGCTCGAAAGATCACCTTATCATTTTGCAGCTGCTGTTTGTTTTTCTTAAAAACTTACAAAATACATTCATCGAGGGTCTGCCTTTGGCTTGGTGTAAGCATACAAAGGAAGAGTGCCTACTTTGTCTTTTGTAGTTTGGGATCGGATATTGAGCTGACGCACTCCTTGCACATATACTTTTCGATAATTTGTTAAAGTTCCTTGCTCTGCTGCAGTGACTGATTTACTATTCATGTGAGGTAGTTCCTCATATGGAATCTACATGTTGCCAAAATAGTGGGATGATGGAAAAAAAAACTTGGGATGTGGGATTTCTAGACCCCTTCCTATATTGGGGGTTATTGGCCATATACGAGTACGTTGCACATACAGTCATACATGTATGTTATGTATTATGTAGGTCATACATACAGCAGACATACATACGATTGAAATGATAACGTTTTACTGGCTACGTTTAATGCTTGGAATATATGGTATCATGTTTAGCTATGCTGTTCATACGGGGTTACATCTTTCTCCTAACTTGTAACTGGTGCTTTTTGGAAACGATTTCTCCACTTACTGATACAGCTTACAAACACTGGGCTTACTACAGACTTTGAGCTACATGTACTCAATGTCTGTCATATCCTCATAACTACCAATATGCAGATGATATGTCCGTTAATATTATTCAATTAATGCTGCCACTGGACTAATTGAGAATCACTCACATTTTGATACATGACGTCACCAATAGATGGCAACGGGTGCATTCCAATTGCAGTGATTAGCCAAATAGATCACGTACCCGGCTAATTAGTTCTGGTGACCTCATTTCTTGCCCATCAACACAATTAATGACAAAGGATTAGTTGAGACAAATTATAATACATACATGATATAATACGTGATGATAATGAATAAGCCTAGAACACTTAGAAGTACTTTTTATCCTCGGTAAGTGTCTGTAGGTGTGTGCGTGTGTGCGTGTGTCTATACATCGGTTAGTTAGGACGTGCCATTTCGATGAGGTACCTTTTATGATGTTCAAGTACAGAGAGATGTCTAAATTTGTGTGGGTTTTTTCGGTGATGGGTGTATACTTTTGACAGCTATGCGTCCAAATTTTGTAGTAGCCTACGTTTATGCTTGTGTTAACAGTATTCCTCTGTTGACAGCATGCCCTGGCATTGTACAATTCAATCTTTTCGATTGCAAATTATCGGATTTATTCTCGTTTTTATTTAGTGTAGCTATATGCTTATGGATAAATTGAACTTAGAGTTTAAGCTAAAATCTCAATTGACTGCGGTTGTACTTGACCGGACCTGTTGCGTTGTTTTCTAACTTTACGCTGTGGAACCATATCAAGACAGGTGCAACTCATCAACCCTCAGCAACTGTCACCATCCTCTGACATTTCTCGTGAGCGTAGTTATCCTGTAATTGTGTCCTGGGAATTGTGCCCACTGCTCATTGATTAATTAGCTTTCCTGCAGGGCTGCTTGTTGAGCGCCTAATATCCACTCATTATATGTGACAAGAGGACAGTGGTTGAGAGATTACATCCTCCATCGTACTGTTCAACAAGTAATTTAAGTCACGTACACTGCACGTGTATATATATACATGTACTAGCTAATCGGCTACTTTAAAACAGATTGATCAGAAAGTATTACTACGGCAAATGTTGTTGGTAGCATATCGTTTCAACATTTGGGACGTTTTACACTGTATACATATTCAGTGTTACAATGCATCTCTGCGGTTCAAGAGTCCTTTTCAAATGGAGGAATTAAGCAAGCAAGAAAGCAGACAAACAAGTAGAAAACGTTCGGTCACCTTAGCAGCAAACATATCAAAGTATTCAGGCAATAGGTATTTCTCATTTTATAAAAGATATGCATCAGATGGTATCAGATAACGAAACGAGTCTCTCCGGCTTGTCACATAATGATGAAGTAGATTTTAAAAGAATGTCTCCATTCTTAATTGATTAACATTGAAAACTTGACAAAACATATACAATTTATTACTATCCTTCCCCTTCATACAACATTCAACAAATATATTTACACAATCTTTATTATATTTTCAAGCTTCTCTCTCTCACTGTATCCGCAAACACTGGAATATCACATATAAATCTTTATTACAGATATAAATACAGATAGTATCATACAAAGTAATAAACGTAATATTTGTTTGTATTTTTTGAAGATTATGATACTACATGATTGTATGCACTGTAATAAAGCACAGGAGGGTTGCAAATTAACACCATAGCCCCTACATAATACCACTCCAAATGTGGCCCGATGGATTAAACCCGCTTTACACTAGAGCGATCATGAGCGAACCCGTGCAACGCATCTGCACGTATTATGTCACGTCGTCAACTTGGGCGTATTGTGGCGGCATTGAACGTAGTAAAAATGCATGGTACGACAAGTTGCTGAGGCAAACGAAGTGTTACTTATATGTGCGAATGTTCTGCGATCCGTAGACGCAGCATAACTATTTAAAGCAAACTTTAACCAAACTGAAAGTTTGTTCAAAATTTTGAACATGTTCAAAATTTCCTGACGAATTTGCCAGTTCGCCAGTGCACGTAGAGCTACGTAGGTGGAATTCGCTATAGTGTAAAGCAGGCTTTAGAGAGTTGGTCTTTATTGGGTGTTTGTTACATGACGGCTTAGAACTCGGAAAAACAATATCGTTGATGTGGTCTCGTCATAGAAGTGCATCAACATGTGGTGGGTAATTCTGTACGCAATATGAAAATAAACAGACGTCATAGCGTTACGTAATGGTGCCTGCAAACAGCAATACCAATCTACATATATTAATACAATTGCTGATAACTGAACCATATTTTCTATTGATACAGTTGTAGTATTAAGAAATGCACAATTATCACGAAAATTGCTATACACTTGTGTACATATTTTCTGATGATATACTGTATTTGTAGTATTAAGAAATGGACAATTAACACCAAAATGTCGATACACTTGGATTGTGTAATTTAACAATTCCTGTAAACAGTTTTTAAATTAAGCGTCCATCTCGCAATGTGAAGTTAGATTATAAATTTACAATCTTCCTGGGTAGTGGCATAGTGAATGTGTTCATGAATAAGATTGCACAAAATCACAGATAAAATCACAACAACATTTTTATATAACATTTTAAACCATAGGAACTCATACACACATAAACTTGGTAATGTAAATTGATATCAAAATATGCCTTAATATAATACGACAGTATGCTTTAACCAAACACTCAGTTTATTCTGAGGTAGCAATCCTTTTGCGATACATGTATCTGAAATTCCCAGTGCAATATAAAACCGTGCGAAAATGAAGTATTTGGTGGGGAAAAGGGGGGCGCCCCTGTGCCCCCCTCCTGGATCTGCCTATATATGTTGTTAGGAATTTTGTTCACACAATATTTATTAGAATATTAGGTGCTATTCAATTAACCCACATCGTGCACATGTATTGGGTTCATTTGGTATCTGCTGTATTATTTTCTGCAGATCTATACTTCTCAATTAATTAGGACTGTTCACTGTACTTTGATATATTCCTGTCTTATTCGCATAGGCAGAAACATTTAATCTATCTCCTGGCAGATCACATCTACATCCACCGATCACTGGCCAACATCGACAGATTAATGGAATGTGTCCAGTGAAGCAAACACAGCACCCCACCCCCACTCACCACTACCACTTCCCGACCCTCTCTTTCTACAAAAAAAATCTGAACCTGCCAGTCGACATTGTCCCAGTCGTAAAACGTTTCTCTGTTTGTCTCACAATATGGACATGCTACTATTAAACGCTGTGTTTCATCAACTTCACACACCCTCTCCACGATTCCTCTTCCCTCAAGGTCCACCCATACTCCAGGAGCTTCACATAGACGTGCTGTTCACTCTCGTTGTCGTAGAAGAGTAGCTGTTGCAGCTATGCATGCGAGGCTTTTCTGCGGCCCCGGTGGCTCCTCCCGCCCCTGCTCCACAGCCATTGGGGTTGCGGACGTTGAGCTCTGTCTTGCTGCTACTGGCGGCGTCCGCTTGAAGCGCCGTGTGAAAATACTTTTCACGGCGGTGACGCCAGCAATAACACAGCCCCACCACCTGAAGGATGCGCAGAATGATAGATACAATAGATACAATGGAAAGGATATAGCTTTACACACTGAACATGCGATTTGTGTGATATATGCCGGACGTATACTGTGTAGCCGTGTCAGGTTTTCCATACCAGAGTAGTTCATCGCATCCTGCGTACATGTAGGGCTTAGGTATCGACATGAAATGGCAAGTACTTATAAGTTAAGTTTTACAGGGCAATGAACACGAGTCAAACATTCCATGCCATGTTGCATAATTGATGTGAGTATGACAGAATATCTATTGTTACTCTCTGCACAAGGGCAATACCTCCCACACTCATTTTAGAGAAGCGTCAAATTACTTCATATTAAAGCTATTGCTGAATTAAATGCATAGTACGTGCATGTAAAGAAAATCACGTATTCAAAACTATATTAATTGTGTCAAATGTAAAGTGATTGAGGATTTCCTTTCATCGTTCACAAGACCTGCCTCTGGCCTCTCGCAGAAACCATTATTAGTTTGCCTATGAAGCGTTCCGACAACACACAGAGTGTGAAATTGCGCTTAAGTTATTGCAGATTGCCATCATATTTCAGAGCATCTAGGCCAAGGTATCAACCTTTCCATTATGCTCTGAGTCACTAAAAATTTATATTGCAATATTTATCAAATTTCATTTCAAATAGTACAATTTCACGGATGCAATTATAACTGTGTATGCTAATCTACGGCTCGTATTAACTGTAAGGCATCGACCATTTAATTGATCTCAGGGGCGGGGGGGGAGGCAGCAAAATATTGAAAAAAATAACGCAAGGCTGAAAATTGGTGAAAAAATAATAAGGTTTCATTTGGCTAGCAAAAAAATAATAATTGTCAAATATGGCTTTAAACAGCTTTATACAGCTTTAAAAAATAATTGAGGTTCAGTAATCTAAGAAAAAAAGAATTAGATGTCAAATTTCATGAAAAAAATAATGAAACTATGGTGAAAATAGCTGCCATCGCCCCCCCCCCCACCCCCACCCCACCCCCACCCCCTACCCCATCCCCACCCCCACCCCTCTGAGATCAAATGGTCGATGCCTAATCACACAAGGTTTAACAGTGTTAAGTAAACTTACGAGCCCGAATCTAAGACACTTTCATAAAAAAGATTATAATCAGTACATAACGGACTCATTGTTTCTAGAATATTTTTGTTCTAAATGAACACTTCTTTCAGAAATGAATACTTGCGTACTTAATGTTTGTTTTAGACTTATTATGCACTGTTCTCACTAAATCAATACACTTTATGTACAAAATGCATAGCATAATCGCGTACAGTAGACGGAAAAGACCTGCAACGAAAGGTCAAGCTCAGTAAAAGATTTTCAACTGTGTCTCTGGTCAGATATACCTAAGAGAAGGTTATGATATCATTAATTTTCAACAATAAAAACTAAGGAGACGCAGGTTGAGTGTGTCACACACTGCATGCTTTGGACAACAGTATCTCTTCAATGGGTTGAAGTGAATTACAGTATTTCATGCACTATACTAGTATCAGTGACCAAGTATCTCTGCAGTACCTTGCACGCCAGCGTGGCAACTGTGCGCCTGAACGTGACGTTGACGCTGCAGTACATGACGAAGTGGAACGCGAAGTTGACGGCCTGGAGAAGGTTGGTGAACACCACGGCAAGCTCGAACGAACGGTACTGGTGTTTGCTGATCAGCTGAGGAGAACAGGAATATCAAGATACACTGGCAGATCCATGTTTTTAGAAACAATTAAAAAAAGGAGTAGGGGTGGGTGGCACAGAAACAATTCATGGATTTTGTACAATGTATTTATTTTTTATCATTATTGTTTAATTTATTTATTTTTATTATTAAATATTTTGTGGTAGGGTGTTATGGTGTGGGGTGAGGTCTTATTGCATGTAGATAGGTCACCCTGTAATCAGATTTTAACTATATATGACACTTATATGTATCCTAATGATGAGTGCTTCCCCCTCCCCCACAGATTAGTTAAACTGTTTAATTAATCTGTGCGTCCCCCTTCCCCACCCACATACACACACACCCGTACCGTAAACGTAAAGCTTGAATTTACTAAAGCCTTAATTTGTGTTGTTTTATGACAATAAATATGTGTTGGTGACATACAGTTATGCTGTAAATTCCCTGACCCAACGATGATGACTATTATGTCCTTGTAGGCGTGGGTTTCTTGTGCCATATAATGGCCTTATTAATCACCCTTAGCAATGACATATTATATCCAATTATTTCTTGTCGCAGGAACTGTACCGTTACTGCTCATGGTCATGTTCTTTCCAAATGTGAATAGGTTTCAGTTTATGTAAGGTTAATGGGAATGTCTCGATGACTCGGTTTACACTGTGGAAACTACCCGCTCTTAGTTTCCACAGGTGTGGAAACATGCTGTGTGTCCACTGGTGTCCACAGTGCTGTGGAAACATGTGGACACAGCGTGTTTCCATTGTGGACATAGGCTGTGTCCACTGGTGTCCACCCTGATGTGGAAACTGTTGGAAACATCATGTATCCATTGTGTATACATGCTGTGTCCACTTGTGTCCACATTGATTCGGACAATGGTGTAAACTTCAGGATTTCAATTGTGGGAACATACTGTTGCTAGTTCTGTCCAGTTTGGACAGTTGTGTCTAGTTGGACACATGTACAGTTACGGTGTGAACATATTTGTTTTAGTAAGCATATTGCCTTCAACATTTTATATTAACCTTTTATCAGCAGGTAAGATGGAAGTCAAATCTTAACTATAAGGAATTTTATTTGTATAGTATTGAGCTTCCTCGGGCAGTCAAACAAGACCAACCAGTGTTTGGACCCGGATTAGTCCCGGATCACATCTCAGATTTGTTAATACACAGTGTGATAGTCATTATAGTCCAATTTTCAGTGAAAAATGATAGACTTTGAGTGGATTTAACCAGTGTTTGGTCCTGAATTATGTCGTGGATTAGTCCAGGATTATTCCCGGATCTAGTCCCGGATTTGTTAATACATTGTGTGATAGTCATTAGAGTTCATTTTTCCGTGAAAATTATAAAATTTGAGTGGATTTAATCAGTCTTTGATCAGAGTTTCAGGTCCATGATTAGTCCCGGATTTACATCAAAGTAAAACAGGAACTAAGGTAAGTGAATCTAATGATTAATAAAAACATACCTGGTTGTTGTTTTACCAGCGATTTGATGGAAATGCAACAATCCAATAAAGTGGATGGGCCCTTCGATGCCATAAAGAAGCTTATCTAGTGGGCGCTCATTGGGGCCCATCTCTATTCCTTGCTTAAATCGAGGATAGCCAGTCAATGCTCAAGCTCCACAGTTGAAGCCCTTTATTGTTTCCTCACAAGTTTTAAGAGGAAATTCATTTATCCTGGATATAACATATATAAGTTTAACAATAGTTTTTAGACAAGGATAATACTCAGTTCATACACTAAGCTTTCAATCGCATCCGCCATCTTGTTTACAGTGGTTGACGTCATTCGTCGTCACTGGGACCTCGGGAGATTCCCAGGTTGTGGAGGGGGAGAGCATGGTGAATGCTGAGAGATCCCTTCTATTTCTTGACACTTTGATCCTAGTGAACAGTGATGGATCTCTTCGCACACGCATCTACAGAAAGGATACACATACCGACTATTATCTGAATTTCTGTAGCAACCACCCAATGGAACATAAAGCTGGAGTAGTCCAGACTTTAAACCACAGAGCCGAGAGTGTGGTTAGTGATGCCAATGAGAAAGAATCTGAGAAGAAACATCTGGAGAAAGTGTTAGGGTTCAATGGATACCCCAAAAGTGTGAGGATAAAGAGCAAGCTGAAGGGAAGACAGACTGCACAAGATAAAGTTGTTCAGGTGGATCGCCCCAAGAGACTTCCGGGTAGTGATACCATACATTCAAGGAGTGTCTGAACACATGAGAAGGGTGATGCATCAATACAGTGTGCAGGTGTTCTTTAAACCTGTGAACACTCTTAGACAGCTACTGGTGAGACCTAAGGACCCCCTGGAGAAAGAACGTGTGATTGGACCTGTCTACCAGATAAAGTGCCAGGATTGCGAGGTCTCGTACGTGGGAGAGACTGAAAACGCGTTAAAAGCGAGGTTCCTAGAACACCGCAGACCCAGTTCTGCTGGATCAGAGGTGTCTCGCCACCTGCACACAGACAGTAAAGGACGCAATGTCTCTCTCAAAGGGACCAACATCTTATGTGTAGAACCCAAATATTTTGAACGTGGCGTGAAGGAGGCCATTCATATCAGGAAACTCAAGCCCTCACTAAATAGAGATGGGGGCAGGTACCAGCTTCCTTCCATCTGGAACAATGTCCTCACCCGAGAGGGGGAGGGGGGCGCGCAAGCCGGGAATCTCCCGAGGTCCCAGTGACGACGAATGACGTCAACCACTGTGAACAAGATGGCGGATGCTATTGAAAGCTTGGTGTATGAACTGAGTATTATCCTTGTCTAAAAACTATTGTTAAACTTATATAAGTTTTAAGAGGTTTGTCATACTCTCTCGTTCCTGGCACAGCAGGTGTCTGCACACAATAAAATGCTATGTAGTGAACCTAATGAGCAGGTTACATGAGGAATCACCAGTTATGAAAGTGAAATAACCTTGATTTCCTGACATCCAATAGCGAACGTGCATGTATATTTTGCGTGTGGAAACGGAAAGGCATACGTGCACGGGGCCATTGCAATGGTTGTAAACATCATGTTACGTTCATAGGGTCTTCAGCAAGCATCTTGTGTCCTTGCTGTTATCATTGGAACCTTGCATCATGATGTACACTCAAGGTGATCTCGTATGTCATGTAAATTTAGCTTCTGCAAACATGATGTCCTCACGATAGTCATGATGGACACGCAATGTCGATACAATGTCATCACGATTATATATGGTGAGTGTTGTATTGTTGTGTGTGTGTGTGTGCGTGTGTGTGTGTGTGTGTGTGTGCGCGTGCGTGCATGCATGAGCAAAATATCATTGTTTCACTCCCAATGGCGATGCAAAGGATTGGTGGAAATGGATAATGGATTGACGATGGCTCGTATGAGACTCACGATCACGGTCGACGGGTATGCTCTCCCCGAATGACCCACCTTGTTCAACCTCCCTAGCAGCTATGAATGCACCTACTTTTCACTGTCCAGGCGCTATGAAATGGCATTTTGTGATGTTCAGCTGCTATGAAACTCTATGTTAGGACAAGCAGCTATAAAGTGCCTCTCTTCCTGTCCCAAGCTTCTTTGCTATATTCAATATCCCTTCTCAGAGCCAGAAACCGGGTGTGTTGAATTCTAATTTATGAATTAGGTAGTGATTTTCTGTTTTATTTCATACTGAAAAGTGTTTGGTCACGTATTGGTCACAGAATAGTCCCGTGTATGTCACGTATTGGTGCCGTAATAGTCACGCTAGGTCACGTCTCGTTTAGTCACGTTTGGTCCCTGGTTTTAGTAGGTACGACATGGTGTTGGTAAGTGGTTCTTTTGTTGCTTAGATCATAGGTGTAGTTCTTTATAATCCAAGCATCAATAAAACTAGAACTTGCATTGTTTGTTCGTACATATGCATGTAGTATTTCCAAACTGTGGAATGTGGAATGTTTGCTGAGAATTAGGTGACTTCCACAGGAACCACGAGTACATAGCACAATGTCAGTGTGTAAATGATGGATGAATATTGAACATGAGAATTAATTAAAAATTAGTTGGAAGTCAAATTAGATTATGATGAATTGTATAATACTGTGTATAATTGGGGTTTGAAATTATGGGTTTTAATGTAGGCGATGAGTTCATAATACAATGTATGTCATGTATTTTGATTTGCAATATGAGGTTTCATTAGGCAGTCCAAAAAGACAACCCAGAGTGGGCATATGTGTATCATTCATATTAATCACTCCTCATGGTCAAACATTCATACATGTATTTATAAATGCAAACCATGACTAAAACAAGCAAATTATCATCATAGGACAGTCCAATGTATGTTTTTATATTATTGTCAACGTGGCATAAGAACCTAATACAAAATATTACTGAAATGCAGATTGAGATGTAAGATAATACAAGTTATGTTCATTAAAATTTGAAAGGTGTATGCACCAAACTTTCATTCTATGAACTTTATTTGACACATTTAAAAGTGAATAGATCTGATCTAGAACTAATTGCAGCCTTAACAACTAGTTAAACATGCATAATCATTAATATGTATCGTGGTGTAAGTTCTCTTTCTCAGACTTTAGCACCACTGGGCAAAAAC
>CM032659.1:13261170-13276729 GCA_019095985.1 Streblospio benedicti
AGATTTTCAATTGTCTCTGGTCAGATATACCTAAAGAGAAGGTTATGATATCATTAATTTTCAACAATAAAAACTAAGGAGACGCAGGTTGAGTGTGTCACACACTGCATGCTTTGGACAACAGTATCTCTTCAATGGGTTGAAGTGAATTACAGTATTTCATGCACTATACTAGTATCAGTGACCAAGTATCTCTGCAGTACCTTGCACGCCAGCGTGGCAACTGTGCGCCTGAACGTGACGTTGACGCTGCAGTACATGACGAAGTGGAACGCGAAGTTGACGGCCTGGAGAAGGTTGGTGAACACCACGGCAAGCTCGAACGAACGGTACTGGTGTTTGCTGATCAGCTGAGGAGAACAGGAATATCAAGATGCACTGGCAGATCCATGTTTTTAGAAACAATTAAAAAAAGCGTCCTCCTTCCCCACCCATGTCCGTAAACGTAAAGCTTGAATGTACTAAAGCCTTAATTTGTGTTGTTTTATGACAATAAATATGTGTTGATGACATACAGTTATGCTGTAAATTCCCTGAACCAACGATGATGACTATTATGTTAGAATATGAAATATACTTCCTGTAAGTTACTGCAAGCATGTAGTAAATGGATTTACAAAGGGTCACTTTGAAAGGTCCTTTTCATACAGCAGATACTAGTAATACATTATTGATAGGTAGTTATTTTAATTATAGGGTGCACACCGCAAGGATGATTCATTTGGAGCTCAACTCACAACAAATAAACATGCATTCTAGCTTTAGAATCTTTCACACATACTTAACCTCACATAGAGCCATAATCACCATACCTTTGAGACGAAAGAGAATATCACATTAGCCATAATCATCATACCTTTGAGAGGAAAGAGAGAATCTCTGACGGTGAAACCAACAGCATGAACATGGCGATCAAGACTACCAGGGTCAAGGTCACGCGGACGCTGCAATACACGTTTTAGTCTTTTGAATAATTCACCCTTTTATTGTAATTGTTTGTCAGGCATTGTACAAATAAATAAAAACATTACATGTAAGGTGACTGTAAAAAATATACAGGTGTCATTTTACTGCCATCATAAAACAAGGTGTTGTCAATCTGGTGGGAATATTTTGAGAGCGGTTATGATAGCACTGACAGATCCTGGTTTTTTAAAGGGGGGTGCTCTTCAGCGAAATTCATGGATTTTGCGTGATCAATGGCGGACACACCAAAAAGTCTGTGAAAATTTAGATGAGACGAAGGGGTGTGTGCGCCCCCTGCGGCCCCCCACCCCCACACACACTAGATCTGCCTATGCAGAGGAACCTATGTGTAGCAAATATTCATTGTCAAATTGATTTAGTTATCATCATATCACGTTGCACTATATCCCCAACCATTGTCGGACTGACACCTTTGCATCCCCGCATGAGTTCAAAGACTGAGGAGAATGCAATGGACCGATCCGACTTTTTACGTCTGACATAAAACGTCAACGTGCACCGAGCCACATTCTCACACACATGCGTTTGCCCCATTTTGTGCTTTAAACGTTTGTCAAGAAGATGACAAGTTAATTAGGATAAATGAACGCAGTTGATATGTTAATTAAATGCACTTGCTATCATGCAGACGTAATAAATATGATATATACTGCAGTTCTAATGTTGTAATTCGACCATTTATAGTCAACGGGTGAGGTTTGCATGAACATAAACGTCATGAGCAAAATAAAGGGCCACTTAGAAATCCATACAATATTGATATCATTTCTTAAAACGTACAAAGCATACAAGTAGTAGGAATTATGAATTCCTGATGGAGAATATTTAGGATGTTGTGAAAGTTAAATACCTTGACCTAAAATAACATCCTTTCAAATAATTTCATACGCTCGCCGGTGCCATCACTACCTGACATCTGTGGGTGATGCAGAGGAGGATCCGGTGCCAGCCGTCATGTGGTTTTTGGCGCGTCTCACAACGAGGCGTCTCAGTCTCACCGACTTGCGCAGAGCGCGAATGAGGCTCACATTACATACCGCTAGCACGGCCACTGGTATGAGGTAGCTGAAACAATTACCACAGGGTGATGATGCTAGCTGAAACAATTTCGACGCGGTGATAGATTTATATATAGACCAAAATGTCCAGCACGACCTACAGCAAACAAAGGGTTATGTGGTTGGTGGGGATTCCCCGCCGAGATTAAGTAACAAAATAGCACCTTTTCATCCTGTAAATCTAAAATGGCCACCATTCAATCGAGAAAACTAATTTTTACCCAAATTTCAGCAGCAAACATGGGACAAACATACAAGGAAAATATTGAGACCACAGGGGCGTAGCTAGACCTTCAAAAACGGTTGGGCGAACTTTTAGCTTTGAGGTGCTTTATGTCGAAATAACGAATATTAATTCAATTATAATATCAGACATAGATACATCACACTATTGAGAAACTGTACTCTATGATGATGTGCTTTTCCATAAATAACAAAAACAAATAACTATAATGTGTATACATGCTACAATCTAATCTAAAATAGACTGTCATAAAAAATCTTTGCAAAAAAACGGTGGGGCGAAGTGAAAAACCGGTGGGGCATTTGAGGCAGGAGAAAAAACGGTGGGGCGACCGCCTTAGTCGTCCTTATACTAGTTACGCCCCTGGATCATTATTTCACCTAATAGATGTCCAGAAATCAAGATAAAATCCAAAGTAGGTTAAATGTTCATCACTCATTGCATGCATAACTATATGTTATTGCCTTATCGTACATCAATGGCATACCTGTATCATAACAGAAAGGTGTGATATAGTTCATTATACATATCTATTTTTCAAAGATATCTATTTCTATGTTTCACTTTTGTGTCTCCATCTGGGATATTTGTATATGAGTGTGTGCTACAAAAGGCATCAAATAACGAAAATATAAAATGTCCATATTTTGTTATTTTTACATTTCATTTATCCAATTGGAGTACATATTTGAGGGATGACTTGTAGCAGCAGAAAGTGTGTCAAATGTCACAATACCAATTATGTGTGGTGTACAACTTCTTGGATTCGGAATGGAATCTGTAAGTCATAAAGTAAAATGCATCCATCGTCGCGCTAGTTACATTGCAAATTGGGCTAGATTGACAGGTATATTTTTATCTCCATAGTCTTCTTAGGCTTCTCTTGATGCACCATATGACATGGTGTACAAAATATATATACCTATGAACTATACATATCTGTATAATAAAATGTATTAAACATTTCCGTTTACATGTATATAATTGACATGCCATGAGTCAACAACACATATTGGTAATGACATAATTGCAGATGTAACGAGCGTCTGTACACATAGTCATTATCTCAGCGTAAATATAATATTACTACATGACAAACTCAATTAGTGAGCAACATGATAACCATATGCATTTTCCAATAAAAGCATCACCCAAATAAAAGCTCATCGAGACAAACTCATCAACAACAGCGACAAATTATGACTATTACCATTACAGGGTGAGCTACTCAATTCAGGACCATAGCAACCTGTGAGACAAGTAAGGCAACTCGCTCCTGTTTGGGGGAATTTGGGTCTAATCTTTGGTCAAATCATGAATAAAACTTAGTTTTAACATATTTGTAGGGTTTACTTTTCCGTCTTAAACATCCTCAGACGCAATGAAAAAGGGCCTAAATTCACCAATTGCTTGGCGTGGGGCGCCATTCCTCAAACCCCACTAGTAGAAAACCTGAGCCCCTGTGGAGCTTGCCTTTACCCTCGCCCAATATATTTTGCCAATCTTGGCTACAGCCCTGCATTCAAAACAACACTAATATATCCACTCACTCAACGTTTTGCACACACATTCAGCTTCCATTGCATCATTACTCAACCATAGCCAGGTCCAGGGGCGCAGGGGTCCCCCCCTTTTTCCCACCAAAATACTTCATTTTCGTAGGGTTTTTGGCATGTCCGCCATCGATCGTGTGTACGAAACCCATGCTATCCCTTAAGTGCCTGGATCTGCCCTTAAGTACCTGGATCTACCATTGCTCAACACCTAATATGTTACTCACCCGATGAGTGACCATGTGAATGCGAAGCCATGGTTGAGATGAGTGTCACGGGAGAAGTGACCCATGTCGATGATGAGGCTTGAAACAACACAATGTATCATATTAACTATACTATGCCGAATCTTAGAATATTCTGACGTTTGTTTATGACGAATATTCGCATATTCTAACAAGATTTACAAAGATTACAACTAGAAATATCCAACAATTGGAGCTTATGCGGTGTCACTTTCTGCAAGAGCACACCTGCTGATGATCATCGTCAATCTTTGGAATTTATATTAATAAATGTACAAGTATAAAGACTGTTTGATAACTTTTATCCCAGTGCTACAAAGGTCTCAGTGGCATCAAAGGCAATTGCATCAATGGATTTGAAGGAAAGAAGGCAATAAACAAATATTAACTTGTAGCCCGAAATGTTTCTACCATTTCAATCTTCATTATGAGCTTTTTCATTAAACACGGATCAACAATAATTTTTTTATGTGTAAGTAAAGACAGTACTCAGATAAAGAGGAAGATGACATTTTTGAGACCCTTGGCCTTCAATTCTTTTTCGGGTTATTGTTATATAAGGAATATCTGCCATAATGACATTCGCAGATAGTCTGTGAGCGCAAACCATCTGCACATAAGTTGAATTGTACCTGGTGAAGTTGTGATTGCTGGCCGCGGGGTAGTTGTGTATCTCGTACGTCCACAGCATGGGGGACATGAATGCGAGCCAGAAGACGTAGGTGAGGCAGCACGCCCAGCGCATCCCCGACACAGCTGCGGGAGTGGGCCAGAAAGTGAGGTTCAGTACAAGCATATACGCCTAGTCAAAACCCGGCAACCACGTGGCCGGCTTATAAAGAAGTGGGATGTGGGCATCCTCATCTATTCGGGATTATTACTTAGCATGAATATCAGACTTTGAAGGCTGTGTGGATGGGAAAGGCGTGAAACCCACGATGGATGTGGGGGGAAAGGCCAGAAAAATAGTGATGTGGGGGAAAAAGCCCAAACAATTAGAGATATGGGATGTCTTGACTTCTTATACCCCACCCACCCCCACCCCACCCCACTGCACGTCGGCTCTCTATAATATTTGTTATACAAGTTTTAACCTCTCACTATGCATAATATCTACTGGACACTTCTGCACGCCAGTCAAAACTTTAAGTAGTCAGGCATCACTCATTCCTCCTTGCAAGTAGCCACGTTTACAAGCTACAACATCCTATCTATTCACTCACCAATGAAGCGCCTGGCACGGAGCGGGTGGCAGATGGCGATGTAGCGCGCCAGCCCCACCACCAGGGTGAGCCACGTGCTGATCTTGATGAAGGCGTTCTTCAGGTACAGGCTGTACATCTACAAAAACAATTGACTGATTTGAATGCATACCTAAGCACTTTTTAGTTATCACACATTCCTGAGGCTTCTCAAAAAGTGTCTCATTATAGCCTTTATACTTGTATTGCATAAGAATTTTCAATTGCATTTAGGATGGTAATATCATATACTAAACTGGTGCTTGCTATAAGAATTGCACACTCATAATGGGAACAAAATGTATCATCAAATAAAACAGGTAACATGTTATACTAGCAAAATGTGGTATAGTTAACCCAACCTTTTTAATTCTATTCTCCTATCTTTGGACATGAATAGTACCTTGTTAGACATTCTGTTGCTAAGCAAATAGAAAATAACACTTGATTTTTATTTAACAGCTGGTTAATTCATTGTCGCTGTGGGGGGTCTCTTTGACAAATACATCTGAATTAACAGGAGTAAAAATTGCACAAGCTAAGTACATAAACGTGACAACGGGTTTAATTAGAAGTGAGCAGGTAGCAAATGTGTCTGGTTTAGTACATTGTACCCGTGAGAGCATTACTAAGTGTAATAGGGTTGCACGGGTGTGAATTGTTCTATACTAATTTTTTTTTTCGCGTGTTATCAGTGTTGCGTGAGTAGTACAGGCATAGAATATGACTTTTATTAGATTTGCTATTAATATAAATCAATAAGCTAATGTATATATTATTTTAGTGCAACACCGTCACTTGCATTTGCCGAGTTCTTTTTCAACACACAGGGTGAAAAGTAATTGATAAAATAACAGAGGTCAGCACGGGACCGGTGTGGGAGCGGACATCACATTGTGGGACAAATGTGGAGTGGGACCGATATATGAGACCCATGATGATCACTGATAGGTGGCCCCTACGTGTAAAGATCAACCTAACAAGTCAAGTAATCATTTATTTTTCAACAAAGGTATGCCAATGGGTAAATATACAATCTGATTTTTTATGTGTGCGCGTGAGCATAAAAAGGTCCATTGCACATTCTCACACAGATCAAAACAACCTAGTGTTTGCCCATTTATAAGTCAAAATGCACAAAAGTGAACATTCCATGGAGGTTTTCAATATTTGTATTAATTATGTCAAGAACATGATACAAGTCTAGATTATAGAGATTAACAGTTGTTCGCGAATTTTCAATCTAAAATGAATGTCTAACTGGTAATTAATAATGTTAATTATAAACTAATACATTATTCATTATCCATGTGTTATTCATATGTGTTTGGTAGCCCTACATTCTCACACGAATACAAATTTTGTGATTAATACAATATTGTGTCAAGAACATGACAAGTTAATTGTGTTAAAGGATAAATGAATGTAGTTAATATGCTAATTATATGCTCTTGTTATTATGTATACGTAATAACACGAATACAAATTGTGATTAATATACCGCTTCGTAATCCATACAATATTAATATTAATTCTCAGAGTGTAAAAAGCATACACACAGTAGCAACTATGCAATGTCTGGTGGAGAATATGTGATTGTGAGAGTTAAATACATTGGCCTAAAATAACATGCTTTCAAAATATTTCATACTCTTCACAATTTTCAGGTATGAAAAATAATGAAAATAAGTATTACCATTAAGCATGTTATATACCTACATAATTATAAACCTCTTCTCTTTTCATCACTACTAGTCCTAATTATGAGAGCTGACTTTGAGGTGCTTTATAATTTCTCTAAGTGCTCAATACAGTACTGACTCTTTGTGTGAATGTCAGAGACGTTTTTCGAAAACCCACACAAATGTCATTACTAAAGTACAGCTAGTTTCAAAATTACAGTTGCATGAACAAAGCTGTTCCATATCATCCCCACCAACCACGTAACATGTGCATTTGTTTGTGAGACACATGTGCTGGGTTTTGACTAGTCAATAAGGATTTGTGGGCGGAGCTCGGATTGGTCCATTGTGTATGTGTATGTGTTTCAATTTGTGTATGTCTATTTGTTCTGACAGAATTATGTATTTTGGACTATATGTTAGATAAGGCCCCCATTTCACATGGCCGATCCTAGCTCCAGATCTTCCCAAAGACGCCCGATTTGTCATTTCGGGGTGGATTGTGCGTGATCTGGCCTCAAATGTGGAGTGATTTGGCTGGTTCGGCAGGGACTGGGACGTTTTTGGCGGGTTCTGGACCGGCTTTCTGGGGGGCTTTCTTTACTATTTGCAGCATCCTTAGGTCTCTTTGCTGAACTGTGGCCTCGTCTGCTGCATTGGGAAGATGTATGATGACGGATGAAACCGTAAGTGCCGCCACTACCGTTACAATTGGAAGCTATAGAAACATAGAACGGAAGCATCCTTTTCAACAGCACGATGATCCAATATTGGTGTTGTCTACCTGGAAAAAATGATTCACTTCTGCCAGTTTCGGGCCCAAAAAGTGTTATCACTTCTCTGGAGAGGTGATTTTGACTTTTTTCGGCTCCCGTTAGCTCCCGTTTTAGATTATTGAGCTGTTGATCTGTTTCAACGTTTTGGTTTTCTGCTTCGTCTGGAAAACTAACTTGTTGATCGTTAGGTCTCTCTGCTAACAGTGTGTTTGCTGACAATTTTCATAAAGATGTTCCATCTGAAAGGTCATAGACCGTAATTGCAGGCGGTCCCGTAAGCTTTAGCTACAGAATATGCAATGAAGCAATATAAAAAAGGTTGCAAATGTTGCGGGGGTTCATTGTTGTTTGTGTCTCTGAATGATTATACTCAAACACGTATTCAAGATTATTAGGCAACGAATAATTGCAACAATGGTAGCCGTTGCACTTAATCTTGCTGCAGCTCAACAACAACGCCAGTAGGTTCTATTCCAGCTTTGCCATAAATAGTAACTTGCAGAAACAAATAGAGATTAAAACAGTAATAAACAATATGTCTAACAAATGTTAGGCTATAGGAAAATGCTGTGCACATGGTGATGTTTGTTACTGCACTTCTATTTATAGTGCAAGCTCAATATGCCTATAATCAATCACCACCAGTATCATGACGTCTATTCATGGCACCTGTCTCGGTCACCTGTAATGTCTCTGACGGCTTGTACGGCTCGTTGACTTTGGCATGCTTCGTCTTAATACCGTTACGTAATAAATAGTAATGCATTTCCGCCGATCCACCCCGAAATGATATATCGGGCGTCTTCTGGAGGATCTGGAGCTAGGATCGGCCATGCGAAATGGGGGTTTAGATGTTGAAGAAATCTGAAAAAGCTTTTGTCTTACTACATTTGCTAACCTGATGGAACGTATTGATTAAATTGTCTATATTTGCACTATCATTATGAGAAAACAAACTGGGTCTTCTTCTTTTAGATGTATAACTTTATGTATGCATCATAATTTCCGATTATCATGTTTTGATAGAAAAGCTCTGGTATGATATAAGATAAAAAGACAATAGAATCAAAATTAATTTAAAGTAATATTACATAATTCATACTTTACATTGATGGAAAAGCATACGAGTTCTGAAATAAAAATATTAAAAGTGTGTCAATTTGTTTTCTTTCCAAATTATTTTAAAGTTGTTTTAACTGATGGATAAATTGTGAAATATCTAGCATATTAGTAAAAATGATTAAGTATGTCTATGATGTGACCATGCAAAATATTTGAGCAATTCGTTAATTTTTACTTTAGAAAAATAACAAATTCATTCAGTTGGATTAGCAAGTGTCCTATTCATCAAAGCAGACGAACTTTCAACACATCGGGTGATTCACTCACTTTAATCTACACCCCCATCTCGCAGAGTCCACACAAGGGGGTATATTTACATAGATGAATGAGTCTTTTTACAACAAAGAAATTTCTTAAAACCCAATTGATAGAAACACACGCCTAGAGGGTTAGCATTTGTTCCATGTCGATGTCCCTGTCGATGTGGGAGCTTTGGTGGGGTGTTAAGGGGACTGGAGTGTCCATTATATATGTTTCTCGTTCAAGACTTTAATCTAGAGCATTTGATTCTGGAGCAGTAGGAGTTGTATATGAAAGTACACAGACACGATTATTCGGGTGTTTCCTGAATTGAGCACTCTGAGTATCAGATGTCAGATTGACATCTGAAATGTTACACCAGATAGTGAATTATCATAATTTATTAACTTATGTGACCTGTTTCTTAATCTTACTTTGTGCCGCTATGTTTTAATGGATTGTAATTTATAAGCATCATAGGAATAGTTAAACCATCTGGATATGGACTGCTCTCAGCGTCATTTCCACAAAAAAGTCTGTAAATCTTCTGATTGAGCACTTGACCTAATTCCACTTCTGCGATTAAAAGCCTGTGGTTGGTCACATTTTTAATGAGCAACAGTTATGCTTCAGATGTCATATCATGACATCTGATACTCAGAGTGAAATTGAGCAATTAGCGCTGCATATTTCAAATGTAACCATACGATTTTATGTTGGTGATAATCCTATGGAAGATGCATATACGTGTAAAAATTATATGGACTAGATCTACATGTATACCCCTGATTGACTATTTACAACATACACCACAAACTTGTTTTGGGGGTACGGCCGTAAGAATAGCACTAACACCAAGGGCGATTATGACGCACGTGTACACGCACATGCTTGACCTTGTAAAAAAGTTTCTTCAATGTCACCACAACACTCAAACACTCACTGCTCCAGTGGACACTAAAACACTCACTATCTAATACCAAATCCAATCAACTCTAAAACACTGTCCATTTGTAGGTACATTTGGGATTGGGATATATGATACTGGCATTTTCACGAAGGCGTACAAAATTGAGCTACCGAAGAAAATGTGATAGCTTTATAACTTGGTATGTGCTTTATGTGTCTGTGTTGTCTTCAAATGACATTAAGCGGGATTAAGTGAACGTAAGCTATCCTCTTCTACCTTTTCTACATATTGTCAATGTGGACAGTGGACAAAAAATTCTGAATCGCAGACTACGTCTACGTCGTGTTTAGTGTTGCGGCTTTTCCTTCATATATGTTTGCAAAATCACTTCTACCTCCAGAAACTTTTTATCGACTCTATTTGTTTCTCACTTTCTCGCGAACATCTAATTGAAGACGTTTTAACATCATCAAGAGGTTTCAAACTTTTATCATTTCACAAATGGAATCCTTTTGTCCTATTTTACTGGCAGTGTGCAAATGCATTTTATACACAAAGTGTATTTAATTACCAACAAATCCCTACTTACATTAGACAAAGGAATGATTGTCACTAAGTTACCACTGTAAAAACTGATATCATATAATACAGGCTTATTGCGTTTTGCATTTGTATCACAATTGCTAATTCATTTCTATATATTGTCAACGCAATATGACTGTGAAGGATAAGAATGATACGCTTCCACAATGATCTACATTGAGAATCATATACTTATTGTATACATCAGTTTTCCTCAGTTCAACAATGCCCAGAATATTCTCCTGTCATATTACCTTCTCAAATGGTTTATACGTGCACGCATAAGTCTCGCGTATCCAATAAGTCTCACGTATCCCGTTGAAATATGGAACACTTTTTTTCCCAAATAAAGTGCCACTTACATACACGTAGGGCATTTATTGTCTTAAAGGCTGTTTATAGTGATACACCATTAAGAATTTTTATGGTTACATTTATGTGTCTCTCTGAGTAAGCACAGCTATTATACAGAGACGGTGCGGATCAAAATATATTGTGCCCCACAGCTCAATGCCATATACAGCATTGTGACCACTAACTTCCTCGCCACTAATTATCCAACTGCTGGGCATTTTCTCAATAAGCAGAACAAATTGACCACTGACCACTCATTTACCACTCACCGATCACCTACTGACCACTTACAGACCTGTTATAGTACAGTATGAAGTTGATGAAGATGCGGTGTGGCTGAATGATGAATGAGTGGGGAGGAAGACCACGTTGACTACTCATTGACCAAAAACTGACCCTCACTGACCACACACGGACTACATACTGATCACTCACTTACCACACATGGACCACTTACTGATCGCTTACTGACCACACATAAACCACTCACGGACCACACACTTACCACTCTCTGACCACAGACTGCACACACACTGACCACACATAGACCACGCACTAACCACACATAAACCACTCACTGATCACTCGCTGACCTGGTAGTAGAGCCTGAAGCTGTATTCATAGAAGATAGTACGTTGCTGGTAGTAGAATGCGTGCGGCAGGATGAGCAGGCAGAAGAGCATGTCCGACACGGCCAGGGCGATGAGGCCCAGCAGAGAGCCCTTCTCCAGCACGTCCACCTGGGGATAGAGGGGTGAGGGCATAAGGAAGATGATTGGGGAAAATAGATGGGGGTAGGAAGGGTGGGGTGAAGGCCGAAAAGAGGATTGTGAGATTTTTAAGGGGAAATGTATTATGCTTTTTTTTTTGCTGTCTACATGTATTGACCTATTTCTCTACACCTCACCCATTTTCGTATCCCAAACCACGAAACCTTATAACGTCTTCTCAAATATGAAAACAGCACTAGTAGTGCTGCCTACTTATTCTGTAAAGCCTAATCAAAGTAATAGAATTCCATGCATATGTCTTCCTACTTGTGAAAGAGGCTTGCTCTAAATAGTTCATATATTTCATCAAAACAATTACAGAATGATCGCCAGTTAAACCCCAAGTTCCACATCCCACCTCCCAGTACCTCTTTCTTGTTGTAGCGCCAGGTGAGTATGAGCAAGTTGAGTAGATTGCCGATGACCCCGGCGGCGCCGATCAGCGGGATTACAACGCCGCCAACAACGTACTCCACGTCCATGCCGTAATCCACAGCTGGGGGTACTGAAATGCAGTATATGTGATGCAGTACCATACCAAATTCGGTTTGTAATGCAACAGAGTATATGATGTGATTACACACTGCAGGGTATAATGGACGTATTAAGAACATACATTGTCAAATGATTGTACATGTATATAAAATTGAAGTATATAACTCAGTACTATAAGTCCATATGACGTAGGCCTAAAATGTGATACATTAATTTTCCTTTATTTTGATTCTGCGTACCTTTAGCATTTTCTCGTGAACATATAAATATATAACAGTGCAGTGTGAATTTACAACCTGCCTTCACGAGGCCATCTTCATATCTCACGGCTATATACGCACTATAAAGGATTGATTCAAGGCCCGTGATATTAGAGGAAGTTCGTCACAAGATCCAACCAATCACAAGCCCCACGGCCTAAATGTTTAATGACGTCTAATGTATGATCTTACATTGGCAAGTAAGGAAAACCGATTGTTGATTTTGTCTTTGACGTAAGTCTAAGCCCACGATATTTCTCCATTTAAAAGCCACTGAACCTGCGGCTTGATAATACCTAGGACACATTACACCGCAAGGTCAGTCTACTGCCAGTCTACGACCAGAAACTTATGGAGATCCGTTAGTTAGTCCGGAGTTAAGATCCGTGAGTGTTAAGTGCGACAAATGCAGCGTTTTTTAGGCCGTAGGGTGGCCGCCAGAAGAAGTTTGGCTTGCAAAACTCTTTCTGTGACCCAATGCCAGCAATGCTCCGACCGTAAGGATGCAGTGCGGAGACCCTACGCTAAATGTCACATACAAGCAGTTTTTTTTACCGGCAGGTTGTGGGTGCAGATACAGTACCGGCCCCGTGCGTTCCCTGTACCATGAATGTGCGAATACCGTACTTTAGTAATCACACGGTGTGCAGAATGAAATTTGTACGAGAGTACAACGCACGTTCGATGCATGCTGATCTCACGGCCACCTAAATAAAACCATTCCCAATGCCGACATACTCATAACGCACGGAGTCCGTGCTGATGTCCCCAGATTGTTGTCACTGCATGCGGAGAACGTCGTAGACATCGCAAACCTCAAAATGCCTTGCGGCAAACACGCCCGCAAGATCAAATGTCCCCCTCGCTTAATGAACAAGCACTTGTAAATGAAAAAAACCTTGAATCGGACGATGTCACAAGGCAAAGTTAGTTATTTGGTAGATATACAACTAATTTACAACCTTCCTGCACTGCATGTGACGCTGACACGCAGAAGTATTTCTTTCCAATAACGATCAACTGGTACTATGCATTTTACATGAAACATGTATACAAAGGAAATTGCAGCAGGTACATGAGAGAAAATAGCTCTCTATATGTGTTAGTGGATCTATTACTGTGCACTTTTCTGATTACCATTAAGTGATATACTGTGCCGTTTTCCCTAAATGTTTGACGTAGATCTGCATTTTACTTAGAACCCCAGAATGGCAGTCACGAATAATCATCTCCAAATTCTTACTGTATGGTAAGAGGATAAATACATCACAGAAAAGATCAGTCTACTTATTTCCAAAACGCATTTGACGAGAGATAAATTAATATATGGACTTTATGACCCTCCTTAAATTTAGCTTCATTATTGCATAGCAGGCCTGTTCATAAGCGTTACAGTCATATGGTATTGCATTTGACTTCTTATCTTATTTTCTCCTACTTCTGACTGTCTTTATGAATGAATACGCCGTAGCATATTCCCTGATATCTACCGACTAAGCTGCAGTTTTCAGCCAATCAAAGCCCAGCAACTAAGAAGTACTACTACGCAATATTTGCATAAATATACTACTGCTGCTCTATTTCTTCTTACGTTATAAACTCATTGATAGTGTGTATAGTTCATTAAGAGGGTATTGCATGTGTTGGACTGGGAGATAAGGAAATATCTCATCCTCGTGGAGTTGTCACAGCTCTCGTTCGCTGCGCTCACTGAGCTGTGACAACTCACGAGGTGAGATATTTCCTCTCCCCACTCCAACAAAATGCAATACCTATTTTCTCCCACGTATTACGCATATTGATATTAACAAGTGTCCAAAACCATCACGTCAACCTACTTGTAAACAGACTATAGCTAAATCACCACCACAGAAAACTCTTACGCAACATAGTTCTGGCCGGAGTAAAACGGTTTTATAGCAGGCAGTGCTGCTGGTGTTTATTTAGCTTTGTTTTACCCAGTGTAATACTTGTAAAATTTTATGCATGCTCCGAGACACATACACATTAACTCATTTACTAAAGGACATATTTTAAACTCGCATTTTTTTTATAGAAAAATAATGTACAAAAAGATAGTTAATAAAATCCAAAAACATGCTTCAAAAATTAATTGTTCTATTGTTTTAAGCTACCGGTAATCTGAAGTCAGCATTCAAGCTGCATGCAAACATTCCATTCGCAATTGGTTGGGAGACAGTCGGTAAAACTATATAAAAGCCTTTTTACATTCCTTTATAGATTTTACTTGTTGTTGTGGGATCATTCCACACCTCGCAAAACGAGTTGTGCTGCTTAGAAGCATTACATTAGAAATGAGTTGTGCTGAGGGTGGATGATAGACAGAAGAACAAATCAATCAAACGATACAGTCCGACTTTTTTGAAACAATAGATCAATGTAATAATTCTTTTTTGTGAAATAAATGTAAACTCTATAATGTTTTTCATATCGTCAAAACTTGCACAAAAGTAAACCAGTAAAAAAAATATAGAGCAACTTCAGTACAAGCAGGTGGATTAGTATAACGTGAAGTAAATAAACAGATAGCATTGCTGCACCTGGCTGTAGTAAAGCAGTTCGGTTTCATAGTAAATTTATGCAAATTATACTCTGCGCATTAATTTTGTCCGATCTCAGCCGTGGGGAGATAGCCGTGGGAGATAAAAAAATCTCCCACTGCTATTTCATTCATGAATTTGCATGAAAGTGGGAGAAATTTTTAAACACCATATGTACCCTACTTTGTACATCGACTTACTTTTCAACATAACCTTGACCTTTGTGTTCTAAAAATAGCACCGTTGCCCAATTGTCCTAGTGACTTATCAGTCACGCATGATGGTCTTACCTTTACCCCACCCTCACCCCAAACCCCACCCCCATCGCCCTAAATTCCATGGTCCTTACCTAATCGTAACCTTAAAACGCTGTGGGTATTGACGACTAGGTCACGAGAAATATGCAAAAAAAATCATAAATGTTTTCCCATTCCACCATCGTCATCTAAAAATATGTAATAAAGAACATGTCCAGACTA
>CM032659.1:13283126-13303847 GCA_019095985.1 Streblospio benedicti
TATGGGGGTTTCTTTCCAAAAAGTCCAGTCCAAACCCAAAAGTTTTAGGATTTTTTTAAAGGGGGTTTTCCCCCATTTCCCCAAGGCAGCACCCCTTATCATTTTCCCAAAAAGTCCCCCCGGGGACTCACTTTTTTTTCCCCGACTCACTAATAAAGTGGGGGGGTGTTTTTTGATAAAAACAAAAAAGGCCCGGGAAACCCCCCAAAACCCTAGATTACCAAAAACAAAATCCCCATTTTTTTTCCAAAAAAAAAAGGGGCCCCCCCTTTACTTTTTAAAAAAATTAAAAATTTTTGTAAAGCAGGAAACTTGGTATTTATGATTTAAAAAAATCAAGACGTCCCATAAAACACCCTCCTTCCCTACCTATTCCCTTTTTGGGGGGTTTGGATTTTAGGGCCGGGGATTTATTCCCAAATCTAATTTCCTTTTAAGGGGACAATTTTTGGGGCCAAAAAAAAATTTTTTAAATCCGCTAAACCCCGACTTTTATTTTTGATATACATACTGGCCAATATGCGCACTATGCTAATGTAATGAGTAATAGTAACAGGTGAACAAGATGTGTATTTACCTTTATCACAAATTAAATAAGACATCATGCATTACCCACAAATACCTCATTTTACTTAAAAGACACATAAGAATACTCAGAAAATTGCAAAATGCATTCACCACGTGTGAATTGTCAAAACTATTGGCTAAATTGCGGTTCTAACAAATGATTAGTTGAGAACATTTCCCAGTATACATGTGTATATCATATCTGGAGAAGACCCACTAATGAAAACAAATAAAAAAAGACCTCATATATGCAAATGTTTGAGTCCAAAGAGAACAGACAAGAAGAAGAAAGAAGCATAAAAGGAAACCCATGTCAGCAGCATTACAAAGTGCTTCATGATAACTGTTATTTCTCTTCTTTATTATTGCCATATACCTTTCCATAATGACTGCTAGAGTCATCATCAGCTCTACGCTCTTTTTTGTCCTGAACGACTCAGGCACATTGATGTAAACAGAGAACTTTAGGATCATCTAGAAATCTAATTGATTTTAAACTGTACGCATCTTTCAACATTGATTTTCAGTGTATCAGCATAAAACATTTGAAATTGTTGGGGCACCAGTATATAGCTGACATTTTGCGTCTTTCCCCTTTGCTCATGAAAAAAGACCAAACACACGCGGAATCCTGTGTAATACATACACCAACCTAACAACAGATGCCCGTGTACATTTTATAAGACACAATAATTCATCTATGAGAGGAAGGTTTTTCTCATTACCGGACTGTAAAGTTCACACTTTCGCTGTAAAGCCTAGAGTGTGCACCAACAGGCCACATCGTGACATTTTTGTACGGTGGCCTCCAAAATGTCTGCTGGTTTTTTTTCTGTCTGTATTTTGGTTTCTCGAACTCACGTCCAGAATGATACCATCATCCCAAGCAGCGAGCTGTTAACAGGTTACACGGCTATATCGCAGTTTCTGTAACCACCAGCTTACATACTTGGTCTGTTGCCATCTAAACCAAAAGTTGCGGGATAGAATCCCACATGCGGACGAAATTGGAGGAAGGTCTCAGCATTTTTAGTGCTTTGGAATTATGATATATGTATATGTGTGTTTCCCAGTGCTTGCAGATACATTTTCAAACTTCTCTCTCTATTTCACATATCTTTTACAACGATAGACATAGCTGAAGGCACGTTTTACAAACCTAAGATTTCATTTAACTATATCAAGTTTATGTTTATTTTATCATTAATTTATCTTAATGCATATTATATTACATCCATGTATTTCTTTTTTATTCATGGGTATTATTGTTTGTTGGTTTTATTGTGTGGTGAGATCATGACTTTCTTTACTTTCTACACGTATACACTCGTCTCTTTAGATATCACATTGCAGTATACAGGCACATGCCAGTTACTATTTTAGTGCTATTAAAAATCAATCAGAGATGAGTTAGCTTAAATGTGTCTTTGTTATGAATGGCTAAATTTTTAGAGGCATTGTTGGGCTTTGTTGAAGTGATATAAGATAATCATAAACAGAGAAGCTATGCTGCTATTAGAGCCACACGTATTCTTATTATGATGAATTCGCGTTTGATGATTGTTGATGGATGAGTCCTGAGAATGCAGCCTGATCGTAAACTAATGGCTTTGGCGCGATAACATGGTGAATATTATAACGCAAAAATATGACAAACCAGCATGACAATATTGAAATATGTTCCTCTTGTTCTTTATGGTGGTTGATAGCTAATAGTAGGTATGACTTTTGTAATCAAGTGATGAGGCTGCTATCAATGACGTCATATATAACGTACTGATTTATGAGGTGTTTTTTGTTATGCAGGTTTCCTGTATCACATATTTTAATAACTGTACAAGAAAGTTGATTATTTCTACCGATGTTTATTCACAAACTGAAAATATTTGGAACTATGTTCAGGGCATAAAAATATTATGTTAATTGTGGTGATTCGGCAGGTCAAAGTGGAACTAGTCATAGAAAAACAAGGGGTGACCACGTGTTTGGCTTGTTTACATAATAATTCCCTGGCCAAAGTTCATGTGATTCATGAGAAATGACACTGAACCTCTAGTATTTGACATTCGTATATTTTTTCCCACACATTCTGAATATTTGAGAGAGCGAGGCATTTGTTAATAGAACAATGACAAAGCTATCTGAGTGTTCTTACCATTATTACATTACTATTAATATTATATTCCGAGGAATAGTAGTGTTTTATCCCACAACCTGTTTTTAACTGAGAGATCACATCATCTTTGGATTTTCCTGTGATTATCATTGAACTAAAAATATATAGTGTGATGTCCTTACCTAAACACATGTACCATTCCCATTCATATAGATGTAGTGCTATTTTAACCAGTGCCTGTCGGCAATCTTGGCCTTGAAATAGATAACAATGTCGCCGTGATAAACGGGAGTTGTCCAGACCAGACGGAGGCATTGGTTGCCCCATGGCATATAAAGTCTCAGTATATGCCATGGAAAATGCAATGGGGGACGCCATGACTGCTATAACTGTTTAAGTCAAGAATAATACATTGTGAGTGCCCAAGGACTCAGCGATTCCGGGAGTTCCCATTCCTTCATTGTTTACCTCATTATTCCCTGCGACCGACATCTGACGCTAAGCCGCTGCTAATCCCCTCGTGTTATAGACTAGCGGGAAGCCGCAACAGTGGCTGATTACATCTCAGTAGGTGCGAGGACAGGGAGAGTCTGTATGTCAAACTGGTCCACTTTACAGTGTAATGGCAAACAGATAGGTGCCTTCCAACCTAAATGTTCATAATTCTGTCCAGGTGCTGAAAAGGAAAGTCTGCTGGATTTTGGAGTGAATGTATACCGTGCATGTTTCGACACGAATCGGCACCCCCACCCCCTACCCTGGTTTCCGCAAAAAGCCTGAATCTGCCAGGTCAAACTTCATTGTCATTGCCATGATATGAATCTACATTTTCATTTGAGATTTCCACACTTAGTATGTCCCTACTGCAATATATCTGAGACGTTAAAAACTCTCCAACTTACAATGTACGTGATGTCATTTATGATTTTGAAGAGTCTGTTTATAAAAGTGGTACAAACATGCCAGTTCATGTATCATTATTCCTCCAGTGGCGTTGATAATGGTAATATAGTATACCAAGGATGCCAATCACCGGCACATGCATCGTGGAGGGTAGAAGCCAACTGAGACTAATGAGTGGTCATTCTTTTCTCCTTCGTTGTCTTCTATACTAGTAGGTAAATAATGAAGGGGAAAAGAATTGCCACTCATTAGTTTCAGTTGGTTTCTACTCTCCACGATGCATGTGCCCGTAACACCTTTGACATGGTGATAATGTAAAGTCGCTAGAGCACGATGACAGTGAATTGCGACAATAGACCTAAAAAAAGCACATTTACATCTACATTACTTTCCGAAAAGCAACTTAAAGTCCAATTCCTTTCACGACGGAAAATCCTGTGTAAATATTCGTGCGACACCATTTTTGGCATCATTAAAATTGCCATTGTGAGTTCAGGGTAATTCTAAACTAAGACGACTTTAAATATTTTAAGGTCATTTTCAAGTATCATTTATCTTATATCATTTATGGAAAGTACTTTCCTAATAGGATTTTGAGTGAAGATTATGAATATCTGTAATTGGATGTGAGTTATATAGATGTATTTCCTTCATTTTCCAACTTATGTTTTCAGCGTGGCAGCCACCAATGTTATGTACAATACCCATTTTTAATGAAATAGCATTAAATGGTCTTTTAACACATACAGGAAGCTAGTAGCCATAAACATATGTGTCTCAAAAGTAAAGAAGAAAAGACGAGTACGCAGCTTTTCTGCGCAACTTGGAAGTGAAGAAATGTAATAACGTTCCAAATTAATGACATTTTCTGCATTTGGTGCAATTTAGGTAATTGTTAGATTAAATGAACTGTTAGATTAGTGTTTAGATGGTGGACTTCTGAATAAATTACCGATTGTCACTCTATGATAGCTCTATTGGTAATTAATCTGCTTCTCGGTAGCTTTCCAAGTCTGTGTTATTAGCATTTTCAAATGTGCACGATTGGAATTTTAAACAAAAGTTATTACAGTAGTTATACCAATTTCTCTAATGTGGGTGCATGTACATTGTACAGTCCTTGATTATACATGGAAAATACGTTTTTATTGCACTGTAACTAGAAAGTCCGGTCTAAACTTCCATATTTTTTGTTGTAAGGGCCATGTCATTTATAGTCTGAGGAGGGGGTCGGTTAGGAATGGGGGTAGAGTTTTGAATTGAAGTCATGTGTGGTATACTTTCAAATTGAAGACCAACGGGGAGTTAAACGTTTGAGTTTGAGGGGAAAAAAAAAAAAACATATGCAAAATCGGATGCATCTTGCAAAAAAGAGAGGTTTTAGTGACAAAATTGACGAAGTGCTATTCATTCCAAGTAGTTTATACTAATTTCTACTTAAGCTTATTATACCAGCATTACCGATAAACATAATCCAATCAGATAAAGTCACATATGATAATGCTACAACAGGGCAGTAGCTATATGTGAGGCATTGGAGACCACTGCCTCCAATGTTTTGGGGAGGGTTGTTCTTAGTCCAAACCCTGAATGAAACTTCATGGTATATACTTATTTGAATCCATTTGCTATATACCAGTTAACAACAATACTGAATGACACTGAGAATTAACATATGTGCGTGCAGTCTGCCTTTCTGTTTAAAATAGCCTCACACGTTTGAAATAGCTTCCAACCCTGTGAAAAGGCGTCTAAATCCCAAAATGTTCTTGGGGGAGCATGTCCCCCACCTGAGTTCTGTAGCAACACGCATAAAAGGACTAAATGCTGTGGCCCTAGTTTTACTGGGTGTTAACGAACTAGGTGATGTGCCCAAAGATTTACTGGGCGATTACTAGTATACTCCGGGTGCTTTAGAATAGCTTGATTAATTCAAACGAGTCACATCCATCGCAGTCGTAATACGCTCATGATTAACTAGTTCCGGTCGCCTGCCTTTCACACTGATGTCTTGGAGGACACTGTGTCCTTGTGTCATTGAGAATAAGAAAAATATTTGCAATCCAGAAAGACATCATCAACAAAAGGCCTACCCTTGACGGAGGAAAGTAGTCATTTTAAACATTAAGTCAACGCCTTATAATATTTCCCTGGTAAATGACATTGGCTTAATACTAATTACGAGTACAGCAGAGATGGCCTTGGCTTAAATGCAAATTACGAGAGCAGCAAGCTTTACTATTTCATAAGATCTTACAACTTAAACAGAAAAAAATGTTGAGCCCCAATGATAAACAAGATTAGGTGAAGAAAATAACCATAAAGCGGGAAACTAGGCCAAAATGGCGAAAAGTCAAGGTGTAAGTACACGGTTTGTTTTGGAAGTGGAGTGGTTGTAACCAAACCCATACAGCAAGGCTTGCAGAGGTCTAGGGTTGTTGCCATCACAACACGCACGGGCAATGCTAGCCAATGAATTGTGCTAGAATTGCTGAACACTTAAAAAAGACATTATATTTGACGACGTTAGAATCAAACCAAGCGGAAATGCCAGTTTTGAGGCAGCCCAATCGTCGGTTTACGAAAATGTTTTTACAATGCCATAGGCAGCAATACAAGATCAACACGTGGGCACTCATCTGGTGGGACAAATCGTCGGGGGACAGCGTACAACCAATAATACTCATTGCAGTGTTTCCCACGGTTGAGTGGTGAAGATTGGCTGCGGAAACTAAAAACAAAATCAGGTGGTTTAATTGGTTTAGATCTCCATAAAATTTGCAGTTGAAAATGCAAGGCTTAAATGATGGACTATTTTCAATAACTGGTGAATTCATTGAACAATCACCCTGAAAGAGAAAAGGGTGGGTTGCCCATGAGTCTGATATTGACCGCTCTTCTATTGGGGGTGAAACTGCCCGCTCGCTTTATCTGGTATCAACAGGCATTCCAGTTTAGTTCCGGAAAAAGTCAATTTCACTTTGTTCTAATATTTTTATTGCATCACAAATATGTCATAATGAAATATACAATTATACAATTTGCTCAGGTGAACCTTCTAGATTGCAATCTCATACCTTCGCCAATATGTGGATTGCTCAATCGATTAAATTTTGACTTTTATGAGTAAATATGAAAAGTGGTGAAAGAAAAGAAGGGAAAAGATTGACCTAAAATTTACAGATCATTAGCCTTCAAAATCATCCAATATTGCATGCCATATACCTCAATTGTGTCTGTTTCTTTGTAGTGGTTATAATCAATCTGTTCTCCTTTCTTCCATATCGATAATAGGCAATGAATCTGTTGATTATCTTATATTGGAAGCTTTAGAGATTCATGTCAGAAGTAATTTTGTAGGGAGTTTTATAGATTACCTTCCAATCAAAAATCTGTTCAGGATAAAGGAATTCCCATTTATGAATCGACCAGGCGTACCGGTGCAATTCTGACAAAAAAAAAGCCGATTTCACTTCTCCAGCGAAGTGGACATGGCATTTTCTCCCAATGCGGCACGATTGGGACTATTGTAGGATTTGAGCACGAGATTGGAGGGTCAATCGTAGAATTTTGCACGGTGATGTGTGATTGACACGAACAAGCGAGTGCTCAAATACCATTCTATCATGACTAAAATGACTAAAATCCACACTAAATGAGTGTCATGTTCGTTTTTATTTTAAAATAAATCATATCATAACGTTCTCATTGGCATTTTGACCATGCGACTCAGCGGCTGTTATTCAGTTAAAACCTTTGAATATTTAGCATATTTTCGAACTTATCCATTATAAAAACATGTGTGAATGACAAAGGACGAATATGCGATTGATTTGACACCAAGAAATAATTAATCCAACAACTAATTTTGTAAAATATTAGTTGGAAGTCGGAAGATGTGTCAAAATGTTTACTCGTGCTGATTTGCGCATGCGCGTTACAGCCCTTATATATTAGCAGCGTGCATATCTTCCCTTAGCAACGTGCATATCGTATAATTGACACGCCGGCTCGACCAATCACCGTGGGTTATTGGCGGTGATTTTTGCACGGAATGATAGAATGATACTTTTATCGGGAGCTTCGATTTCATCGTCGGTCGCATCTGGAGGGCCACGGGTGCTTCCTAGAGTTCGCCTTTTGTTCCAATTTCCATTGCATTTACCTCTGTCGGTGCACAGTGTAACATTGCACATTGCCATAGAGCTGTCAATCATAAAAACTTCTAGTGCGATGAACACAACATGTGTCTATAATCTCTATATACAGCTCTAAATGACCTCGTCTCGCTATTCACCTAGGGAAACTGCTGCCGGCATGTTACCCCGACCAACATAGCTCACAACCCTTGAATCTGATTAGTAACAGGAATTGCAATCAGTACAAGGAACGTAATAAGCTAATTTTGTCCATTTTAATTCTCATTATAAGCATCTCACAATCCCCAAGATGATTCTCTTCATTGTTTGTTTATATTTTTTAACAGGTAAGTAGTAGTGTCTTTAAAGGAGATTTCACTTAGAATTGCAGCTTTCACAATAATTGAATTAATTAAACAATCTCGTTATAAAATTTGTTTCTCAAAAATCCATATAGTAATTTCCGTGTTTTTGGCCGTTTGAGACATTCTAGAACGTGATCATAATGTAAAGTCTTCAGTCTTTATTTCGGAAAGGGCTGGTAACCGGAGAGGAAATTTTGTGCATTTGCGACATACATGTACCATGTACATAAATTAATATTAAACAAATGCAATAATAAAAACTAGCGTAATACCCGCGTGGTCAAAGAGGCCTGCTGAAACACATTGAATTACTCCAGTTACAGAATCACATAAGTAGATCCCAACTAAATCATTGGTGAAATCCATTGACATGGCATATAAAATGAAAATCTAAGGTAGGAAATGTTAGTGTACATGTAAATGGGAACACAATGCCCTCCATGGGCATAGAAAAAAGACATATTTGGTGAGTGTATAAATACGTCATTTTATTTTCAAGCACCCTTGTCCTGACGACACTTGCCCACATCCTGACAGCATAACCATCCATCTTGAAAGCACCCTGACAGCATCCCTCATACACACAACATCCAAGATCAAGCCAATGCGTCATTCATTGAAAGGCAGTTTTTTTTACTATGTATGGTCTTTTTATGAAGACTTGGGACTGTTATAAATCATCTTATAATAGAGGTGGTGTATTTATAGAGGAGGTCTTGATTGAAGGTTCTAATGTACACATAGCCTCATTGACAAAGTGGTGGTAATCCCTAGTATTTGAACCCATGTGACATCTTTGGCGTCTTAATGACATTACACTACTCCACATGACGCTGTCATGGCGGCTGCTGTCTGCTAATTTTATTATAAAACCGCTAATTAACAACCACCAGAGTCATTTTGACGATGAAAAACATATTCGTGCAAAACTACACAGTGCCATGAACGATCTCCTATAGTCAGATGCCATCCAATTAGTCAGGCTAAAGAGGAGATAGCCGAACAAAGTAAAAAAAAATTCTAATGAATACATACATACAATAAGAGTCCAGGTAAAAGTTTTTCCTAATGTAAAGGGGACATCCATAGTAATGACTTAGCTTTAAAAACTTCAATGAATGCTGCATTTAATGTTTATATAGGAAGCATATTCCATATAAAAATGGTACTACAAAAGAAACTATATTCGTATGCGTCGGAGTGGAGAATTCTAACCCTAGTGTACGTTACATCAGATCTGTATGACAACTGTACAGTGAATGGGAAGGAAGTATTGACAGGGTTATTTTTAATCTTATAGAAACATAGACATATTATACATTGCTCTTCTATGCTGCAAGGCACTTGAGTTTTGTAGTAATGCTATCACTCAATCAGATGACTCTAACTATAGAAGGATCTATTTTTATCATCGGGGACGCTAGCTAACACGCAATAGCCGATTCTAGACCAACCGATGAGAAAGATGAGTGGAGGTGTAGTTTATGGAATTGGGGTGTCGGATTTTCTCACCGCAAACACCGCAAACACACCCACCTTGTTCATGCGTTTGATTCCATTCTCTATCAGCATACGTTGTGTCGTTGCCGTCTTCGATGACCAAGGCCGCTTCAATGACATACGGCATCTGATGATGAGAAAAATGTATTAGTTAAAAAATCCACATCAAAACAGCAACGCACGGCCATCGTGCAGGTGCCGTGACGCAAATCTGCCGCGTGGGTGTTATAAAACCTCAGTATATTATCATATAAATTGCCGTGTGGCCACCTTTAATTGAAGGTGTTCAAAAGTGATTAGTCTGTTTGACTGCCACAAGGCTGTTTAATACCTATGCGTCAGTGTGGGTTTTGCCCAAAAGAAAAATCTTTCGGGTGATCGAAGCGGCAGCATACGGCGCCGTGCGGCACACCAGGTGAACGGGAAATCTGCCGTACGGTACTATGGGGTTTACCCCATACATGTATTGTGAACGTATGGGATTTCAAGGGTGTATGGAGACACTAAGAACAGGATATTTGTTAGAAGGTGTAGCATATGAGGAAAATTTAAAGTGGGATGTGAGCTGTCTGCGCTGTGCGTATTTGTTTGCTTCTTCTATCCAATACGAAATTCTTCTCTTTCATATTTGCCGGCTACCCAAATATTGCTAGGCTACACAACCATCAAACCGACCTTGCATGCTTCCGGTTCGTTTTGAACGCCCCGTGGAAGCAATATTTTATGTTATTGATATAGATAAAATCTTGAGTATGTGTAACATTTCCGGTTGGCACAATGATAAACGTTAGAAAATGAAAGAAACGTAGGCCTATCTTATTGAGGCATATTTTCTTCAGAATAATGAAGTTCACATGTCTGCGCGGTTGGCTGCTTGGGTATCCTCATCCGCAATTTTGACTATTATAGATTTTTCACCATCATTTCATTAATTTTAATATATGATCGCAGATTAATAATCTAGAGGCGAAAATGCTATCGGATACGTACTTTCCATACATGTAATACAAAAGTTAATATTTGGAAAAGGTGTGTGTTTCGAGTCACATGTGTTGTTAGTCAAGAATGGGGACTTCACCCAAGGATCTTTGGTCATAACTTTGCCATTTACGCAGGCTCCGCCAGGCGGCTGCTAGAGACGGTTCCGTATTGTAGGCTACTCAGTCCATACACATTTTTAAGAAATACACCGCCATCATAAGAAATCTCCCAAACATTATTTTGATTAATTACAAAGCTTGTCACTTTTCAGATGTAAACCATCCCCTAGCGGGCACCTACTCGCACTGTTCAATACTTTTACGAGCACTATAGGAAATGTACGACGTTGGATCTCTTGGTAGTGCTCTATATGACGCTATAAAGATATTTTTCAGACTCAGTTAACGATGTACGACACTTTATGTTATGAGTTTGATTACAAGACAAAATATCATGAAATTAGACCATGGCAGCACAGTGTTGGCCATCAACGTTGAGAGAAGTCCGAGATGGCCGACAGTAAACTTGTCCATAGTTTTTTTTTTTCTGCACTACCCACACTGTACCTACTACCCCATATTATGTAGGCATGGGGTCTCAAACATGCGGCGTAACTGGCTTCCTTTTCAAGACTTTTCAAAACGTTGTCGTGTCAAGGTTTATGAGTACAAAAACGGTCGAACTTGTAGTCACACATTAGATGCATCATGATAGTATGCACATAATTCAGACATTTTCATTGCAATCGCCACATCTTCCAGGCTTTGTCGGTTTTCAATTATCTCGACATCTATTCCCAGGTCCCAGTAGCAATCTGTGATTAAGATTCCGTTTCTGAGGTAGCACAGAATAACAGTGGTTATGAGATTAGTGAGTAACGATGTATGTGAAGTAGTGTATAAGACAAAGGGTATGTGGTCGTAATGGGGATACGGGGCGGGGGGTACGGTGACTCTACATGTACGTCTATTTATTTCATCCATTGATCGACGAGTTTACTCTCGATGTCTCATATGCATTAGAAGTAAGTCACCATACAAATAGTGATGGGGCTTATAGAGCATTACACACTACACGAATTGCATATAAGGACAGATTCCATAACATGAGATGCATGTAAATGAAAAACATTGAAAGAATATTTTCAAAATCTTCTTTTTGGGGTATTCAAACCCATGACCTCCGGGTTAAGATTGAAACTGATTAAGTAAGCTGTGGGTTTCAGCGACAACAGAACAGACGTGTGACCTTTTATCCGCTCGCTCCTTGGGGAATTGGTATCATTGTAGTCCCACAACATTGAGTTAGAGTCCAGTCAGGGCCACTTTACGTAGGCAAAATGTAAGAGTAAGGTTGAAAATCTTATCTTCAACTATATATCTATACTTGTAGAAAAATTGTTGTACTTGCGAGATGAATGTGTGTGAGAGAGGAAGTTTGAAATGTTTTTGTTTTGTCCTATTTCTAAAATACATAGATTTTCACTTGCAGATCCACCTTTTTGTGAACAGTGGGGAGCACATTATGCGGTATCGAGCACATTATAAGGTATCGCACGGTTCTTTTGTAATATAAGCACCCTGGTATGGCAAAACATGAAAGTGGAATATTTGACTAAGATGCAAAGATGTCCAAAATGTACGACTTCGACTCTTGTGGCTGATGAACGGTGGTACGAAATCAAAGGTCACCAGCAGGATTTGCAGGGATGTGATGACATCCAAATCCAGGATCAAGAGATAAGCATTCCTAATTCTGAATGGTATGTGGCATGACTATGAATTAGTTTACTATTACATGTTTGAAGTTGAAACTGGTGCTTGCGTTAGTTTCGTATACTTCCACCATAAAGCGTTTGAGCCTTTCGCTTTCGTGTTTAATTTTTGGATTTGTATAATGCATACATAGTGTTATTATAAGGATAATGGTCTGTTTTAGTGTGGAGATACCACTAGCTTGCACGAGTGGTGTCTAAGCCTGCTCTAGTGAGCGTTATCGAACGAGAGCAGGCTCAACAAGTGCATACCACAAGTGCATAGCTAGTGTTATCTCTACACTAAAACAGACCATTCCCATTTTATCTCCCCAGTTTAACAGAATTATTCAACTTGATCGTGTTTATCGTTCACAAAGTAGGGAGATAACCTGATCTCCTATGGCGTCTAACCAATCAGAATCTAGAATGAAGGGCAAACTGGAGATAAATGCCAATAAAGGGTTGATAACCATGGGACTTGGTAATTTTGTTTATGTAAAACAAGTCTTATCTTGTATTTCAAATGAAAATAGGTCCTGTTGTAAAAATATTCTATCAGATGAGTTATCTACCATAAACCCTCAACAATAGAATTGCATCACTTCAAATTGAGTGACATATATTTGCATCTCAGTTTATCGTTCTGGCTCTACGTAAAAAGCAAGATAACCCACCCATTGACTATCTAATGGCGATCTTAGGACTTGTAGATAAGAAATGAAGACTGGCAGAAACGCACATCAGTACAGTGTCATGACTATCAGACTATCGAGCTCTGGTCTGTTCATGTGACCCAAAGTTATGACACTATTCGAATATAGCTGACTAAATATAGAATCATACCACAATATGATATGGCAGATATAAAGGGAGATAGTGAAGGCTTATCAAGAAACATGATCTATTATTAAATTATTAAAGAAATTGTGAGGAAATGTATATACCTTTGGTGTCCAAGAGTATGCTTCGCCTCTTTTCAATTATGTTAGTCTTTTCGTGAGACAGTTCACAGAAGCTCTAATCCACGAAGAAAAGCAGTTTGTTCATATGAGAAGATCACATACGTGTGTCCATCCATGTTCTCGTGTAAGTCCCGATTTATGTGCTATTTATTATCTGTTGTTATTTGGCATAATCACCGAGATGACCATCCCATGCAGGTGCATTGGTTGAGTCAACTTTCAATACAAATGATTGTTCTATTCCTTATTTTCCATCAAAATGTGTTTGATGTCTTTCAAGCTATTTTGTTAACAATCGCATTGCAAAATACACACTTTTTGCAAATAAAATACACTTAACAATAGGCAAATGATGGTTTTTATATCGCATTCAATATGAGAACCTATGGAGGACAGCAGGCAAAACATACATTAAAAAATAACAGTCTCAGTTGAGAAGTTTCACAGCAATTCACAGCAAATACCTCTGTGTGCAAGAACCGTGACAAGAAGTCGCAAAGTGAGTAAACCACAGATATTAGAAATTCTGTACATGTAGATAGAACATGATAGAACATGAGGACTATGAGCAATTGGCAAAACGGTAACGGTATCGGGCTAAGGAGCCACCGGTATGAGCAAGTGATGTGTTCAATAGACTTTTCATCGTCCACCTCCATAGCCCCTACTCATTCTCCAAGCATAGCTTAACTACGCATGCGATGGTCTCTATGCAATCTTTACTTATTTCATTCATCCCAAGTTACTGAGGCATTAAGATTAGGTATTTATCAAATATAACAAGCCAATTAATTGCAAGATTAGACATATAGCAGCCAAGCATCTGAAAAATGTTATCACAAGTTATATGTTTATCACAGTATGTAGAGCTTCAAATTAACACACGTTCAATCCGGTCAACAATTATGCTACAGGTTGATGTTAACTGACACATAAACAATGTGGATACAGAATGTTACCTTAATTAACTAGTACTTCATCAATGGGCAAACTGTAAACGCTAATCTTTTTCATAGCGTGTTACACTGTATTCGCAGTTAACCGCAACTTACTCTTCTTATTTTTCTGTTTTGAAAATTTTTAGTAAATTTTTAAGCATAGAAGAATGGATACTTTAGAAACTGTAAAATCAGCTCAGGGCGGGTGCCAGGTTGTAGTGATGACGTCACGACGTATTATGAGAAATGTGATTATCATGAGTTTTGTTTTCTTTTTGAACTTTGTTGCGTACGGTGGTCTCGCAAGGTAAACGAATGGTTTTGCTCTTTCATACATTGACTTGCTCTGTCTGGGCTACTGAAATGTTATAGAATAGATTTCCAAACATCCATGTTTTTATAATGTTCTATGATATTATTAGTAGTTTTTCCAAGTATCCCGTGTCTATCAATTACCCTTGTCTTATTTCCATTATCAAATATGTTCTACATTTTGTCCAATAAAGGCACCGTGATGCATTAACCACAGATGTAATATGAACGTGATGTATGATTTACAGTAAAACTTTGTCCATGGATGAGAAGATAGACTATTATATACATTTATGCCTAGTTCCTATCCAATCATAGACAATTACTCATCGGGGTAAAGCCGTTGGGGTAACTCCGGGAGTTACCCCCCACAAGATGGAGGCATAGTCCGTCGATTCAAATGTATTTCTGTTGATTATTTAAATTTCTGCTATTAGATTTCATCATTTGATAGGTATGTGTCAATAATAGGTGTGTATAATTAGATTGCATATATTGAACACGCATTAGACTCTTCGATGAGTTCATAAAGCACGTTTTAATTTTGTTATCAGGTCGCGGGTACCTCCCATCTTAGTGTTATTATGCAAAACAACAGTGGTCGGGAGTTACCCGCAACATGATGACAAAATTAAAAATTGTGTTCAATATGTGCAATCTAATTATACATGCATATTGTTGATACATTCCTATTAATCCATGAACCTTAGTTCTGTAAATTCAGATAATCTACATAAAAACATTTGAACCAACGGACTATGCCTCCATCTTGTTGGGGTAACTCCTGGAGCTACCCCAAGCGCTTTGCCACGGTGAAAACGTATAATATTATCTACATGTACAGTTCACCCTACAACTAGACTACGCCATTACATTAAAAAAACTGCATAGTATCCATCGCCGGATTACCATTCAGATTAAACGTGGGATGGGGGTATAATGTTTTTCAAAGAGGGTAGTAAAATATGTGTTGTTGTACCTTCTAAAAGGGACTGTATGCCTTAATTCTCGTTGCATGTGACGAGCCGACTGAGTCTCAGAATACAAACGTGTCCTTAATTGCAAGTGAGCAATATCTTTGCTGTGAATAGTTCATCAAACTTATAGTACACGTGCTTCTCTTTTATGTATTGTTATTGCATGTTGTTTAATCAGCCACATGCGTATTACTGTAAAATGTCCAATGGCTTTAATGAATGTTGATTGCAGTCTTATTACATATTAATAATATAATACAACAAGTCCATACTATAATCCAAAACCTACCACAGCCTACAGAGCAGCCTGCATATAGACGAGGGTATGGGCACTACCACCCAGAGTGTCCTCTACGCCGCAATGGTCATCTCTTGTCTTTTCTTGCCAAAGCTGGTCATTTCCAAACTTGGACATAAATGGACCGTGGCTTTGTCTCTTCTGGGGTATATGTCTTGGATGGTGGCCAATGGGTATGCAGGTATGGATATAAATAACTGCTATACAATAAAACATCATCAACCATTAGAAAAGCAAATGTTGCAATTGCCGTGCATGTGTGACAGCATTGCGTCACGTATAGCTTTAAATGAGTAATGTTGCAATTGCTACAGCTATTCAACTATCTGTATGGTAGTAAAATAAACAAAACTTCTAATGTGGTTCTAGTAATGTAAGAACGCGGTGATTAATTCCATTACTTGTGTGTCTCTTAATGATGCATGTGATTGTCAACCGTCTTTCTAATCTTTCTTAATGTGATATAATATTAAATTAAATGTAAATATGGTGGTTTGTAATCGTGATCAAACTCTTGCACTCACATCTTAACATTACAATACGCTTGTGATAAGCCATCGGCGTGCAAAAGCTTTATAGATAGTTATTTGCAAACACGCAGAGGGAATGGAAAGATGATTAGAGATTTATTGCTATTGTGTTGTTTTTTTTTCAAATTACTAACACTCTGCCAGTGTGGGGTACAATGATCCCGACGTGCATTCTGGTGGGTGTCTGCGCATCCACCCTGTGGACAGGGCAGTGCTCCTACTTCACAGTGCTGGCACGGCAGTACGCCAGGCAGGAGGGACAGGCAGAGGACGCCGTCATCTCTCTCTTCTTCGGTGTATTCTTCATGATATTCCAATCATGTAAGTTACATCTTTTTTTGTGGTTGCAGACTTAATTTCGAAATTTTAAATTTAGAAGTCTCCAACCACAGAAAAAGACGTAATAGCCAAAAATGACACCATTTGTGATGTCTAGAATTTAAAAAAAATGCAAAATTGACATTAGGTTTCTGGTTACATAGTGTAACCTTAAATGAAACCCCATATGGCATTTTTGATCTTTTCATCTCACTCTTCTTCCATATATTCTTTATAATATGGCATTGTATGAGTGTTGTTGGTTGCATTGTGGATGTGTCTAATTGGTTTACAATTAGTTGGGACTATTTTGTGGTAGAAAGTTGAGATTATTGTGTTGTAATGTCTATGTATATGTTTATATTTTCATACAGCTGGGTTATTTGGAGCTATAATATCCTCCACAGTACTAAGACAAAGTCCTCCGGAAAACTTTACTGGTCCTTCTGACGACGAACTCACATTTTGTGGGATAAATGACTGTCCCGACAACAACGTTACCAATGTCAACCTGGAAAAACCTCCTAAAAATCTGGTAGTTACCGTAACCTACAATTCATAAATATATAGATATATCTATATCTGTATATATATCTATATCTGTATGAATGCCTGTATATCACATTGTTTACGTTCACTTCCGATTTATTACTGATCTCTGAAATCCATCTCTGAAAACAGAATGATTTGTGTTAGGTGTGGACTCTTGTTGCTATCTACATTTCCATTGCGGTGGCTGGATTTACTATTGCTTGCGTATTCATTGATACTATACCCGACGAATTTCTGGAAAAATCAGAGGTAATATTAATATTATTCATAAAATTATACTGTGAATTTAATTTAAAAGTCCATGGGCTTGAAATAAATCAGTTTACCTTTATCTTTACAAGAATAATGTCATCATATACTTAATATTTGAAAAGGTTCGGCCTCAAATTGCAAAGCTGTGATTTCATACTCTGATGTGGAAAAAAGCATTGCATAATGTACAGCCTAACATGAATACAACTCTTATCTGTCAGGCGCTTAATGCACGGGAGGAGGTTATTAGCGGGTTAAAAGCGACCGTGTTCCACATGAGGCACGTCAGCCAGCTGTTGCTAATCCCCCTCACCATTTATAGTGGGCTCGAGCAGACTTTCAAAGGTGCAGACTGGAACAAAGTTAGTGTCCATTTCTAGTACGAATATTGAATACTGTACTAGGAGTATAATCCATAGTATTATTTCAGTGTTTTGGGGTGGGGGAGGGGAGTGTCGCATATTGCTGGTTGTATTCTATTTGCTATTACACTTCATTCACAAAATGTAAGTTTTTCACCATCTGTTCAGTCGTATGTGACGTGCTACCTGGGAATATGGATGGTGGGATTCGTGTCCATGTCAGGATCCATCTGTAACGCCATCACATCCTTTTCCGGTGGTAGGCTTGTGCTGATCACTGGCAGAATACCACTTTTTGTATTTGGTTAGTTTCGCCTTATCGGTTACCAAAGAAAAATGTACACATTAATCCTTCAGCGCACATATGGTCTTGCTAGCTAGGCTTCGATGTGTAGTTCATTTATCTAGAATTATTATCATTCACAACGCTTTATTTGAATTATGTTTGATTTAAAATTCAGTCATATTGTCACACAGCAAAAAAATAATATGATCTACATATGGGCAATAACACAGTATTTTGCTGAGTTTGTGTGCAAGTATTATCTTACTTCCCTAAGGTATTCTATTGGAGACAGCACTAATCTTCACATATGCTCTCTGGAAGCCCGATGTCGACTCTCCGGCACTTTTTCTATGTCATACCAGCCTTTGCCGGTACAGGGGATGGCATATGGCAGACACAGATCAACGGTAATTTAAAATAATTGAAGTTGTACTTAAAATACTAGTTTGATACAACAAAGTGGATAGTTTATTTAATTGTTTACTACTATTATTTTTCATAAACTAGACTTGGTGCGAGATGAGTGATGAAAATAATTCTAGCACATCGTGAATGTATTTGATTTACGCTTTGACAGGATTCATGTCAATAGGTTTAGTTTTTAACCACCTCTTTAAAATTCCATTGATTATGCAAGACATTCTCGTTGCATTAAAAAGTGGCTAGCACATTATCAGATAATTAGGAATGTCGCGTGGTTAGCTTGGAAGTTAGAGAATCCATGCTAACCTCTTTCTTCATATTTAAACTTCTTCCATGTAAACCAAATGCAGCGTCTGCCCTTTCTGCATAGGCAGATCCAGGGGCACAAGGGGCGCCCCGCCCCTTTTTTCCCCACCAAAATGTTCATTTTTGTAGGGATTACCGCCATTGATCACGCTTACGAAATCCTTGACATGACCCCAGTGCGTCCCCCTTTTTTCTGAAAACCTGGATCTGTGATATTAAATACTCTATTACAGCACCTTGATTAAGAAGGGTGTCCATCATGGAAATCGGTATTGTCGGTGTTTGTTTACCAGGTTTAGACATATAGTTGCATCTTCTCTATTTCTGGTGATACATGTTAGTATAAATAGGTACAATACAGGCTGTATAAAATAATGCGTATGAATGATTCCTAGTGTGGATGCTATGTTTGTAGCAGCTGGGGACCCAATAATCTCAACCAGTTTCCCACTTTAAAAACGAGTCTGTTATTCATTTTCAGCTCTCTACGGCTCGTTATTCCGTGGAGAGTCTGAGGCCGCTTTCTCCAACTACCGCCTATGGGAGTCCGCGGGTTTTGTTATGGCCTATGCCTATAGCAGCTACCTGTGTACAGACACCAAGCTGTACATCATGGCAGCCTTTCTGCTGGGCGGCATGGCACTGTACGGTCTAGTAGAGGCCAGGGAGAGGAGGATCAACAGGATCACCAGCCTCGATGTGACAACTGATGATGAGCTGGCGCATGCGCAGAAGAGCGGAGTGAAATCACGTGATGAGATGAAAGCGGCTATAGAGATGGAGTCGTCTGCCACTTTGAATATGTCGGGTGATAGAGAGGGTGTTCAAGATTTGGAGAAAAGTAAAGTGGTATGAACCCCAGCATCGATAGTCCTTTCTCCATTTCAAGATGACTTGTGTTTGTTGAATAGTTCTGAGCTTTGGGGAACAGTTTGGTACATATTTTAATTTTGAATTAATAAAGTGCAGTATTAACACTGTGTTGTTGCTGTATCAAATGCTGATATTATGGGAGATATAATTCTACCACGTTTAAAGAATGGGTTATACATAATTATACATATTTGCATGACACATGTGTGTGACAGGAAAACGTAAACATATTTTGTGGTAGTACTAGATTTATATTTGATATATTTTTAAACTAATAACTACGTATACCAGAATACATGTTACTAAAACTAATACTACTAGAAAGAACTCATTCTTGAACGGAAGTAAGTTTTCCAGCCTCTTCCAAATTCTCATCCCCGTTATGAGCTCTTTGTTCAGAGTGCTTACGGTTCCGTGTCAAAATATATTCCAAAAGACCATACAATACCATTCCACTTATAAGACAGACACACAATATATACAGTTCAACAGTGGTGCATATGTGACTACTGTAGACTAGGGCTATCACATATCCAATTGATCGCCATAGTCTGTAGTTGGCAAACGCAGCTTCTGAAGCACCTTTGAAGACTGACCCATAGAGAGCTAAATGTAGAAAAAAATGTAAATAATGGCAAGTTTCAATTTACATTACACATTCAGGATACATCGACGACAGTGTGTTCATTCGTATGTATATATGCTCTCTACACCATTCAGTTTAAGTTCCTTTGAATTCAATTAATATTAATCACCTTTATATTACGTATTACCGTTAATTTGAGTCTGGAATATCCCATGTCCGACACCAGCTAAAGCGGACTGAATGAAGAAGACCACAACCGAGTGGAGGTTAGGTTGTAATGCATAGCTACCAATAAGACCCAGTTCTACCAGCATCCCTGTAATTTAGGAGTTACTTAGCATTAATATGTAAATCATGTGGGTAATTATAAGAGGAAAAAGATAGTGATAATCAATGCTCTGGACAATACTTGTATTTGT
>CM032659.1:13303947-13341447 GCA_019095985.1 Streblospio benedicti
TTGGATTATATTTCTATGACTAGCTGATCACAATGTTGTCATATCAGAAACCAGGTGCGTCTACTGTTTACAAATTAGCAATTGTGCTGCCTTTGTGTGTGTGTGTGTGTTTTTCATCCCATTCACTGGCGAATTTACAATTAACAAAATCCACAGACAAAGTAAGTGTGTAGATAACTGTTGCCGATATGAGATTCAATTGGCATTTCAATAAGTCTAACGAAATACATATAAATGGATTGTAAACGGAATGTATTTGATGTTTGCATTATGAGCTGATCTTGCCAATATATTGTTGTCATACACGATGGTGTCTCCATCCAAGAGCAAGTTCCGCGAATATAGCCGTGAGATATGGTGATTATATATACATATATATATATACATGTTCTGTCTAAGGATTGAAAAGATACTCTTTGCAGGTTTTGTTCATGATTTTCAGCCCGAAAGAGCCTGCGATGCAACATTTTTAGGAATAAAACTCGCACACGCAACCACACCTACACCAACAGTCCCACACCGCCACTCCCAATAAAAGTGATAACTTACCCCACACCCAAACCCACATAAGAATTTCAAACTTGCATCCTGCATCCACCCCCGCACCTGCAGTAAAAGTAACAAGCTAGCCCACAGCCCGCAAATTTGGCCTGTGCTGTACGTGCGCAGGGCTCTGATACAGGAATACATACCTTAGATTCATTCAATAATTCTTCGGGGATGGGGTCGAGGAAAGCACACGATATCAAGAATGCTATTGCAGCTATTATTATATAAATAACGACCAAGGTCCACATCTGCAAAAGATATATATATATGATGAAATATGTACCACCTTCTGACAAAAAATTGACAACAGTGTATGTATAACTAATAAATTGATATTCATTTACCAGATTTTTAGGAGGTTTTTCTAGATTGACGTTGGTAACGTTGTTGTCGGGACAGTCATTTATCCCACAGAGCGAAAGTTCATAGTCTGATGGACCAGTGAAGTTTTCAGGGGGACTCTGTCTTAACACAGTGGAGGAGATTACAGCACCAAATAAACCAGCTGAAAATTGTTGACAAATCGTATGTGAACATAGGCTGTGAGTAAATAATGACAATATAGTGTTTGCTGGATTTAAAATGTCAGTCACGAGATTGTCATCAACTTACATGACATCATTATTGTGAAAAACACGCCAAAGAAGAAGGAGTGGACACTGTCTTCTGAGCGTCGCTTTATCTTGGCAAATCTTTGTCCCAGGATGGTGACATATGAACCCTGAGCTGACCATAATGTGGCTGAAGCTACGCCTCCTATGATCGAAGTAGGCACCATAGTCGCCCAGACTACAATGATTGTAAGGCACTGTTTATGATTAGTAATCACTGTCATTTTTTGTATTAGCATTTGTTTAATGTACAGGTACGTATATTACACAGCATTGGCACAGATGAAGATAATCCTCATGTCTTGTTACCTTCGATTATGAGCTTGAGAACCGCCAAGACCATTTGATATAAAACTCAATTTAAAGCTGTGTTTTATGGTAATAGAAATCTGCCAGCTGTTGGCAGCCGTCAGATAATTCGAATAGAATAGTTTTCTATTGTTGCAGTTCTTAGGAATTTCATAAGAATTACCTGCATATCCGTTGGCTACCATCCATGATAAATTACCCAGAATAGACAGTGTGATGGTCCATTTATGTCCAAGTTTAGAAATGACTACCTTTGGCAGAAAGAGGCAAGATATGACCAGTGCAGCGTAATAAATACACTTTGGGTGGTAGTACCCATGTCCTGGTCTATGTGCAGACTGCTCTGTAGACTGGAGCATAGAATATATACATGTATCATATATATGTATATATATTTCATCGCGGTATTTCAGCTGAAGTGAAAACTTAGTGTTTGTTTCTTTTGCATGTATCAATGTACCTGTGATGTATGTGATTCGATTTTGTGCACCGTGCCAATTTAATTAAGTAAAGTGTGCTTTCCACAGGACCATTGTTGGCCAGTTTCTAATATTTTTAGCATTAGCGTCCATACTGCTTGAAAGAGAACATCCAATCTTAGCACTTCTTTACATGCCTAGTGGCCATCACCTGTTTCCAGTTTGACAATGTGCCATTTGAAATGTGTTCTCCATGGGGCCATTTTTGGTCATTATTGCCACTTTTTTCAATGATTTATTACTAGAATCAAAGTATCATATTAATCATGTGAAAAAAATCTTTTTTGATACGAACATACATTGTGCATCAAATACTTGACCTATATCTATATGCTTTACATATTTACATCGTTCAACCTTCGTCATTTTAGGGGGTGGGCTATTATGTGAGTGGTTATACACGTATGTTATTGATTTTTATGTGATTTTTTCCTATTTCCATAAATATTTTCAATGCAGTTTGAAACATTACCATTTGATTGGCCTACCACGTTGACATATATGCAGTGACCATAAACTCTGCCCAATATTTGGCACATTACCAATTAAAGTTTGTGTTCCAGAGAGCCATTTTAGTCAATATTTGTTCTAATAGTTTCAATACCGTTTGGAACATGGCCTGCACATTTGACACCATGATTACAGTATATTAGATCAAAAGTACTCAGAAAGCACAACATCACTAGAACAAAGTTGACTCATGGACAATAAAGATATTTTAACCATACCTAGAAAGCACTTACAATCAAAAATAACACTATTGCTATGTGCTGCCATGATTTTTGACTCCAGCTGGAAATTCATGCATGTGCATTATTGTGCATAGAAAGATGTGGGGAAAATTGCAAATTGTATTAATATATTCAAGAAGCAGCATGTTTAGTTTAGTAACAACATGTCGTTTGTAATATAGATTCTGAGCCATTTGAATAAAATGACATAGTCTTGATATGGTATTCACTTCATATGGATATTCTAGTGACATTGACCATCATGATCAGTCATAGGCAGATCTAGGGAGGGGGGCAAGGGGCATCCCCCACACACACCTTTTCCCGCCAAAATACTTCATTTTCATCGGTTTTTTTACACGTCCGCCATCGATTGCGCGTACCAAACCCAAGAAATCCTTGAAGTGCCCCACACCCTTTTTCTTAAAACCTAGATCTGCCGTTGATCCGTAATCAAAGGAAGCCACATATGGGGCAAATGTCATACTTACATTGTTAGTCCATAGAAAGCCATGAAGTTTAAGAGAAAAACGATACTTATTATAAGTACATTCTTCAGAATACGTCTAGGCCCCATGGCGCTGTCAACTGGTTTCTGGTTCATGCACTGCATTCTCATTTGTGGATTTGTATATTTACTTACTTATATTCTAACACATAAGAAAATAATGAATATCAAATGTTCATTACGACATCACATCATTATAAATTCAAATGTGCACACCGGTTTATCTATTCACAAAATGATACACAGCATATCCCACATGATTAATCTTTGAAAAGCTAACTAAGTGTTCTAGTAAGTAAAGTTTTGTAATATGACAATAAATAAGGTATACGAAATATCAATGTGATAACAAACAACAATGCCCGTTAATATTTTTTATCACCTGCTTGGCATATGGATGGTCATGATTCATATGTCAACGAACTATGTATTTAATTATACAATGCGTTGCAATGCTATTCATAGACAATGCGTAAATGCTAACATCTGTTTTAAAATATGGTCAAAATATAAAAGGTTTTAACCAATCAAATAACATTACATGTGACTTTGTGGCTCATCAATTTTTACTATCTTGGGGCATGCCATATCATTCAATAATTACAAGTTATAAATATCAAGGGAGCCGGTTAATTGCCTTTGAATATGCGTATGGACTCCGGAACCTCAGAAACTTTCAACTCCGTCGCAATCTTTCTGAAGCCCAAAAGTATTTTTTTTTTTACACTGATGAAAAACTCAAAACTTTAGCATGAAACATGCATGACACAGTTATCTTTTCTTTGTTTAGGCGTTCAAAAAACGTAATACGGTTTAAATTTAGTAGTTTTAGCTAATATTCTATTTTAGCTAATATCTCAGACTCATCTTTATCATTCATATCATGATTATGATATATATTCTATATTTTTATTGTAAACATAGAGTTAGATTATGACTTCGATTGATTAACGATATTATCAATACTTGGTATAATTACAACTAGATATCAGTATATGGTCCATTTTAAGTTTGATATTATACTATATACAACTAGCAATCAGTTTATGGTTCATTTTATGTTTGATATGATCAGCGTCAAATTACAGAACTTGATATAATAATTACCTCAATCAAATTACAGAATCAAAGTTTTTTTTCATAGTATTAAGGTTATTTAACATTACAGTGTTGACACAAATCAAAGATACCAGGTCATATCATATTATATATACTTGTGACTAGAAAACAGTTCACGGTATAGTTCATGTCTATTTGTATGACCCTCTGGTCACAGCACTTGACTTCAATTAGGTTACGTAATCAAAGTTGTTCCTATTTTTTAAATATTAATATTACATAACAGTATCGAATTATTAGTGTCTAGTGTTGACACATCTCAAAGATACTATGTCATATCATGTTTTCAAAGGTAATGATAACTATTACATAAGTTTTTTATCATTGAATTTCATCAGCTTTTTGTGATATTGGAAACATTTTCCGTTTTGTCCAAAACAAAATAAACTTTAATAGCATTCACTTAAATTCTAATGCAATAAATGTTATTATATACAAACATCAATGTGTATGTATTTATATATACCCACATGTACACCGTATATGTATTTATATACACACACATACACTGTACATACACATATATATATAGCCCAAAAGTATACCTTGTTCCAATATTGTCACACTTACTAAAAGGCACATTGTTCTGATATCGCTCTCATGGACTGTACCCTGTCAATATAGTATTATGTGGTGAGGGTAAAGGCTATATTAAACTCTCCTATACAGTCTCCATGCAATTCATCATACGTGAAAATTGAATAACTTATGAACATTCCCCCTAAATACACCCAACTAAGTCAGTATATGTATTTATGTGGGCCTTAAGTATACAAAACAAAACACAACACTGTTTTGATAGCATTTTTTACTCTTTCCGCAGAAGATTCAACAACCTCTCATGCTGGATCAGCTTTACACGATGTTTTGTAATGTGCTAGAAGTCACCAATGATCACCGGGGGAAAGCATGTGGTGTAACTATGAAGTCACCGCAACAAAGATGGAGTACAGGCTGTCGATCCAAATGTTTTCCATTGATTATTTTTAATATTTTCTGGCATTAATTAAATCTCATTGTTTTGATAAGCATGTGTCAACAATAGGTACATACTTATAATTAGCATGCACGTATTGAACACATCACGTGTCAAACTTGTCAATAAATTTACAAATCAGGTTTATTATAATCATGTAGCCCGTAAATCCCGAGTTTCTTGCTGTTGTGCACCACGTAGAGTTACTGCGACAGAATCAGGAGTTACCGGCTATATGATTACAATCTTTAAACACTTTATTTGTGAACTCATGGAAGTGTTTGACTTGTGTTCAATATAAACAATATAAGCAGGCTAATTGTACACGCCTAGTGTTCACACATAACTACAAAATCACAGATTTTAGTGCAAGAAATTTGGATAATCAATAGAAGAAAAAACATTTGAGTCCAGAGACTGCGACCATCTTTGTTTGGGTAACTCGCAAGTTACCCACGCGGCTTTACCCCGGTGAATGGTTTATGGTATGTGTGTCAACTGCATAGGATACTGTGGCCTAAAACATTACACATATATGTCCTACTTTTAATCGACGTGATTATAGCCAACCTTCATATCCAATTTATCAACATCAAAATATATATTTAAATTAATACTCGTCCATAGATTCAATGAAATGGATATGTTAAATCTATGAGTGATATTATTGTGTGTGTTTACCATTTAAACTCTATATTAAGTAAATAAATAGATCATTCATGTTTTAAAGATTCGCGTACTTGTAGATCTGAATGATGTGGTGTGATATTGTATTGGTGTTCTCACTTTTCTTTTGGATTTGTATGAAGAATTCTGAAGGCGCAAAAATTCTACTTCTACCAACAGACCATTTACCTAACGTCAGGATGCTTGCTAGTGTCAGCATATCTCTTAGTGCAAATGGTCATGAACCAACAATTTTGATACCTGACAAATACAAAGAGGTAGCTTCTGAAATAGGAGCCATGCCAATTCTTGTAAAAACTGCAGATTTAGATGAGTTTAAAGATTACTACGAACGGGTAAACCAGTCTTTACAGAAGGAAGGAATAGATAAGTTGATTGCCATATGGAGGGATGTGAATTCTTATTGTTCTATTGTTCTCTCTTACTGCAGGGCAGTGTTTACTAATGCACAGTTGCTCCAGAAGATTAAAGACGAACAATTCGATATTGCAATAGTGGACGGTCTTGAACTTTCCCAGTGTTTATTTGCTATACCCCACAAACTTAACCTTCCTTATATCACAATGACCTGGGAAATTGCAGCATGGGTTGTACAAATACCCCAAATGGCTTCCATTTCAGGACAGTACGGTGTCTTTCAATTTCCTGAACCACCAACATTTTTGGCAAGATTGTGGAATTTCATTTTACATACAGCAATGTATACATCTTACCCACATCTCTGTCATAACGATGAACATATTGCCCATGAGTTTGCTCCAGAGCAACCCAAAATAACATATCAAGAGCTGGTAAGAAAATCACAAGTAGTTCTCATAACCAGGGATAATTTTTGTATGGACTACCCCAGGCTGGAGTCACCGCATTTCCATTTCATTGGGGGACCAAGTGCAATGCTTTCTAAGCCTTTGCCACTTGAATTTGACCATTTTGTACGGCAAGCTGAGCATGGTGTCATTGTTGTTAGTTTCGGATCTCTTGTCAAAACTTTGATAAACCCATTAATGGTTAAATTCATGGATGCTTTCAAACATATTCCTCAGAGAATTGTAATGCATTTTGAAGGAGAATTTGATGAAGTTCCATCTAACGTTCTCTTGTCAAAATGGATACCACAAAATGACATACTCGCTGACAACAAAACAGTGCTGTATATAGGTCATGGTGGTCAGTTTGGTCAGTCAGAGGCCCATTTCCATGGGGTGCCAATGATCATTGTACCTTTTGTTTGGGATCAGTCATATGTTGCCACAAGAGTGGTATCCAAAGAATATGGAAAATCCCTTGATCCCTTTACCTTTACATCAAATGACTTAGTTAAAGCTATCAACGAAGTGATCTCTAACCCTCGATATAAAGAAAATATGCAGAAGTGCTCAAATATCATCAGGTCATACAGAAATCCACATGAATCCATTGTCTGGTGGGTGAATCATGTAGTAAACTTCGGAGGAGATCACCTAAAGCCTCAGTTCAGTGACATGCCAACGTATCAGTTTTTCATGTTAGATGTACTGGTGTTTTTGTTAGTGATTTCTTGCAGTTTGCTTGTATTGGGGTTAAAGCTTTGCAAAATGTGTTTCAAAGTGGTAATGATCAAAATGAAAGTAAAGAAAGATTGAATTGTACATTATAATGTAAGCTACTATGTACGTGGTTGCTAAGCAAAAAGGATGTCTATGTGTCATTAAAAGAAGGCTTGTGTTAGTTTTTAATAGGTAGTCATTAAAATAGTGTTTTGCGTTTTACAAAGTGAACCAGAGACTCTTAAGTTTAATTTTATGTCACAAAACTGGGGTATTATGGAAGTGTTTTGTGTTACTGCTTCATAAAACATAAAAACTGGTTGATATAAAAGCATTATGTTCGGCAATATGTAGATGACTGTGCCGACACCATGATCGTAATGCGTGTTACGATCATACTGATGACGTTGTGAATATATTGCCTATGATATATATTGCAATAATAATAGTTTATTTTTTATTGAAAGTAAATATTGTGGTTTTTAGTTTTCTTTGCTTTATAGATAAGGGCAATCGAACTTTGGTTCTATACCCCATTAAGAATGAACACTTTAACAATATTTTACAAATATATTACATCTATGTTGTTTATTTTTATAACAAAATCCATCTATATTTATACTCATTTGACACAGTTGAAATATTTAGTTTACTAGCCATATTGAATTGGGTCACCTTTAACATTATGCCATAGGTTATGACATGGATAAATGCACAAATACATCTCAAAACAGACGTAAACCCTAAAGTAGGTAGAAAAGTTTGCAAACGAATGTATGTTGGTTTCGCGGTTATACATTCATTTTATATCTCATCTGGAAACAAGGGAGTATAACCACATTGAACAGGTGTCCTGGCATAGATTAATGGTATACAACATTAAGACTATACCAATATTATAAAATAAAGATGTCTTAGAATGTGAGCAGCTTCTTATTGCCTGTGGCCTCTCCGGTACAAATTTCATTGCCTTTATATGTGAAACCAAATTTATTGATAGGCCCGTAATAGACAGCCTTGAGTTTGCAATCGTCCTGGACATCATAGATCCGAAGACACATCTCCACTGTGATTGAGGCTATGTAATCGACCGTGATCTGCAGGTCTCTGAAAATAAAAATATACATTAAATTAGTAACAGTGCAATAATTAGAATAGTCTCATTGGTAGAAATATGCTTGCAAAAAAAATGTGTGTAAGAGAGAGATGTTTGAAAATTAGAAATGTTCGTACAAAAACAACTAGTATATTTGGTGTGTTTTGAAAGCAAAATCCCACTGTACATGTGTTTGTTTACCATGCCAAAACACTCGATTTTACTTGTGCTTCATTACATTTTACACCCTGGAGTTCTTGTATCTCACAATACCATAGACCATACCGCAAACTATCACAGCTTCGTTGGTTCATTTTTTATAGTACCTGGTACTCTTACGTGTATTGAAAATGATGGTGTGTGGAAGCTAAAGCTCATTATTTAGCACTCCACTTGTTGCACAGACTAATCAATACCTGAACAAGCCCACGGCGTCCCTGATGACACGTGCCCGCGTGTACCCTTCTCCCCCTGCCTGCTGCTGCTTCCACACGGTGAGGGCGCCAGTGTCGCAGCCGGTCACCATAACGTCCCCCGCCGGAGAGTAGCGAACGCAGTTCACAAGGTCGTCGTGAGGTGGCGCCAGCTCACAGCTCAGACTGATGTCACTTGGAGCCCCACTGAAATAAAATGCGTGTGGTGTTTTTTTTTAATGCTTTTATATAAAATGTAAAATTGTGAGAGCAAAACTTGTATATTTACTTATGCTGTTTACATTTTGCAGTTTTGTTGTGTAGATTTTATGCTTGTTTTTCTTACGTGTTTATTTTTACTTTTTCTTTTAATTTGTATTCAAGTGTGTTTTGTTGAGCGGATGGAGCAATTGATGTGTATAATATAAATACGTGGCTGATCAGGTTCAAACAACAACAAAAAGCGCATGAGATAAATATTTTAATGTTAAATATTACTATCAAACTTTTAGTGTATGAAAATATATTATGTGGCAAGATCAATAGAAGAACAGCATAGAAAATTCATAACATCAGATAACAACGAATAAATAATATCAACATCCACCAGTAATGTTCACAGGTGTATGTATCACAGAACTTTGTCCACAAACTGTATTATTGGTCGTCTTGTAAGTCCGAACAGTTTGTTAACACGTTTAGTACACGCATCTTCATCTTTGACGCATCATCTTTTTTTTTTCTTTTTCTTTTTCTTGTTACAAAAATAATGCTTTCCACTGTAGCTATGTTCAACATTCTTACTCTAGTCTTTCACACAGCAAGAAACACGATTCAAATGTTTCTTTCATCTTTTTTTTTTTTTTTTATTACAAAAATAATGCTTTCCACTGTAGCTATGTTCAACATTCTTACTCTAAGTCTTTCACACAGCAAGAAACACGATTCAAATCAAATTTTTTTTTTTTTGTTACAAAAATAATGCTTTCCACTGTAGCTATGTTCAATATTCTTACTCTAAGTCTTTCACACAGCAAGAAACACGATTCGAATGTTTCTCTCATCTCTTTTTTTCTTCTTTTTTCTTCTTTTGTACAAAAAAAAAATATTGCTTCATATTGATCAACATATACATACTTAAAACCTTTCATACGACATGAAACACACATTACAATTTTCTGTCTTCTTTTTTTTTCCTCTTTTTTTTTCCCCACTTCCATTTTTTCAACATTAATACAGTTACATTTTCACACAGTTGGGAACATTACGAACTAAAATATATATGAAAAAATCTTTTGAGCAAAATGCTCTTGCTGTTCCCCCTGTTCATCATCTTTTTACTGGAAATAATCTTCAGGATCAGTACTCTTGTAGTCAGATTCTTCTTCCTCATCGTCATCATCATCACGCTTCTCTAAGTCCTCGCCTTCAACTTGAACATGGACGTAGAATTTCACCAACTTCTTCCTTGGCAGGATGGGTTTTAGGAGTTCTCTAAATACTCTCCTGAAGTGCTTCTTGGCAGCTTTTCCAAATTTTCTCATGGACGGTGTGATGATGTGATGGACAGGGTGGTCAGGAAGGAAACGGACTACATTGACCCATCTCCATACAAGATCAGAATCATCACCTGAATAATCAGTGTTGAGACGCGTGTACTCTCCTTGCAGTCCATCAAACCATTGTCTACAATGGTCGCATTTAAAGAAGTTCTTTGGTTGCATTGTGTAGCTTTTTATTCACATCAGAATTAGAAATAAAATAGAGAATATTCGCAAACAGTGTGCTAGATTCTCATCAAATAAATGATTGTCTAACGTTGTGCATGGAACGTAAAACGTAAGACGATAAACGCGAAACGTTGGGTGGAATTTTTACGTGGAAAAGTCGACTGTGTTAAACGACAAACGTATAGCAATAATATATGTGAAGATAGAATGGTGTAATAAAGTAATTGATTTAAAAAAGAAAATTGGAAGATAATTATATAATAATACTTATTCGGATGTAGGTATATCGATCTTGTTTAAAATACTTTTGGGTGGGGGAGGGTACTTTGTGAAGACCTCAAAAGAATATATCTACGTGTCCTTTAATTCCCAGATTCGGGTGACATATGATAATTTAAAATCAAATCCAGATTATCATTTTGAGTACATTAGATTCTAATGTTTATGGAGTGTTTTTAAAACTTTATAATTCACAGCAAAGCAATGTAATTCCAATTTTTCTATATCATCATCCTTCAGCCTGTGCAGTATTGCTCCCTGAACAATCTATCAGCTTTAAAAAAAGAGAACAAAGTTGAAGATGCCTCCAAAGAAGGAAAATCGTCGGGCGAGTGAGCCTGTGAAGCAGGTTAGCGAAGCCCCACCGAAGAAGCCTAAAGTGTGCCAATCGGACCTAGTCCAGGGCTCCGGTACCTCTACGATTGACGAGACTGGTTCAGAATCCTCAAACCCTCAGTGTAACGTGCCAAAAAACAAAAGTTGATACCTGAAGACAAAGTTGCATCAAAATATTCCACCCTTCCTTGATCATTGATAGTGACATTCTAATTTTTTTTATGTCTTTTACATATTGTTGTAATCTTTTTACATTTATTCTTTTGTTATGTATAAGCTTATGTTAGTTCTACTTTCACTTGGTTTACTTCTGTGTGTGTTAATATTTACACTTACGGTAATAGTTTTTACGTCTATGTTCTTTATAATGATATCGAATGACGGCGACGAGAGCCTCTTGCTTATGTACTTGTTTTATATAGCCAATATTTTCACAGTGTAGGGTACAATGGAATATTAAAATGGATTTGAAATGATGCCGCAATTATTTTTGTTGTTTTGTGTCAACTGCATAAGCCTGTTAGCTTTTTTATTATAACTTCCTCGCCAACAGTCACCAAATGTTCTAACAATTGTTTTAGAATGGAAAAAATGGTCATGACTGCACATCATTCAGGCACGAATGCAGTAGTGTCTATTTTGCAGAGGTTGTGGAGAAGTTTAGAGTAGTCTCTAAGGAGAAAAAGGAAACACTGATACTGCATCAACACAAACCTTAAACTCCACACTTTGACATGATTTGCAAAAGCACAAGCAATCTCCCCGCTACTTTTGGACCAGGCGATGCTTTCAATGTTGGCTGCATTGTGCTTGTTTGTAGTAACAGATGTGCCTGCGGGAAATATCATCACATGCAATAAACCATGATGAGTGAGAACCCCAATCTTTAAAAAAAATCAGACACGGTGCGCATTTTCAAGAGTAATAATGCACATATGGCTCTCTGTCTTAGACGACAACCATGTATTTATGGCCCTGTGTAGTGGTATGGAAAAAATGACACCATTTAACCATTGTGGAATGGTGTTTAGGCCCTCTGCTACATTTGTTTGAAATTTTCAGCACTCCCCTTCCCTTTAAGAGCACCACAAATTTTCAAGCGCCCCCTCCCCCCAGTGTTTTCATACCCCTTAGTTAATGATCAATAGTAGCCCCCTCATACCTAGTTAGGATTTATATGCGTCAGAAATCCATACATAAGTAGGATAAAACAATATATAATATATATGGACACGCCAGTAATTTCATGTGTAAGAGAACTTGATTGTCTTATTTAAAAGTCTACAGTTACTGTAACGCCTGTTTTTAAATGCTGTTAACCCATTGATTGTTTACCTTCTTTGTTCCAATCAAAACTTCCCACTTCCAAAGGTTGGTCGTAATCAAAAAGATGGACACTTGTATTGTAAGTTCCTGAAATAATATTGACATCGGCGCTAGAATGTTACTTTTGAAATGTGATCCTCATCATTATCATGCAAATGCATTAGTAAGATTAATATTATGTATACACACCCACTACAATGAACTTGTCAGTAGCACATACACAGAACGGACTAGCAACTTCGTATTTTGTGTGAGAAGAACCATCAGCAGCAAGCACGGAAAACACCACAGCATTTTTGTGGGCATTTTCCTGAACAATAGATAAGTATAGGTATTCAAATTATAATCTATAAATAAATCATCTTCCTGTGAAATACATCTGATTAGAATTCAATGTGCAGCTACACTATATCCCTTGTACGTTAAAATGACACGTTAATATAACTAGTTTTTAAATATTCTATTATAAATTGACCAATTATGCTAGATCTAGGATTTAGAATTACATTCATATAAAACAGAGAGAAAGAGGATGCAAGTTATTAGAATCATCAAATCATAGTGCCTGATTGATAAAGAAAAATGTCTTAATATCACAGCTTTCTTGAAAACGTGAGCATGTAATGTAATAATAAGCAAGAATTACAGGGTAGTTTCCAGTGTGCCCCATATCAACTGTGACCAAGCGTGAAGAATCTGGAGTCCAACATGTGTTCTCGATCCCTCCGTTGTGGCTGGGAGAAGCCCTGCTTGATCCCCCACCATGGATCTCCTCTATTCTACAAGACTGCATTAATGCAATATAGATAATTGATTAGATTGATTACAAAGATTCTTAGTCATAGAAAAATTGGAGAACAACAAGACCGAAGCCTCGTGCGTATCCGTACGTGTGATGATTTTCTGCTAGTCATGATAACTGTATATACAAGTTCAACAATAGTTTCTAAATAAGGATAATAATCAGTTCATACACTGAGCTTTCAACAGAATCCGCCATCTTGATCACAGTGGTTGACGTCATTCGTCGTCACTGGGACCTCGGGAAATCCCCGGGTTGCGCGCCCCCCTCCCCCTCTCGGGTGAGGACATTGTTCCAGATGGAAGGAAGCTGGTACCTGCCCCCATCTCTATTTAGACAGACTGCACAGGATACAGATGTACAGGTGGATTGCCCCAAGAGACCTCCGGTAGTGATACCATACATTCAAGGAGTGTCTGAACACATAAGAAGGGTAATGCACCAATACAGTGTGCAGGTGTTCTTTAAACCTGTGAACACTCTCAGACAGCTACTGGTGAGACCCAAGGACCCCCTGGAGAGAGAACGTGTGATTGGACCGGTCTACCAGATAAAGTGCTAGCACTGCGAGGCCTCGTACATGGGAGAGACTGAACACGCGTTAAAAGCGAGGTTCCTAGAACACCGCAGACCCAGTCTCGTCACCTGCACACAGACAGTAAAGGACACAGTGTCTCTCTCGAAGGGACTAACATCTTTTGTGTGGAACCCAAATATTTCGAACTTGGCGTGAAGGAGGCCATTCATATCAGGAAACTCAAGCCCTCACTAAATAGAGATGGGGGCAGGTACCAGCTTCCTTCCATCTGGAACAATGTCCTCACCCGAGAGGGGGAGGGGGGCGGGGATTTCCCGAGGTCCCAGTGACGACGAATGACGTCAACCACTGTGATCAAGATGGCAGATGCTGTCAAAAGCTCAGTGTATGAACTGATTATTATCCTTGCTTAGAATCTATTGTTGAACTTATATATTTCATATCCAGGATAAATGAATTTCCATCAAATGATAACTGTATATTGTTCATTCAAAATAAGTACCCCTCATCTGCACTATACTTAACAAAGTCATCACATGCCTCACTGACACGGCTATGCAATGGTTTCAGCGATTGTCAAATGCCCGGTGTACTTTATTTTAGTACTGATACATAAATGGGATATAAAAAGGTCCGCGCTTTCACTCACCTTGTATATAAAGAGATAGTTGACAATCGCGATCACTTAGTGCAAATATTATACCAATGACCAAGTATTATTTATGTCAGTGCATGCTTCAAGCACAGATAACAGCTCTAAAGCAGAACAGTTACATAAATCTTAGCAATTGGGCCCTGGAATCCAGTGCTCTGTATTTAATATTTAGAACAACCATAATGTAAACGTGCTGTATCAGGAATAACTCACAGCCGACCATCCTGAGGAGGAGGCTGAATATTTTCCGTCCGGGCTTATGTTCATAGTGCTGTAATGCAGGCCTTTCACGGGAGGGACTTGTCCATCTAAAACTGCTTTGAAATCCCACACCTAAATATTCAAAAATAAAACAGATTATATATAACCTATGACGTACGGCATGATGGATATTACAGTTAACATGTTATTCTACACCTGTGACATATGACTTTCAGATGGTACATATTAACAATTACATAATGTATAATTGGAGTACATGCTCAATTGTAAATACAAATTTGTTGAAACAATTAGTGTATCATGAGGTCTATCATGGTCTGCAATAAACTTTCTTCAGTATCCACGTTGTTGTGCCAATACCTTAAACACAGAAAAGTCTCACACTCTAACCTTCAGCGTCTGGTCTAGTGAGCTGGTCACCATACTGTCACCAGAGGGGCTAATGCTGACCCAGGCTACTCTGTGCAAATGCCCGCCTAGCTTGTGCATTATACTTTTTGTGTCCATGTTAAATATTCCCAAGGTTCTGCGAAAGAGAAAAATAGAGCAAAAACATTAAATTCCAGTATCTGTCAGAACAAGAAAGCTTTACATAGTTATAGAAATTACAAAAGAAAATGGTTAGCAATGATACAGTCTATTTATGAAATGTATCTACGTTAGTAGATACATGGGTCAATTTGAAGGTGATATTATCTGTATGCTGTTTTACTGTATGATATAAGAAATACGTGTAATACCGATCAGATGAGCACGCCAACAATCTGGATCCATCTTTGTTGAACCTAAGACACCAAATCCATCCCTGGTGGCCTTTCAGCAAATCTGTGGTTTCTGCCGACTCGTTATAGCATGATATTGAAGAGTTGTCCCCCGCTGAAATACCAACGTATTCATTTGAATACACCCTGAATATCAAGGGCTCAATGTATTGCTCAAAACTTGTGTTTGATTATCATGAACTATCTAATTTCATTATCATCATTACAATTGGTATTCATGTGAACATCATAGACTATCTTATGTCATTATTATCATTAAAATCATGGACATTTTGCATGACATACACCTTATATTTTCATTGGAATGTATGTAGGTGGGGTTTTTTTGTTTTGTTTTTTGTTTTTTGTTCTTGTGGGTGTGTGTTTGTTTGTTTGTTTTTTTGATTTAGTTTGAAAACTGATGCAACACAATAAAAATGTACCTCGAACTATTAATTATGAATGTCTGATCCTGTGGTCTGATCTTCAATACGCCATATATGTAATTGTTCTTTGTCAATGCAAAAGTCTTTACCAACCTTTATTTATAAGTGTATGAACAAATAACTACCACAATCAAAAGTGTATCATCTATTCAAAATACCTGTCACAAGTGGGACACCTCTTGGAGACCAGGCACAGCAGAGGTTGAATGTAGTATGACCTACAATGTAAATGTAATTCATAGTAATTAAAGAAAAAAGATGTAATATATTTTTATATGAAATACATTTATTTTACCAACTTGGAGACTAAACCATTGATAATATTCATGTCCGTAACGAGGTTAATCACCTAGCATCGTATTGAAAAGATACGGACCTCATAATACAGCAGTTCATATCTAACTACTTCTACTTTTATTTTACTGCTCAAAGAAAGTCAAAACATAATTCATATGGCTTTTGGCATAGTATTTACCACTACAATAACGAAGAAGATAAAAATGCAAAGCGCTAAGTACCATCTCCTTGTTTGACCACTTCATATGTGTCCACATCAATGATAAAAATGCCTTTACTGCCTTTACCAGCTGTGCACACTCGTTTGCCATCAGGTGAAAATGCGACACCGAAACACCAGCCTGCATCTGATGTAGTGGCAGAACCTAGAATATACACATACATGTATCAAGTATTGCTTTGTTGAGCTCTATTATACACATAATTGACCACGCTGGCATTTTTTGCTGATTTCATTTTTCCATCAACTGTTCATAGACAAATTATGTGTATTCATTGTGGTTTTAACAATAATACAGGCTATATATGTATATGTACTGTCTCATAAGTATACAAATTTGATGTAATCTGCCATAACAATATCTGAAAAAAATATATATCTACTTTAACAGAAGCATTGCAAAAAACTATGCCAAAAGTAGACTTTTACCTAGCAAACTCCAATCTTGAGTAGACCAAAACTTAACAGTTCCATCCTTGGAGGCTGTTGCGAGTTTAGACTTGTCTGGAGACACTTCCATACCGGTAAGGGCTTCTTTGTGATCGTTTGTTCTTTTCATCTGCAATACACGTTAGAGAATCTATCTAATTCAATATTAACACTTACATACAGAGACATTTTCTACATCATAATAGCCATATTGCTCACCTCTTTACCCATGAGGTCAAACACCTGGATGGTGCCGTCTTCCGAGCCCACGAGCACGTGCTTGCCGTCTGGTGCCCAGCAGCACATGCGCTCTCGCCACGTGGCCCAGTTGTCGCTTGGGTAGTCAGCTGAAATAGTAATCGTAACTTGCAGGCTGATTATGATGGCATATTTGAGGGGGGGGGTGATTACACAGTCTATGTGCTTAAGTTGCACTTGATGCTGGAGTGAATACGAGAGAATCACTAAACGGTCATACATGCAGTCCGTAACTCACCACTGAAAAAAACTACTTATTCTATCAACTGAGTCTCCGCCTACTTTTTCATTCCCATCAGCATATGTATTCTAACTTTGCCTGGTAGCAAACGAAGGTCTATTATTATAAATGTAGTAATGGCTATCACCACACCACTGTCTAACGTGGCATATAATACAGATCTATGTAATAGGATGCATACACTAGGTCGATTAACATCACTGAGTAACAGATGTCAAGCAAATTGACCTCTGAAATGTTCCCCTTGAGAGTGGATTAACATAATTTATGTGACCTGTTTAAATACTGCAACCTGATTGGTTGAACCCGCCACACCCATCTGATACTTGGCTGTGATTGGTCACTTGACCTCATTTATATTCATCACTGGCCTGTGATGATTATAGATTATCAGTCTGTGATGGGTCAGATTTTTTTATGAGAATACTTATGAGTGTCAGAGGTCTCTTCAGGACATCTGATACTCAGAGTGATTACCATGTGCCAGTTTAGTCAAGTAATTAAGATTCCTCTAATACATTCATAGGATTTGCTTTCATAGTATACCATGTGCATTTGTGTATTTCTGTCCGTGTTAGATTTTACAGTGCAATCTAAAGTGTGTACCTGCTGGCAGGTCTGTTACAGTGACTAGCTCTGCCCCATTGTAAACATCCCATATTCGCATGCTCGCGTCTCGCGCAGTGGACACAATGAGAGAGCCATCAGGTGAATACTCCTAAATAATATGGTAATCATTGTAGGTGAGACATGTTTTATTTCAACAATGGAAATGGATTGGGCGTGGTGAAATGCCTCTTCAGCCTTATCCATTGAACTTTATAAACTGTGCGAAGCTATTCCATTGTCCATTGCATCTAGACTTAGTATCTTATTAGAAATGATACTAAGAATATATTCAGTTCTTGATTTTAAAGCAATCTACATGAACACAATTTTGTTAATTTCTAATGTAAATCCCTTCTGTTCTGATTGCATTTTCAATCCTTTTCAACATTACATGATTTTGCAATGAGCAAGAATGGAGTTAAAAAGGAGTATTGTATTTGAGTAGCATAGAAAAACCTACCTGACAATGACAATAGTATGTATGGCCAATGAGGGTCATCTCGCAAGGGTCATCAGTCTGTGGGGGCTCAGTATCTTGCACCAGTCCCATAGGCAGGCAGGAAGAAAAATCATTCTGGTACTGTAAGTACACTGGACTCTGATGCGACTGTTGGGATGCCAACTGGTAGATGCCTGCCAAGCAGAAGAAATACATGTATGTCGTTTGCAAGGTTGTGAATAGGGAATTACAATTCTCAACGTGTGTAAACTTCCTTGTATATGTGTGGCTGATAACATTTTGCCAACTTCAATGTGCCTTTTGACAAACTTTCTTAATCGATTGACTAGAAAAGGCGAGCACGCCCCCTCAGTTGTAGAATTAGGGTTAATGTTCTACCTTGTGGAAATCTGATGAAGTAGGAGAGGCCACTTCCGATAACCTTCCTCATGCCATTCACGAGCGCACTACTGCATTCCTTGGAGGCGTCTATGAACTCGCTCACACAGACGTAACCCTATAACCCACAAAACCCAAGTGTCAACCAATTTATTGAAAGAGGCGAAAATACTACACTATGATTGCGATATTCTTTATTATTTTTTAGGTTTCAAATCTACTGTAACTGTACAACCAACCACAGCATTGAAAATCCTATACCTGGCCAGCCTCGAATTTGGCTTCAACGAAGTCAATTCTGGCAACGAGCGATTCAAACTTATCCCAAGCCTGCGCCTTTAGCAGGTTGTATGGCAACTCACTCAACTTGCGCTTGTTAAGCTGGCGTCCAATTTGCCTAAAATACAAGACATGTGTCACATGTAGGATTTGATTTGACGTTTCATAAGTAAGTACAGACAAGGAAAACAACGTGCCAACAATGACATTGATTGATATAGACGGTGAAGCTGCTGGATTTTACAGTTCAAAAATCTAAATTGGCTACTACGCATGCATATATGTACACGAACATTATTTTCTGTGCTTATAATAATATAGGTACGTTGTCTCAACCTGAGGTCTCAACTTGACTACAATAGTTTATGTCCATACTATAATGGTGTCCGTGTCATCTTGCTTACATAACCAACTCTCCTAGATCTACATCCATTGAACTTAACCAATGTGCATTCATTTATATTATATAAATAGCAAAAATATGGAACATAATGTGTATTCAGACATACGTGTATATATGCATGATTTATATGTGGGACATAATCAGAATGTGAACATGTTTAAAATGAATTTAAACATGTTAAGAATAAATATATTCATATTATGTTCTAACTACAAACCTGTTCCCTGCTAACACTATGGGCTGTGTTGGAACCTGTCTGTCTGCCATCTTGGTCTCCATATTTGTAGACGATCCACGACGTTTAGAAGGACCTTTTTGGATGTACTCCTTTCCTCCGGAATGAAGACCTTCAAAATATTCAGCAACTGCTTGGTGGGCCTTCATCCTGGAAAGCATAGAGATCAATTGTTGTTTGGTCAAATGGATTGTCATTGTATACTTGTGTTTAACGTTAATTCTTGCTCAGAAATGGACAAATGTTATTTGTATTTACCTGTTCATAAGACTAGCGTTAATTGTATACAGACTATGATTTTATTTGTTTAGAATAACAAGTAAAAGGATTTTATTTTCTATTTGCATTACCTCTGTAGATAGTTTTATAAACATACATATTGTATTTTCATGGAAACAATCACCAAACTTATGTGCTGTAATTAATTATCTTATTCGTTGAAGATGATGTGTAAAAACACTGCTCTTATCACCTGAATGGCGGATCGCCTTCCCTGGGTCCCTGATCAAGAAACATTTTCTCTGCTGTTTCCCAAAATTGTCTGTGATACCAACTATAACAATTGGTGCCATCTGCACCCTTCTCCATCAAATACATCCCTGGAAGCAACAAACGGATTAAACGTCTACACAGTTCAAGTCTTTGTCTGTCAATACAATGACAACATGTGATCCTGATCTGTCAGAAATACTTTACCAAGTTCATTTCGTATCCTAATCCACAGTAGTGGTGGGATTCTTCTGATTGGCGGCGCAAAGTACTCGAATATCTCGTCCAAAACGTCGTCGTCACATGACAGTATGTCCTCCAGTTCTGCAACCGACAGTCCAAACTTTGCTGCCGTGATATACGCCAGTGCATGGTGCACTAGAAGCGTACCATAGCGGGATTGCAGTCTGAAAGTCCAAAGGTCCCATTTTAGTTTTCAAGAGCATTTGCATTAGTGTGCTGTCTCCTCTGTTTTGGGGTTCAAATTGCCAACTTTATTATTTGGTAGGAGACTTTTTACTGCATTCAGACTATTATTTTTAACTCTTTTTTAGTTTTTTAACTTATTAAGGACATTGCTGATGGTGTGACAGTCTTACCCCCCCCCCCCATTTTATTAGGCCCGGAATTTGGAAGAATCCGGGCGGATTCAGCATTTTTAGTTGCTCCCCGGAATATGATGATTTCGTCCTCCTATGTACCGGACTACTTAGCGAGAAACGGAGGCCAAAGGCTCCGTCGCAGTAGTAAAAATATAACGGTCACATGCAACCGGAGGCAACCGGACGCTGAAAATCGTCCGGGCGGAATGTGCGAGATAAGGAAATTAACATGCAGCCCGGAGTCTAAATGACGGTGTCATGCTAAACGGAGAGTATATATAACGGGCGGAATTCACGGGAATCAGCCTCGTGCACGGTCCACAAACTTGTTGAACTTATATATGAATACAAGTGGAAAAAACATGGTCACCAGGAATATGGGAGTCTGTGGTTGGGGGTAACATTGCATGCCTCAAGTTGAGTTCTGAATTTGTTGGATATGGTGTCACATAACTGTACATTATGATACCCACTTTCTAAACACAAGCATTTCTGTCAAGCCTAGTCAGTGGGTATATATACAGCTTAAAACCATACAGATGTAGGTAGGCCCTCATCTATCCCCGTCCATGACGGTACGGAGACATTTCTGATGGATCAATCAATGCCAAACGGATTGAAAACCCTCAGGCCGGCACCGATCATAGCGACGGCGCCGTCATAATTCACTCCGTACGGAGTAAAAATCACTCTGGCCAGATTGTACCTCATTAAAAATCATTATAAAATCCGGCCATAGTGTCGAACGACGGTAATTTAAGAAAACCAGCACAAATTGGACTTTCAATCACTACTGCCGGAGCCTATCCGGAGGGAAAGTAAGCCGGCCGGAGAGCAAAAATGCCGGGCTCACGGGTATGATCCGAAATCAATCCGGAGGTTTTTACTACGGGCCGGAGCTGGAACGGAGCTGAAACGGAGCCAAACGGAGCCAAAACGGAGCATCCGGAGGGGATTAACGTCGATCGATATTTCTCTTTCTGGCCGGCATACGTAAAATGACTTCGCATGAGAAGTGGATTTTGCAGCCTCCGTTTCAGTGCCTGGAACCTGAAAATCGCCGGCCGTAATGGTCCACGGATTCTGACTTTGCCATTTTTCGAGGGATTTTTTTAGATTCTGGCCGGATGTTCAGTAATAAAATGGGGGGGGGGATTAGTGGTCACCAGTAATAGGTTTAGCCATGGGTAAATTCACAATCTAAGCCCATATAGTTTTCATATTAAATTAATATGTCACGGTAAAATTTATACAGTGCAGTGCGCCTTTGGGAGAGAGATATGATCATACCTTGTAAAAATTGTAGATATGAGTCCCACCATATCAGGAGCTATATCTTCTGGATCTATCTTATCGTATGACCTCCATCTAATGGCAATATCTGCAGCTAACCTCAGATACAATGGTAATGGACAATTTTCAAATCTATCTAGAACAACTTTCTTTTGCTCTGGCGTGAGAGTTCTTTCCTCGGCAGCTAGCATTTTATCTAGAATAAGTGGTCCGTCTGATAGGTTAAGGTTTTTAACTTCTAGAAGGTTGTCTTTTGGAATGTAACCTTCAAGAATATCCAGGGTTTCTATTGGAAGAGTGGACACTACCAGATGGACATTTGAAGGCATGTTTTCATTCAGACTTAGCCATTTAAGGTTGGTGCCAAAATCCTCATTGGAAAGCTGGTCCAGTGAATCAAGGAAGATTTTTAAAGGCTTTTGTTTAGTAGCATATCCAAGACATTCTCGGAAGTAAGGAATTAGTTCTTTGTAACCAACAGGAATCTGAAAAGGTAAATGGGTTTTAAGTACAATTAATACGTGTTGCATCTTGTCTAACAATTAGTATGTGTTACATGTTATCTAACAATTAATACATGTTACATGTTATCTAACAATTAATATGTGTTGATAGGTATCTAACAATTAATACGTGTTACATGTTATCTAACAATTAATGTGTGTTACATGTTATCTAACAATGAATACGAGTTACACGATATCTAACAATTAATACTTGTTACATGTTATCTAACAATTAATACATATTGCATGTTATGTAGCAATTAATAGTGTTACATGTTATCTAACAATTAATATGTGTTACATGTTATCTAACAATCAATATGTGTTAAGTGTTACATATTATCTAATTAATGGATTGTGTACACTGAGAAACGTATCGAATTCTGTGTTTATTTCATATGCACACAGTGTATCAAATAAATGGTCTTGTGCGCAGCTTTTTAAATGAATAGAATAAAGTTGATACCTGGGTTTCATCTTTGCCGTACGCCCTACAGAGCTGCATACAGAGGCTAGACAGTACTGCTCTAGCTGAGCCAGAATCTCCAGTAGTACCAAGCAATCTCACCATGACCACAGCATTGGGAAACAGTTCGCGTGTTTGCTTTGCTGCCATGGACATGAGGGATGTCTTTCCACACCCAGACTGGCCATAGACAACAAAAAGCTGAAACAGGGACCCGGCACAATTCTTCACATTCCTTCAAATCAGTTTTACAACTATTGATTGAAATGTGTGTCCATAAAACAATGCCATGCACTATCTAACCAGACTAAGTACATAAAAGGTATTGTCGCCTTTTAAAATTAAACACCTAGTGCACCTACGTGACAACAGTCAAATGTTTAAATGAAAAATAGTGGTATGGACAAATACTTTCATGTAATCCCTTTTGTCTGCAGTGCATATAAAAAGGACCCACTACTCTGGTCCCCCAGGAAGTCAACAATTGGGATGTGTTTTGTTATTGGACACATAGTGTATTGTTAAATATAAAAATAAGTGAAGATGTTCCAGTGCCCACGTTTAGAAAAACTCTACTGAGCACGTGGATATATCGATGTAGTATAAACTACATTTATCACCATATTCCACTATTATACGATAGTGTTCCCTCTATACTGTATATGTGTTCAGAGAAGAAGCATATCTTGACTATCGTATGAAATATATATATGTATATCATATGAAAAACTTCTACTTTGTGAAGATGCCCATATAAGACACTATAATACAAATATGTAAAATGACCATTGTACCTTTCTGTTGCCGCTGCTGTCCAGCTTGATGTAGTTAGTGATGGAGCCCACCAGGTCCTCTCGTCCCAAGAACACGCTGCACTTGTCCAGCACCATTTGACGGTGGGCACACACCTCCCTGTGTAGCATACACAAATGTTGGGCATTTGGTGGGTACAGTAACACGGTGTTGTAAGTGTTTATAGTTTGTGTGTTCCCATAGAGCCAGTCAAACCATGAACACGGCACGCATATAAATATTTCCAGACTCAATAGCAGGTCATACCAAGATTAAGTTATATCTCTCGGTCACACGGGCCAGAGTGACCATTTGAAGGTCAAGCCGATGCGGCAGACAGGACGCATTATCTCAAGGCAATAAGCTATTATAGTGTGAAAATTATTTCCCTTGAGTTTTTGGAGATTCTGATAGGGGAATGCAGAACACGCACCTGTAAAGTTCATCATCTTCCACATGCAGGTGTTTCTCATAGTTGGTGAGGATACTCTCACTCATTGATTCACACACAGAGTCGCAGAGATGTTTCACATTCTCGGTCAGCTCTGTCTCTCCTGCATCAGGATACTGGAATTCTCTGAGTGAACCTGGTAATGAATATATGGGGAGTTACTATAAAAATGCTGTAGCTTTATATAATTAAAAACAAGAGTGCATAAATGTAGAGAAACAATAACCCTAGTATACAAGACTCGACCTTCAGGGACTTCGGCTAGAAGTTTCTCTTTCTTCAGGGCCTCTGACTTGGCCACTGCCTTCCAGTTGACCTCGGTGGGGGAGAGCATGTCGATAACGTGTCGGTGCCAGTGTACTTGGGTCTTGATATTTTCCAGCTCTCTGAAACATTGTTGCACGAATTGGAATTTGTATTGTATATGCATATATACAATGTGATTAAATGAAGATGAATTCTCAACTTCATTACCTCAGACAAAGAAAGTCTTTAACTTCCTCATCCCTTACTAATTTTGTCTGTTCATATTGTATTCTTTCCCATTCTATTGTGTGGCCTCAATAGTCTATACTTGTTAAATTTTCGATAGCCACAATTTGTCTGTAAGGTTTAGACATGAAAGGCCAATATAATGAAATAACCAGCATCATTGTAGATGTAACTACTCTGCCTCTATTACTCTCAAAAAATGTTTGAATGTCACATTACTTTGTACTCAAGTAAGTTACCTGCAGACAGCTATGACCTGATCTTCCTTTGCATCATTGAGGAAGATGCCATGTTTGATCTCATCCGCTGTGATGGAGATCTTGTATTTCTCCTGGTCCTTCTCATGCAAACCCTCACAGGCTGCAGAAAAGAACACAATGATCCACGTAATAAGATTCCAATGAGGAAGTATTAAGAGTAATCTGACCAACCTGCAAATATCTTCAACATCTATTCAATAATCCTAGAGTTTCGTATGGGTGAGTATACTTTTGAGTATTTTGAAGTTAATGCGTACATATATAATATACATTTCATTTGCTGTTAATGATTTCCTTATAATTTTTAAAGATTAAGATAATGACGAAAAACTCAAATCTTTTGCATTATAACACATAATTATTGCCATAATTATGAGTTATACTAGTCTATTAGTTATTATCTGGCTATTATAAAGTATGGGATAAAATAAACATTGAGAAATAGATCAATTTTTGTATAAGTTTTAAAAATTATTCCAAATTTGTTCTTATTTTTGTGTTTGATAATAGATATCTCCTTTTAAAGCTTAAAAATATAGAATTTCAGGAATGAAAAGATAACAAAATGAAGAAATGACTCTATTCTTGTGAACTTTTACAAAATTTCTATATCAATCATTACATCATTATAAACAGGGTTTATGAAATTTTGTAAACGTTCACAAGAATAGAGTCATTTCTATATCTTATTATCTTTTTCATTCCAGAAATTCTATATTTTTTCAGGTCAAAATGTAGATATCAATTATTCAACACAAAAATAAGAACACATTTGGATTAATTTTAAAACTTATACAAAAATTGATCCTTTTCTCAAAATTGATTTTATACCATACTTTTATTCGTATACTTACATGGATCATTACTGACAATATTTAACAGTCAAAATATTGTATATATATGGTGCACAGCATCTTGCCGTAGCAAGCTAACATCCATCAAGTGTTTATTGACCACCTTCTCAGGAGAAGATGGATGCACATATGTCTCATCATGTTAACAAATGTAGTGTACAATTGCACAAAAGCTTTTATCATCGCATTTCATTAATATCTTTATAAAAAAAATAGCCCAATATATAAAATAACTGGGAAAATGTGTATATCAATACATGATCACACAAAAAACACACTTACACACTTGGAGGTAAATAAAATGAAATAAAATAAAATAGGGCAGAGAGAAAAGAGAAAAACAATATCCTGTTGCTGAAATATAGGAAGATGATCTAAAGAGAAAATATTAACAATTATTTTAGAGCCTGCCGGTCAGGTTCCTTTGGATTCCTGTTTATGAATATGATCTTTATATGCATATCACCTTGTTCAAATCAAATTACATTGTACATTCAAACTGGAAACTATCTATCAAAATTTAAGAATATCAGCAAATATTGTAACGTATGTGGACAAGTAGAAAACTTGGAACACGTGTCATACAATCGTGAGAAAATAAGAACATTATGGAGAAAAGTGTCTCTTTTGGTTAAGTGCAATATAAATATGAAACAAATCCCATGTGGTTTATTAATTATGATTCAAGTCTAAAATTTAAATGTTTATATTTATTATTGCTACAATCGCATACTCAAATTTCAAAACAAATACAAATTCCTTCTGTGAATTCAATGAAGAACATTACTCAGAAAAGAATACCAATCAAATAAATTGTCAAAGAAAATCCTCTATATTATAAATCTTCTTTATTATAAATTAATGTTAGAAAAAATAGATGGTACGATTCTCAACATTAGGATATTATATTGTCTGAAATTTGATTTATATACTATATATATCTTATTGCGTCGCTTCAGTAGCTGAAGCGAAAGCCTTGTGATCACTTTGTTTCTATGTTTTGTACTTATTATATTCTTTCTGTTTGTATGTTTGTATTTTATGTTGTAATGTATCAAAGTATGTATGTATATGTTGTGTATTGTATGTATGTATGTATAATTGTATGTATACATTGTAAGAAAAATATTATCAAACGTTGGTTATTTGTATGCTGTTCATGTATGTAATTGTAATGAGAAATATTCCTCAAACGTGTGGTTTTTACTTCTGTTCACAGATTTTTTTAAAAAACTATGAGGCGACCTTCTTTAGGACTTGGTATTTTGTTCAGCTTGCCAATGTGTATTTTAGAAGGCCATTTATGACATTTAATATTCAATGCATTCCAGCAAAAAAAATCAACACCATAGATTTCAAACTGATAAAATCATTGTACCTATAGTTAATTAATTTGTAAAATCATCACAGCAACCATGCACAACACATTTGTTCCATGATTCAAATGCTTGTGTAATCTTTAATCAATATTTATAAAATTTTAGTCAAAACAGTTGAACTTGAATTGAATGCAATTATATGTCTTAATTGCCCTATAAATATTAATGTAGCGACGCAGTGTTCTTTTGAACACTTCGATTGTTAATTATTGTACTAAATCTGAACATTTGTACTTAAAAAAAACACATTATTTGTGTTTTTATTTAATAGATATGCAAACTACAGTGGTTTTCTAATTGCTGTGTTTTTGTTCATTAAGTTAAAATAAATTGTAAAAAAATAATTGTATTTTTAAACTGATTTTCTTTGCTGCTATTGCTTCAATTGTAAAGAACAAATTAAAAATTTTGTGGTTAATTATTCTAATTCACAGCAATAATTTTAAAAAAACGGAATTACCAGAACCGTCTTTAGGACTTGGTACTTTTTGTTCAGCTTCCCCTGTAATGTATCTAGATATTTTCAAATAATATCCATTCCAGCAAAACGAACACCATAACTTTTTTTTCTTTAGTTGTTTGTCTTATGAAATGTCATTGTGTATATAGTTAATTAAGTTGTAAAATGTTACACAACCACCACAACACATTAGAGTTCCATAACTCAAATGCTTCCAGCAATCGCAAAATACATACCAATAAAATCATCCATAAATTACTCCTGAATTGAAGAGCATACCTGTCAACCCTATAAATATTAATGTAAGAAAATAAAGAATTCAAAATGATTGAATTATTGATAATTAAATCTGAACATGCAAAGTCAGATAAAAGGAACACATTATTTGACTTATACGCGCATATGCAGACCTAAGGATTAAAATTAACAAATTTCATTAAGTTAAGTAGTGAGACGACATATAAAGCAGTAAAATCAAGTGAAAAAATCCAATGGATGAGTAGGAAATAATGGCATTCAACATTTAACATACAAGGAAATCTTTGTGGCATTGTGACGAGGCCCCATGTGACAGAGACGTTATGACTAAATATATTACGCTAAATACATACAATAATGATTTATTCAGACTACAGACTCATCATGGTCGATCTTACATGTAAAGACAATTACCGTAAGTTACCAATGTCAGACATTGTGTGCCATCTATATAATCGTTGTAAACCATTGTCGAATAATTTATGGAAACTAACCAATGGTGAACAGTCGCTTCATCTCATCGAAGGCATCCCACCAGCTGCCACCCTCATACTTGCTTTTGGGGATGAGAATGTATTTTGGAGGCACTGCATTCGTATCCAGGGTGAAGCATTTGTTCAAAATATCCACCGACTCACCCGTCTCCTGCAAAACAAGGAGCGTGATTGAATATTGAGTACACTCTAGTATATTTTGCAAGATTAAGGGATCTTTCACCGAGGGGTTGGGGATTGGGGTTCATATATGACGATGGCTAATGACGGGGGCGATGAGTCCAGCAAAAGATGACGTCATAATGGGGGGGGGGGGTCGGCCAATGACACATGATAAAAAGGGAGGTCAGAAATTCCAAAAATTGTAATGACGTCATTTTTTAACAATCCCTAAATATGTTGCTGCGCCCGAAGCTTGCAGTAAATCTTGAACACGGGTTTTTCGCACATCTGCCAGCTTTTGCGATTATGAAACCGATGAAATCCTGTGGTTGCGCACCTTCTTCCAAAACCTGGATGTGCTAGAGCTGTAGGTGCTTGAACGTAGCACACAATTCTCTATTTTTAGATAATGTAATAGGTTCACAATCACCTGTAGTCTGCTGATCATGTCATCGTATTCGCTCTGCAAGATTTCTGGTGGGAAAGGCGAGAAGCCGTACTTGTGACTGAGGATGGATAGGAAGGCGGGGCCAGCACTCTCTCGCTTGCACCTTGAAAAAAGCTTTTGAGGTGACAATGATCAGACTACATTACAGTAGAACCTCCAATTAAGACCACCTCTCTATTAAAACCACCTCTATGATAAGACCAATTTTCACGGTCCCAAACCTTAAGAATCTACCAGAATGAACCACTGTATAGAGACCACCTCTCAATTGAGACCACCTAACACGGGTCTCAAAGGTGGTCCTCATAGAGGGTTCTCTTGTAATACGATATCATTGATAGAATGCATGTGAGATATTTGAGATGTGGATAGTTGGTGTCGGCGTCCACCAGCAAGTTCTCGGGCTTTGTGTTGCGGTGCACCACGTCAATGCGAGGAAGATATGTAACCCATCCTCAGGATCTTCTGGACACTGGAACAATAGTCATCACTCTCAATAATGTCAAAGTGCACATTTAAAAATGGTAATTATTTTAAATTTTGAACTTCATAAAAAGTCATTTTTCTTAAAATTCCTCTATTTGACGGCCATTTTGAACGCCATCTTGAATTTTAAAAATTCTGCTGGGTTGCTGCGAGTCCACCTTCACTTTTCTTGAAGCCCTAGTCATGTTACATAAAAATGAAGGGTGATTTGGACCTAAAATGCACATAGAAAGTTGCCAGCTGTGTGGCGTAAATTTGCTGGTGAGAACTCCGTTTCCACCTAGCCTGGGTCCTGGGTTTACTCCCGCCCGCAGCACGCCATAGTTGATTGGGTTGGGGGTTGCCTCTGCATCGGTATAGCAGCGTGATTAAATTGTGCTTCAGCGACAAGAAGATTTCCTTCTTCGTCGGACTCGCCAATGCCATATTGACCCTACAGAGACTAACATCTGAGTGCCGCTGCTGATCCTGCTTGGCGCCGAGAGAGTGTTGGATGATGACGGCATGCAAGATTGCAAGATTGCTCCCAAATCTACATCTATTTTTTTTTCACTTGCTGTAGTTTTTGCAGACTTTTCAGAAAATGTTCATATCAAAACGTCAAAATATAAATAATTACACCGTCTTTTCAATAGTTAGTAGATCATATAGGACATATGGTACATTAGAAAAACGTAAATAAAGAAAACACTTTCCTGCCATGTATATATCCTATAAAAATGTCAAACGGCCTTGCAAAAAAACAGCTTGTACCACCCCTAAATAGATTTTTTAAAAAGGATTATAATACCAGTAACTTTTTTGTAATTTCTTTGTCACGTGGCTGTCTAAATGAGAATGTGCTCGTGTGTTCGGCCATACCTCTGTATTTCACGGCGACACATCTCGGCGGTGCCGTGTTCCTCCGTCGTTTCCTCTCTCACGCCCCACCGCATGTCCACAGTGCCGAAGTCCAATCCCAGGGCACGACACAGGCGACGCAGGTATGGGTACACGTCTGGAGGCACTCAGAAGCATTAGTATTGAATACCGGTAGAGTAGAAACCTAACCCCACCCCCATTCCCGATCTAGAATGCAATACTACATGTATGTATGTGATTACTCGTTATATGATATGATTGGACATCGTCTCGGACAGTCGCAGGCACTTTACTACTTACTGCTGATGGAATTTCAGTTAGAATGCTCCTGGAATGAAGCAATGCATCTAACATTTTGAAGAATATGGAATTGTTCGACATCATACATAAATTTATTATGTTGAATTGATACTAGTATAATACGTACAGTTGATTTGTGTGAATGTGTCAGTGAAAGTGGTGTACATATTTTTTTGTTTGTTTTTGTTTTCTCATGAGCGAGGGCTGTTGCCTAATCTCTTTGTTGTACTTTCTATAACAAATAAATACGTTTAAATCAACTATAAGGCAAACATGGGAAACCCATGCCCCATATAACTTCAGTGCCCCATTAACAAAAACCTAACGCGTGTTTCATAGTCTGCTTCCAGATACACATGCAGTTAGGCCGACATTTCAAGACCTTACACTATTACTACAAATATCAGCACCCTCATGTCTTGTCAACCATACCCTGGTAAATAAGCAGTAACTAATGCGTATATCGGTGTATCACGCACGCCAGAAGCCCGTAGACCGTACCTTTCATCAGCGCGTTCCTCTCTGCCGTGGTGTCGGTGAACGTTGAGCTGATGAAGACGATCACCTTGTTGCTGGTGGTGCGCACGTCCATCTGGCCCAGGTCGCCATGCAGCACAGCGCTCACCGTGGCCTGCCAGTTAAAAAAGCCATTTCATCTCCCCATTGTTGTATTAACAAATACCTTGCTCTCTTATATATTCAGGGCGGGTAGATGCGGTCGCCAGACTCTCGACATACACCAGAGTCCCGTCACTTCACTGAAATGTACGTGTGACGACGTGCTAACGTATGTCGAGACTCTGGCGACCGCATCTAGGAAAATATTATTGAATTTCAAGTGCATGTACTAATAACCACCTCATAACTCATGATCAGTACGTTATGAAGTCATAGGGCCATGGGGGTTGCTATGCAAAGTAGCCGCATCATCACCTGACTGTGTGTTCATACCTTTGTTTCACTTTCACTTTCGCCATTGTGTGCGATGTTTCTGTGCGTAACGTTTAGCTTTTACCTGCTAGCTTATTGTATTGTGAGATCTGGGTTTCGCGTACGTCAATCTAATGACAACACCGTTCGCTGGTCTCACCTCCGGCAATGCCTGTCTGGGTTTCTCCAGCAGTCCGGCCGCCCTCTGCAGCAGCTGCTGCCACTGCGGCCTCTCCTCTCGCGGCTCGAGCCACATGCTGTCCACCTTCACACAAGTAACATGGTTGTTAGGCATAATAATGTGCAGTAAAACCTTGCTATTGTGGACACTGGTGGGAGTAAGGGAAAGTGTCATGCTTGTTGGGAAGGAGCGTACGTTAAAACCTAGCAATTATGGACACTCACTGGTGCGAGTAGGAAAAGGTATCTCTATTGGTGGCTAGCTGCTATCATAAAGTGGAGCTCACATTTGTGATGCATTTTGGTTATGTATAGCGAACGTGAGTATGGAATAGTGTCCCTAATTGTGAGGTGTCCAAATTGGTGAGGTGTCGTCATGGAGAGGGTTTACTGTATATAATGCATGTTCTTCGGTGACAAATTGTGTGATGTGTGCGTGCGTAAGTGCGTGCCCACGCACGAATTTATGGTCTGCAAACTGCTTCCAGCAACGACGTGTTACCGTACATCGAGCATAAATACATATTATGTAGTTTGTGTTTCCAAGAGAGTATAAGACCCATTTAAAATGCTTTTTATCTTTCGTTGTTAAATTTGTCTCCATCTTTATTTACACACGCATACACACATTCCCTCCGCCGCAACTTTCACACCACCACTCACATTCTCACCCACACACTCACTCACTCATGAATGCAAGCACCCACTCACTTAATCGTTCAATCAATCGCTCGATCGATCAAGCATCATCTTCTTTAGGTTAAGAACATTTTTAACACATTATGATACAGGTGTTTGGGTGTTCTTTAGCATATTATACACTTGAAGCCGTGATTTAGGAATTTAATATGCTTACCAAGTACACTTCAAGTACACTGTTTCATTTATATATCTACTTGCCAATATTTTTGTACTTTCCTATAATAGACAATTTTCCAAAAACGTTATCATCAAACTATAGTCACAAACCTCCTCTATTCTCAGACACTTACATAACAATTGGAAAGACCATTTAGTTATGTTCTGTCACATTTTGCATTTATAATGGTCAGCAGATGATATATCCTGTTCATTTAAGACAAGACAATAGACTATTTACTTCAGGGTTACAAACTTAAAAAACAATCCAATAGGCTATTGACCAATCGGTTTAAGGGAGTTTAAAAGACAAATACAATAGGCTATTGACCAATCAGTTAAGGGGAGTTTAACCTAGCATCCTATTCTCTCTGTTCATGCTGATAGCAATCAGTTGTGATAAATGAAGATGGTGGTTCATTAGTCGAAAGTTAATCAGAAAAAAATCCTTTAAAATCCTTCATCTCTTAACATGTTTATCACAGGTAGACAGTAGTTTGACTTCTTATTAAGATCTATGGGTCAACAAAACACCTGGAAGCTAATTAAATATTGTCTTTAAACTTAAAGGAACTTTGTGGGGGGACATTTCCTGTATACACAATATATTTCAAACGAAGAAATGGTAACAAAATTATCCCATATAAAAAGACAAAACATACTATCTACAAAATTAAATGTTACTGCTAGTATGGGTTACAATAATGGAATATTTTTACGATGTGTCTACTATTAACAAAAAATTACCAGAAACAATTGTTAGTGATACTTGCAAAATAGTTCAACTATCACCTAGTGAAGCACTTTCTGCTGAAGTATACTTCCCAATAAGGGAATGGGTATACCAAGGGGCCAGCCCGTCAATAGTTGTATTGGTGATATGGTGCAAAACGATATGATGGGTTGATACGAATATGCAGTAATAGAATTTGTCGATACTCAATATAACTATACATGTACTCTTAACATGTATATAGCATACGGTTTTCATTTATTGTTTAGTTGTTCTTTTTTTTTCTGCTAATGTTTTGGTACCCGTATTTGAGTAACAGAAAAACAACAACTAGGGCCTATAATCTATATATTGGTCAATAACTATATGTATGTAGATCAACATTGTTACATTTACCCATAATAATGAAACTATTTTAATAGATTCCTTTTAGAATGTTCAAACTTTTTCTCAGCATATAACAGTTGCTGTGAATATGGTTTTGTATTGTCATAATAAACTCGTATACACACTAAAGTAAGTGTTTATATTTGCATTCTGTTGAACAGTCAATCATTGTACTTGGTATTGGAAATTAGTACCTAGAAATATAGTCATCAATGGACTTGTGCACTCAAGCACATGCAAGATATCTGGACCCAAAATATAATGAAGGTGGTCTGAACTGGGGTACTTCAAAAAATAAAATGTCCTATAAATATAGTGCCACCGCCGAGCGACATATAATTTTTTTGATAATGCTCAGTGTACTAATGATGTGAATTAAAGCAAAGGAAATTTTATTACTTAACAATATATTGAGTTGTCAATATTTGCATGAAAATGTCAAATATGTTACCCAAAAATATACAGAATTTTGAAAAAATATGACCCAAAAACATGGATGGGGAACCCGAGATGCTTACTTTTCTTCTCAATATCTATGCAATGTATCCATTACATAATCAGTATTTCTCACGATAAAACCTTTGACAATAAGACGTCAAGCAGAGCTCATGCGTCATACCGGTTTAGTATGTGGTATGTACCATTGTACCTGCTCCATAATTATCAAGGTTTTGTTAGATAATATGTACATATATTCCAAATATTACCACAGTGGCAATGACATGTGTCTGAGTTATATACATTTACTAATAATACATGTATCATGGTTTAATAAGTCGGCATATGGCACACAAGGGAGTTTCTTTTTAGCACCTATGCTATGCATATCAACTGTGCATAGCTATGCAACATTCTGTAAATATAAGTCAACACTAACAAGTTACAGTACCAGTCAATATGTAAATGTTAACCTTTCTAGTGCACAGCTATATATACACGCCAATATTCTGCAAATAAAAGTTAACAAAACATTTCCACTCCATATACATTTGTTAAACTTTCTAGTATGTCGACATTCCTAAACAAATTATGCATCAATATCTATTTGAGTATATCTATTGTTTGTATAAATATATATGTGGGTGTACATAGTTATGGATCACTTCATACGTTGATCCGTAGAAAGTGTTTCATATGACTATGTGACTTGAGTAATATGACAATTACCAGTGATAGAACCAATGTTTTCTCACGGCGTTTTTGTCGATGAGGGAGGGTTTGTGTTTATACGTTGCCCGAGCCCAGTCTTTGGTCCCGCCCATATGTGCATTTATGCCCTGAATCTCGACTTCCCCATCCCCGACGATCACCAGAAGCACCACATCCCACCTATCGGGAAATCCTCTGGATATACTACTGATTAACAATATGAACATTTGTAAATTCCTATTAAATGCACGTGGATGTGTGAATGAAGAAAACAATATATACAGTGTGTAAATATTCTTTGTACGTAGTTAAGTCATTAGCCGTACTCTTCCAGACAGGTGAGAACCATATCACAGCCTCTGGTGGGATTCGAACCCACGACTGTACGAGGCAAAATTGTCTGGCCGTTACGACCAATGGCAGATCCAGTTTTTTGGAAAGGGGGGGGGGTACACTCCCGGGGATGCGCTTAAGGGATGCCAAAAACGCTACAAAAAAGAAGTATTTTAGTGGAGAAGGGGCGCGCACCCACTGCGCCCCCTTCTGGATCTACCTATGACGACTGACGCACAAGTCCACTCCACCACCGAAGCTGCGTTTGAATCCGACCGACTTCTGTGTGATAGCACCCTTCCCTGACTTGGAGTCATATGTCTAATGCTTATAATCCTAAGTCTAAACAGAACAATCAACGGCATTTTATATATAAATCTAAACTACATGAGTAACATCATACCTTAGATGCTACAGATTTCAGTTTGTCAATCCACGGAACCGTATCGTCCTTTGGTGGAGAAGCAAAATCTTCCTTCTGTTCCTCCGCCTCCACCTTCTTTTCAACTTCTTCCTTGATGTTGGCAGCGATTATTGCTTCGCTTTGGGGATTGACTAAATCCTCTGTTGACTTATTAATACTGTCTTCCTCTACAGTATCTGTGCCAGATTTATTGTCAGGTTCTTCAGCAGGCTTCACATTTTCAATCGACTTTTCAGTATCTTTCGAGGTTTCAGGTGAGGGAGGACTTTTTGTTGTAGTGTCTTCTTGTTTCTTGTCATTGTCACATGGTTTATTTTCCAGTTTACCCATATAACTCTGAAATTCATTTGCATTGATTGCTCTGTGAAAGACTTGATCATCTCTAAGAGGGATCTTTTTGGATGCTCCACTACCCATTGTAATGAGAGTGATACGCAATCCGAAGTGTAAAGATGCTCACAGGTTAGATTGGCTTAATGGTTTCAATTATCAATTTGTTACTATTTCTTACATTTTGTTATTAATACACGCTTCAAGTATTTTTGCATTTCAAATTGCCACACTAATATTTACTTGACAACTCGAGTAATCTTTCTACCAAAAGCCACAGAAAATCCACAATTGATCGCCCCTATCTGTTATGTATATTGCTCATATACATTTATAGATCCCTCAGCACTGGATACTAGTTTTCGCAGGTATCCAAAAATATCCTCAAATATACTCAAATACAGTGATTCAATGTTAAATGATTATTCTAAAAACTTTTATTCACATCTGTGCTTTCTCTCGTGCGCAATGCTCAATGGCAAAAGACATGTGACACTCTTTCACGAAAAAGTTAACCAGTAGCCCCAAGCACCTGGTCCAGATTTCACGCTTCTGCATTATTGATTGATCCATACATAGCCGCCTGGGCTCCACGGCCATGTTTGTCCAATATGAGCTTCTGTTTGCTACTGTTGGTAAATTTAACCTATTTCTACCTTCATTAAAACGCTTATACTCAAAATATATATACCAGTGTCCATGCATGATGAGACACTTTATGAACATAATAACTAGTTAGTGTAATTTGTATGGTTTATATAGCATATGCAATGTTCATTTTGTAAGTGATTGAACCAGTGATAAGTGAGGTCATAAGTCGCAATACCCTGGGCCCACCCCTACACCACCCCTTGATAACATGGCCCTAGAAGGCAATGGAAGCTTCCATGCGAAAACCACGCCATCGGCTTATTAAGTAAGATATGAACATGTCGTGTATTTTAGTTTCATGGACATTCAAAATGTGTGGTGCTTGTTCTCGGTGTGTTTTTTGCACTTTGACTCGTTTCAATTACAGACTATTGCCTCACTACAGCCCAGTCTTATTCCGTTAATACAAGATCGCGTACACTGATATACGTGGAGCATATACCACGCGCACACATGCACACACACCCAAGGGCGGCCTATACTCTATTGAACTTACACACGTTACCTACATTCTATGCAGGTATCAAGCTAGAATTCTCTTCAAGCTTGTGTGATTTCTAGGTC